>OX371003.1:19333828-19683204 GCA_947308005.1 Yponomeuta malinellus
CAAACAGTAAATTCGAACGAACATTGCATGTTCCAAAGAAAAACTTATGTCTGAGAGAGATCTCTTAAAGTCAACTTTAGCACAGGGCGTTCAACTTAAAATAGCGTTAAAATAATAAATAAAATTTCAACGTAAAGAATTTACATTCTGTTCGCTGAATGTCGATGTACTATGTTACTATGCTAGCCGCTGCCTTCTTCTATAACTACAAATGTTGATTTCTTATTCATAATTATTTATTGTTTCAGAAACGAGCCGGTGCCCTGCAACAGTCCTTTAATTCCATCATTAGACTTGAATAGGTTTAAGGCGGTGTAATAATTACATTTCAGATTTACTCAAACAGTCAAGATAGGAAAACTCTACTCTGATGTCTATGAACAGATACTCTTTAAAAAATAATGGAGAACAGTCGTATGGTGGTCTATTTTTTGAAAAAACAGGTAGAAATAAATTTAACACTAGTGTTTTTATCACTACAAAAATGTTTTGTTCGGAAAGTGTAATAATTGACGTTTTAGGTTAAAAATTAATATGCTTTTCTCTTCTTCCTCTTCTTTTTAATAACAAAATCAATGCTTTTGTCATAAAAGCGATCTTTTACATATTTATGATTTTGCATGCGTTTTACTCACCCTTTGTGACCGAGTCATTGGTTTTGTCTGATTGGACTAGATCTTAACGATGATCGATGATTTTTGTTAAGTATAAGGATTTCGTTACTTCATTTTACTTTGCTGATTGTCGGTGATCGTGATGGGTTTAATTTTTGTATCCCACTGGAGCCCGAACAGTGGGACACATAAATTGACGTTGATGCATTTCTATGATATACATCTTTCTCTTTTTTGAAATAATTAAATCTTTGTATTCAACTATTTTAAAACTTGTACTTATGAATTAATATCTAATTGATCTCGTTTTCTACATTTATAAGTTTTCTATTAATTTTTAATCTAAATCGTGGTACGGTACCGAACGTGATTTAATGATTTTTTGCGTTATAAAAATTCTATGAATCGCGGGTGTTTACGGTGGATTGTATTTTGTGGTGGTAAGAACGCAACTGTTTTATATGATTACAATGTCTGTTTTTAGCAAGAACCCATTTTGTACACAGTCTATTTATTTAATTTATTAAGGTAGTCACCTAGTCTCTAGTGCCAGCATTTCGTCATTTTTGTCTGTAATATGTAAATAAGTAAAACTAAATGAAAATGTTAGATATAAGTTTACATATAAGTTTGTAATAAAATATGTATCCTAGATGTAACAATGTTTAATAAAAAGTAAAAAAAAATTGTACAGTTAGAAATGTCTTCTTTAAAAATGGCTGTGTGGACACAAACTTATTTTTTGTCCGGAAATGCATGGTTAGTATGTAGTAAATATTTTGAAATAATTGCATTTCAGTGGATTGGAAAACTGGAACGAGCGTAATTATATTAGTAACTACATATATTGTGTAATTATTACTCGTTGTAAATAGTGTAAAAAAAACTAAAATAAGAAAATTGGAGCTCCTGCGATAACGTTAGTGAAATAGTTAAATTGATTATGCATGTAAATAAATAATTATGTAATATAATAATATGTTAAATAGTAAAAGTAGATAAGAAATTTTAGTTTACCATTTTTGTTGCCAGTATTTTTTTATAAAACCTCTTACTCAGTCTATTATAAGTATTTTTATTTCTTTTGGAGTATCCTGTTTCTATTTTGTTTTCATTACCTTCAATAAGAAGGTCGCGTTTCATAAAATTGCTATTCATAACTAATTATGACAATTCGATGTACATTGCGAAGACGATTAGTATAATAAAATTAGTCTTCCCACTTCTTAATCTGTGCGTGGGTCGGCTATGCAATGTACATCGAATTGTCGCAGTAAACCATGATTTTAAGGATGACACACACCAAGGCGGTGTCGGTCCATCCATACATCATTTACGGCAGTAGTATTTTGTATGGACCGCCATTGCCACCGCGTTGGTGGTTTTATCCTTTTGTGTGTTATAAAATGGGTCCCGGAAGAGTAGGTAGGTCGTTACATATTGAATCTGGGATAAGTCGTTATCCTCGGTTATATAGTAGGTAGTTACATTGACTGCCCCTTTGGTGTAGCGGTAAACACACGTGACTTCGTGGGTTCGATTCCCACTGGATGCCGCCGTACAAATGGCCCCAGTCTTGGGAGTGCGTAAGAAATACATCGAGCGAATGTGGTTGAAAGGACTGGTAAGAGACGTCCCATGCGGACATAAGTCAAGTACCTAACCAAATAATAGGGGTTAAAGTATGAAATTGCCGTTTTATTGCAATAGGTTCTTTGAATTGACATAGAATCTTCGTGGTTTGAGGTTTTCGAGTGAAACTTTTTTCAAATGGTTTCTATGATGTTCTTTTTTTAAAAAATGTGAAACATTTGAATATCGACTTTCAATTGTTTTTGTTATTCAATTTAGACAAGAAAGATGGATACTGCGAAAATTCGAGTGATTATGAGGCACCCATTTTTCGTATTTTTTTATTTTATTGATTTGACGCAAGTGAGTCAATATTGTGGGTAAGGTAACGTTAAACCATGCCGCTAATTCCTGGGTAGTTTGACTAGGGTTGGCTTCCACTATCTCTCTTAATTCATCGTTATTCACCTGTGTGGGCGGTCTTCCTCGTGGCTTGTTCTTTAAGTCGAAATTTCCATCACGAAAGCGTTTAAACCAAAATCGCACGGTGCGTTCATTAGTAGACCCCTCTCCAAACGCAGCATTGATATTGCGGGCTGTTTCTGCCGCGTTAGTTCCGCGTATTCAAAAATCACTCGAATTTTCGCAGTATCCATCTTTCTCGTCTAAATTGAATAACAAAAACAATTGAAAGTCGATATTCAAATGTTTCACATTTTTTAAAAAAAGAACATCATAGAAACCATTTGAAAAAAGTTTCATTCGAAAACCTCAAACCATGAAGATTCTATATCAATTCAAAGAACCTATTGCAATAAAACGGCAATTTCATACTTTAACCCCTAATATATCCCTTGTTTGAGCGAAGGGCAAGGTAACCAAAACCCGCGTGCGCGCGCGCAGCGATTAACTAATGTCGATAAAGCGAAATAGGTTTGCGATTGTGGTGACAAACCCTGGCCTTATAGCCGTGATCATGAAGTGATCACTTCTTTGAAAACTTTGCTCACACATTGTCATATCTGCCAGACATGTGTTTTATGCCGGTGCCAGACATGAAGTGGTCACTTCTTTGAAAACTGCTCACACATTTGGTCACATATTGTTGTACCTGCCAGACATGTGTTTTATGCCGATGCCAGGCATGAACTGATCGCTTCTTTGAAGACTGCTCACACATTTGGTCACATATTGTTGTACCTGCCAGACATGTGTTTTATGCCGATGCCAGGCATGAACTGATCACTTCTTTGAAGACTGCTCACACATTTGGTCACATATTGTTGTACCTGCCAGACATGTGTTTTATGCCGATGCCAGGCATGAACTGATCACTTCTTTGAAGACTGCTCACACATTTGGTCACATATTGTTGTATCTGCCAGACATGTGTTTTATGCCGGTGCCAGACATGAAGTGATCACTTCTTTGAAGACTGCTCACACATTTGGTCACATATTGTTGTACCTGCCAGACATGTGTTTTATGCCGATGCCAGGCATGAACTGATCACTTCTTTGAAGACTGCTCACACATTTGGTCACATATTGTTGTATCTGCCAGACATGTGTTTTATGCCGGTGCCAGACATGAAGTGATCACTTCTTTGAAGACTGCTCACACATTTGGTCACATATTGTTGTACCTGCCAGACATGTGTTTTATGCCGATGCCAGGCATGAACTGATCACTTCTTTGAAGACTGCTCACACATTTGGTCACATATTGTTGTACCTGTCAGACATGTGTTTTATGCCGATGCCAGGCATGAACTGATCACTTCTTTGAAGACTGCTCACACATTTGGTCACATATTGTTGTATCTGCCAGACATGTGTTTTATGCCGGTGCCAGACATGAAGTGATCACTTCTTTGAAGACTGCTCACACATTTGGTCACATATTGTTGTACCTGCCAGACATGTGTTTTATGCCGATGCCAGGCATGAACTGATCACTTCTTTGAAGACTGCTCACACATTTGGTCACATATTGTTGTACCTGCCAGATATGTGTTTTATGCCGGTGCCAGACATGAAGTGATCACTTCTTTGAAGACTGCTCACACATTTGGTCACATATTGTTGTACCTGCCAGACATGTGTTTTATGCCGATGCCAGGCATGAACTAATCACTTCTTTGAAGACTGCTCACACATTTGGTCACATATTGTTGTACCTGCCAGACATGTGTTTTATGCCGGTGCCAGACTTTATGTGTAATTTTAAGTGTTATTTCTTTTTGTTCAAGTTTACTAATTTTATCTAACTCTATCGCATTAGGTACTACACCTGTTATGATAGATGTTAAGTGGTCACACAAATTAATAAATTAATAAAAAAAGAAATTCAAAGATTTGATCACTCCTTTGAGCTCACTGTTTTCAAAGAGACTTTACAAAACATGGACGACGATTTGGTCGACACAGTTTGCTTACATTATTTATGTGTGTGTAATTATTTATTACACGTGCAAATGAATTAAAAAAACGGCCAAAACGAATGAACGAACGAAATGCAGTATGCGCAGTGTGGCAGGCACAAAAACATTTGGCCTTTTTGATGTGCACTAAGAACCGACACTTAAGTGATCAAATATGTGATACTCGTAGTATCGAATGCCCCTGCTACACATGTGAACACTTATTTTGATCACTTCTTTAAACTCAGTCTAAACTCTGTCTAAACTAATCTGTGTGAACACTTATTTGAGCTCAGTATAAAAATAATGATGTAATATAATAATAATGTAAATAGTATTCAATCGTGTAACCCTATTGTAAATACATATCATTTAAATTAAGTTATTGTGAAATGTTGTAATGTAATATTTACAATGTTAGAATATAACAAATTTTACATGCCGAGAAAGGTGAAATGTGTAAAACCAAATACTTAATGTGACCACCATATGTACGACATTTCATGAAAATAAACTCATTCATGTCTGGCGCCGGCATAAAACACACATAGTTTTTCAATAGAATGGCATAACAACGACAATAGTTGCTATTTGCCTATATTTGGCAGTCTACAAAGCAATTGCAGTACAATGTCATTCCAATGGTTTTTTTATGTAGCCTCCATAATATGGGTGTCCCACTGCAGGGCAAAGGCCTCCGCCCTTTTAGACCAAGATTTTCGGTCATTTGCAACCTCTGACCACTCCGGCAAGAATTTGCCGAGATCATCCCACCATCGTCTTCTCGGCCGCCGCCGTTCGCGATATAAACAGTGGTATAAACCAGGAAAATGAAATAGGTATCTCTCTCTCGAAGATCGAATCGCGCGAGGCGCCGAGGTAAGGTGCACGGGTTATACAATTGGAATGCTACTAGACTACCAATAGTGTCAATGAAACAAATATTTCCGTACTAATATGATTCTATTGAACAGAATTTTTGGAATGCGATTGGTTCATCATCATCAGCCATTTGACGCCCACTGCAGGACACAGGCCTTCCTCATTTTTACCATAATCGCCATGCTTGGCAGGCGAGTTGGCGATCGCAGTATATGGTTGGAATCTCAGGAAGACGCTTCTGCCCGTCTCCTGGTAATGTATCTCCTTAGTCGCCTTCCACGACATCCACGGAAGGAAATCGAGTGACGCTATTCTTAAGAATACCTACTAATATTAATAGTATCAATGAAACAACCATGCACATACTAATATGATTCTGTTGTATTTTTTAATGACTCGCGATGCTCATCATTCAGCCACAAGAAGTCCACTGCTGGACGTTTACCTCCTCCATGGATTTCCAAAAAGACCGGTTGAAAGCGGCTTGCATCCAGCGTCTTCCTGCCACTTGGATGCACACTTGGATGCCACTTGGTCATCTGTCCATCTTGTGGCTGGTCGTCCTACGCTGCGCTTGCCGATATGTGGTCTCCATTCGAGTACTTTTCGGCCCCATCGGCCATCAGTTCTGCGTGCTATGCGCGCCTGCTGCCACTTCAACTTACAAATCCGCTGGGCTATGTCGACGACTTTCGTTCGTCTACGGATCTCATCATTTCTGATTCGATTAGAATTTCAACAGAGAGGATGGTTTCAAGCTTTCAAGCACGTAGCAGTGTTAAGTAAATACAAATCTAGCTAATTATCACCGGACCTGTCCGCGGATGTAGTGAGTGTTGTGTGTCGGCCCGCTGCGAAAAA
Source organism: Yponomeuta malinellus (assembly GCA_947308005.1). NCBI lineage: Eukaryota > Metazoa > Arthropoda > Insecta > Lepidoptera > Yponomeutidae > Yponomeuta > Yponomeuta malinellus. The sequence continues at coordinate 19,340,180 of OX371003.1, forward strand.
CTAAAAGTGACTTGAGGGTAGACCTACCCTTAAAACAATAATTGACTTTACTCGCCACTTCAGTCTACCCGTGAAGACGGCAGCTGCAACGTTGCCGAAACGTCGGGAATCCAAGGCAATAAAATTCTACCTAATAAATAATCGCGGTTAGACTCGTTTAATATTACTATGATTCTATTGACCAAATATGCAGCTTAGAGACGCCCCCAGTTCTCTGCCTACCCGACCGGGATACAGGCGTAAGTTTATGCAGGTGCGTATGAAATCTATCAAGTCAGAGGTACTAAGTATATCACTCGTAAATGAAAGATGGTTGCCAGTTTTTGGTCTTCAAATAATTGGCCAAATTATTTCCGGTTGACGGTAATTCTCTAACGTTTTGTCAGTCAGTGGTATATTTAGTTGTCGCAGTAATGGTACCCCAATTACTAAGCTAAAAATACACTTTGTTAGTTATTATTACAATTACGGCAGAGGGTCCATGGATGCGGACTGCAAGGGACCTTGAGAAGTGGAAAAAGCCAAAGGTCCTTACTTTTATCCAGCGGTGGGCAGCGGTAGATACTGTTCGTATTTATAAAAGTAACTTTACGATATGTCAGTGTCCGAAATGCCTTTTAGGTTGGGACAAAAAGGCTGAAGTTGAATGCCCCTATATTGAAGATCGGAAGTATTCCAGGAACCACGGCCATGCGTTCTAGGTTCGTTTCTTTGGGTTATCATTGGCTCACTGTCACACCTCGGTATTACACGGAACACGTCTAACCTCGCCAAACGCTCTCATGCATGCGAACTGACAGATTGACGCCCCTACCATTTGTGTACGTGGGACAATACATTATATATATTCAAAGCCGGGTCTCCTGCTTGTGTTTATCACAAAACATTACACAAAGCAATCGGTTTTCAATGATCCAAATGAACTTTTTATTTTGCTTCCCCTAGCTACAAAAATATTTTGCGCTAAGAAAATGGAATGTTTTGTGTAATGTTTTTTAGCAGGAGACATACAACATACAAACACTACATTCATTCATTCATTCATTCATTAATTCTGGCTCAGGGACCCAAAATGGATCTCAGCCACCGCAACCAAAAGACGCCACCTTTCCCTATCCTGCTCTGCCTCCCCCCAAGCATCTACCTGGAGCGCACGCAGGTCTCTTCCCACCGCGTCTTTCCAGCGATACTTGGGGCGTCCGACCGGCCGACGCTCTATAGGACACCCTTCATTATGCTCTTTTTGCAGCCCGATGTTCTCCCGTTCTTTCCAAAATATACAGAATGCACTGAGATGCTTCGCAGCCCTCCACAAAGTGCTCACGCCCAAACTTCTAACAAGAAGAATTTAGTTTTTCTATAAGACGGTCATAAGGCTAATCCATATGTACATTAAATTAATATGTGCGAGAAGACCATAATAAACTAAATTCAAAGAGTAAATATAAGTGAAGTGAAATAACAAGGAGAAGAGAGATAGAAAGATACACACCAAAATTAGAAAAAAAGTTACACACCTCGGCTGCCACTCTGTTATTGCCCTGGGCTACTGGCCGTCTTATCCCGCCTCGCCCGTGTTCTGCCCATTTCCATTGCAATCTCGAGACTCTTTCGCCAATTAACCGACCTTTGTCTCGCCGGACAGGCTGACGACGTTTTTGGAATAAATTTTATCAAATTCTAGGTCCCTGATCCTAGTAGAGGACGTTTTTGCAAAAATGATCTGTAAAAAAGATATGATTTTTTCCATTCGTGGCGCTAAAGCCCGTCGCCCACTAGGCGGATCGGGCCGGGGCGCATCGCAACACAAAAATCCGCCTACCTGTATTTATATGAAGTAGCGTCTACTAGCAGCGAGTCGGTCGGTGCGAAGTGGGCCGCAGCGCCTAGTGGACGCCAGGCCTTAGGAGGATATTTTGGGAGCGGTAGGCACAGGGCCATAGACTGATATATTGGTGTGTTCGTCCAGGACTGTCAAATGTTTCCCGTAAATATATCGGCGCGCGTACACCGATAACAAATATAGGCTCCTCGAAAAACTGATAGAGAAAACTGTTTCCGAACTAAACATTTCGTAAGCACTACATGTTATGCAGTGCTCGACTTATCTGCATAGGAAAAAATGTCTTTATTTAATCATTCAAAATTTATGTAATCTTAAATATAAATTAATTAACAAAATAATAATAATAATAATAATAAATTCACCATGGGCATCGTCGAGAGATTACATAACTAGGTCACATTATAAAAGTGCAACATAAATAACGTATAGCATAAAAAGCAAAACTATTAAGCAAAGCAACATTTTTGGTCACTCCGGGCCATATCTGACGCAAATTACCCCATAGAAGAAGAAGAAGACATTTAGGTATTATACCAACAAGATACATCACAGAAACAAAATAAGCACATAAGTAACATAATATGCACAACACAGAAGGAAAACTAAATACACAACAGACAAAATGAATAATGTAGATAGTATTAAGGCGCGAGTCACGCGTTTTGTGGTGCTAAAATGTAGAATTTAACAACATATTGGAAAGTCACAACTTTTTACATTTTTAAAACGCGCGACTCGCGTCGTCGTAGTTTTATACGTCAAAGGACGCGACTTTTCAGTACATTAATTGTCAAGTTCTGACATTTTATATGTATAACGCCACAATACGCGTGACTCGCATACTACTTATGGTGGTTTTATTTACTTAGTCAAACACATCCGATAAAATTACAACTAAGTGAATCCGGACTTAGGTTAAGGCAACTAAGGTTGTCTGGTAGAGATCGCTTTCAGCGATAAGACCGCCAATTGTATATGGTAAAAATTTGGACACGTAAGCCTTTTAATGTATTTTGTTTTCTGGTGTGTACAATAAAGTGTTCTAATGTAATCTTATCTAATCTTAATTTATTAATGAAAGAAAACCAACCTACCTTTTGCTTTTTTAGGTCGTTAGTATGATTTTACTTAACTTTCTTAGTATGAATAACCCGAAAAAATATACTTAACAAATAAAAAAGTTACCAAAAATTACGATATTTAATTTTTGACAAATACCAGCACTAAAAGTAATAAAATACTACGGTTCAGTAAAAAACTATGGTTCGAATGTCTTATGGTCGGCGCCAGCCAACTTGATTGTACTTTCACTTGTTTATTTACTGTCGTCCAGACAGTCTCTTACTAAAGAGAATCTTAAAAGTAACAACTTCGAGTAATGCGGAGTGAATACAAAACCACTTTCTTAACGGAATTTGACAATTGGGCCAGAGAAGATTAATTATCTGATCCGACCCAATCGAAATAATGCACCCACAAAATATCCACAAAAACGTTATTAGAACACTACATTAAATTCAAAGTAATTGATCACGGAGGGTGACGGAGGGTCATTAACCTTATGCCTTGTGTACTTGACTGTACTGCGCCAAAGTCAAGGCTCTCGGAACACCTTATGTATGCACATTTGCCTATATCGCTTACGTGTCTAGCGCACACTTACAACTTGCACATCGACTAAAATGTTTAGTCGCGAGATGTGTGGTTGACTAAACTGTTTAGTCGAGTTGTGTGCTAATATCTCGATTTCCACACGACTAAAATATTTATTGCAGTTTCCTATAAAAAATCTACTGGATGCATTCAATTATGTGAGTGGTTGACCAAAAAGGGACCTCAAGGGAAAATAATTGATTTCGAGAAAATCGCGTTTGAAGTTTCGTGTATAAACAGGTTTCGATCACAAAACCTAGTGTCCGCTGTGTGTAAGGTGTAAGTTTTCCAAAACTGCCTCGGCTCACAAAAAAAATCATGAAAAAATAACAACGGCACCTAAAAATATTCTGGTTAGAGCAAAACAAAGCTAAAATAACATAACATAAACTCACGCCTGTATCCCAGAGGGGTAGGCAGAGACCAGGGACTGCCACTTGCTACGATCCTGGCAGATCACTTTCGCTTCCTCAACATTCATTAGTCGTTGCATGCACGCACGCCGGTTTCGGGTACTTTGTATCTTGCCCTTTGCTAATACATCCCCTATTTGGTCGAAGTATGTCCGTCTGGGTCGTCCCTTACCGGCCCTTCGATTCACATTCGTTCGATATATTTGTTTTGTCAATCTTTCTTCTTTCATCCTCTCCAGCTAAAATACCACAGATTAAAATTTTCAAATATAAAAAATAACGGTTTCCAATCCCTCCAGGTCCCTTTTTGGTCAACCACTCACATATACATAATTTCACGCCAGTACCTATACTGAAGGGGTAGGCCGAGACTAGGGCTAAGTTTCATAAAACTGCAAATCGTAGTAAATTATGACAGATCGAGGTACATTGCGTAGTAGAGTCTACTTGTTATTCTGTGGGTTTGACTTAAAAATGTACATCGAATTGTTATAATAGACCACAAATTGAAGTTTAATGAAACAGGGGGCTCCGCTTGATACAACTAAAACCCTTTCACAGGCGGAGCTAGTAACATTTTTTCATTGGATTTAGGCCTCTATTTCAAGGTGATAAGGTTCAATTTAAGGTGGCAACTATTATGTGATTGCCTGGTAAAGGGGTAATTTATGGTTTACTGTGACATTCGGTGTACATTAGCCGATTAACCCACAGATTGACAAGTAGTGTGACTTATTGTGCTAATCGGCTACGCAATGTACCACATCGAATTTTAGTTTTATGAAACGCGGCCCGGGGGTGAACGTGCATACACACGTCGGTCGCTTCCTATAACAGCGAGGGACATAATGCGAAAGAAACATTATGCGAAGTTAACATTTAGCAAAATGGACATTCTGCGAAACGGAAATTTTTCGAAAAATGCCCCATTTTTCGAAAAAGACATTCTCAAGAGAGACATACGACGGCGCGATACTACTTAAAGTCGTATGTTTGCGGTAGGCCTAAGGTTTATGGAGGTGCGCCCTGTGCGACGTATGGCCTGATAAAAATTGATCTATATCTACATATTGTGGTAGCGCAATGTTTGTGGTGCTCCGAATTGACCGCTTGTAACTTTCTTGTAAGTAAACAGCACGTCTACCTTTACACGTGTGTAATCTACGTAGTTAAGTTACGGGTCACTTTGCAATGACAATGTAAGGCTTGGTTTACACAGAAGAGACGTGTGGCGTGTGGCGTGCATCGAGTGGCATATGAAGAGGCGCGGACATTTGTCACGTCGCGGCATAAATTATACTGAAGAGGTAGAGATGGACGGATATTGATATAGAGCAGGATATTGCTCCCACTGGTTGACAAGCCTGTATTTTTTAGGATCTCCTGCATTGTTTCTTGTGCGACGACTAACTTGCGACTAGTACTCTTTTGCTTCGGTCACACACAGCGACCAGTCGCTGCGAGCGCACTCGAATTTCGTCAGTGCGACCGCATTCGCAGCGAGTAAAATGTAACATGCTCAATTCGACTTCAACTCGCGGCGAGTGAACCTACTCGCAGCGATTAGTCTGTCACACAAAGCGAATACTCGCGGCGAGTAAGTACTCGCAGCAATTAGTCGCTGTGTGTGCTCGAAGCATTACTGGCGGGACGTTGCCAGGAGGCGCGGGCGAAATACTCCTTACGATAAAAACGTCGCTATACTACGTAATATTAAGGTTTATATTGTGTTACTTTGAATATCTCCAACCTCCACACGTCCTCGCCATGTCTCTTCAGTATAAACCGGGCCTTAAAGCTGATGAGCTGAGGACTGGACTTAGAAACGGAGGATAAATGATATTACGGAATTTAACCTTAATGCTATTATTGTAAGAACAATTCTATTCTATACATATAATCAATCTGTAAATTTTGTCTGTCTGACATGTCTGTCTCACTCTGATTCTATGTGCGAATATCACGCAAAAACCACTGAAGCACAGTAAGCTCGCCTTTGTATGTTACATTTCTTGTATTGTGTTTTCGTATTTTTAATACAATCAAACTTCAAAATAATTGCCGTCGCTATAAATTGATAAACCAAAAAATATTTATTGCCATAAATAAAGAGTAAAAACGATTGTATGAATTTTAACAAGACAAAATGCTTTAATTCATCATCATAAGCAGCCCATATGCGTCCCGCTGAAGGCCACAGGCTTTCTCTCAGAGAGAGTATGGGCTTAATCACCACGCGTGCCCACCGCGGATTGACGATTTCAAGCACTGAGGTATGAGAATAGCTCAGACACTCAGGTTTCCTCACGATCTGTCCAATGTTCTACCCACTAGGCTACCACCGCTCTTTAATTATTATATTTTAATAGCTCAGTGGTATTGTGTCAAGATTTTTAAACAAATGATAAGGGTTTAGTCCCTGACAATTTTTTTAAAGATCATTAACTTTTATTTGGAAGCCTCTATTTCAAAGTACATTTTTAAGTTAGGTATATTCAATATATCCCAATTATTATAACAAGAATAAAAAAGGATGTTCTCTACCTTTTCTACCCTTCCCGTGCAGTCAAAAACGCCGTTACGTTTACAGCAATTGATTACCAATCTTGAGAGCAATTCGAAATTATAAATCACTAGCTTGTTGTCCGCGAATTTGTCCGCCTGGAAATTGTTATCTTCATTTTGCCGGGTGAAAAGTAGCCAGCATTCTCTGGAACCTGGAACAGTCTGCTGTAGTCTATCTCTGTGCCAAATTTCATCCAGAGCCGTTCAGCTGCTCTGGCGTGACTGAGTAAACAACATCCATCGAAACTTTCGCATATATAATCTTAGTGAAGAAATGCATCAGTGTTTAAGTTAAATTAACTATTCATCATCATCAACCCATTATGTCCCCACCGAGGAGCACGGGTCTCTTCCCTGAGGAAGGTATAGGCCATACTCCACCACGGGGGCCAAGTCCGGATTGGTGGAACTATTATTAATTGATAATTGTTGTCTTGAATTTTAGACAAGATAAGATGCGTTTATTTGTAAGAGTAAGGTACAACAGAGATTAGATGTTACAGTATCGTATTGTGATTGTATCTCATGAACCGTGATAGCTAGACAGTTTCAATTTTCACAGATTATGTATTTCTGTTTCGCCAATCCGCGGTGGGCACGCGTGGTGATTAAGCCCATACTCTCTCTCTGAGAGAAGGCCTGTGCCCGACTGTGGGACGTATGTAGGCTGCTTATGATGATATGATGTATTTCTGTTGCCGCTATAAGAACAAATACTAATATTAAAAATACTAAAAACATAATAAAATTAATATTTAAGGGCTCCCATACGACAAACTTGATTTTTTTGCCGTTTTTTGCTCGATATTAATAAAGGCAATATATAGATGTAACATATATTCAAATGTTGTATAGATAATCGACTCCGACTCGCACGTGGCCGGTTGTTTTTTTTAGAAATTAACTGAAGCAATATACTTTAAACATGCGCCACTCATTAATGTAAACATAAGGAAGGCCACCACAACCTAGTCTGGAGACAACAGTAAAGTATATTTCTGCTATAATCTCAATAAAAAGTTTTTTACCTACCTAACTTTTTTTACATGATTGCTTATTTACAGACAGGGGATCACGGAGAAAGTTCTCAATTCAAAACCTACTTAAATGAGGTTGCAAACTTTTTGGAGCGCCAAGAGGTCATGTCGCGAGTCTAATCAAATATTTGTTCGCCAAACATCTGATTCACAGAAGAGCAAATAATAGCAATTAAGTGTTACACGAATGTAACCTCAATTATATCGCCTACTTGCATAAACTAATGTCACTCGCACTTAGCCATTTCTCCTGCAAATGATGTAGAGTTATGCACGCGCTAGACATGGTCTTTGCGGAGTAATTTTAATGTGCAATAATTAGTATGGCGACAGGAAAAGAGCATGAAATTATATCGTTAGGAGGAAATGGTCAGCAAAAGTGAAAGGTGATTTCAATAAGTTATGCTTATGTGCTAATGTCTCTGTAGTTGCGATTCCATGTAAATTAAGAACCATGTACCTATGTTATTGACTCCGATTAGGGAAAAAATAGAAAAATTGTAATCGTGTATCGTGATTTTATAAACGTAGTATTTGTTCAATACCTCTGCTTAGTACAGACGTCAACCTTCAAATAAAATCGCTAGTGATTTGCATTACCGTGAAGCCGCAACATACTTTTGAAGGTTAACCGTCGATCGAATGTACGAGGACATAATAGATTAAATTTTAGTGTTATGTAAAAATACATCACTGGTTACGTGCCTGCCTGATATATGCATCAAATAATTAATTACTTGGTGGCCTGCATTTATCTGGTGAGTGGTAACTATCCGCGGCCTAGGCCTATCATCAGTAATACTAATCATTTAGCACCGCCCGCCCTTGTGTCAGGTAACAAGGGTACATCTATTCGTTTATTATTGCGAAGTTGCGAAAGATCCGTTTTCGGAAAATGTACCAAGTAGGTTATCTAAAATATTGCAACTTTTTCCCAAGAAACGTCGGAAAATTGTATAAAATAAAAAAGTAAATGAGTAAAGATCCGTTCAAATTCAGTTTTTATTATGTCTAGTGCTCGTGTTAACCTCAGAAAACACTTTTTCCCAAGAAGTTCACACATATTGACGCTTACAACTTGGTTGCATGAGGTAGCCGCATTCTTTACTCTGTGGCGGCGACTAACTTGAAGTTGTGAGCCATGTCTGTAACTTACATACACCTTCAGTGTAAACATCGCCTTGTGAACGGTCAGTGCGTTTCGCAGAGTTGGCCGCGTCGAGCGATCCGCGGATCTGTACGGCCTTTTTGAAAATCGGTCGAAAGCGACCAGACCCAATTAAAAATAAGTTGAGTGGCCAGTATTTCTTTTTAAGAAATGAATATTGTAAAATAGTGTAACGAATAGCACTGGTCAGTTTTTTGGCTGAACGGTGATAGAATACGTGAAAAAAAGAAGCAGAGTAAAACAAAACAAAAATGGTTTGCAGGGTGACTCCAACTAGAAATGGTAAGAGCAGTTTTGTTTTGATTTTTAACGAGAAGTTTAAGAAATGAGACGCGTAGGAAAAATGTTTTTAAAAACTTTAGCACGTGCGAACGCTCGATATCGGCAGTAAAAGGAGCTGTATACTTGTGCAATGTACTTAGGTCTCTGAAAAACTGAAAATGTAATGTTAACATACCAGCTACGACGCACAAACTTATTAAAGAACCTCTATTACCTATTAAATTGCACTAGTCAATGATATTTCAAATTTTATTATCTTTATACCCTGGTATCTGCCTACCCCAACGGGATGCAGGCGTGAGCTTATAGCGTGTAGCATAGCTTTCTTTTTTTTCTCCAACTGCATAATTAAACCAAGGTAATATTATGCCGTAAATTTATGCCGTTTAACTATACTAATAATTATGCTCTTATTCTCGAAAACTTTTAAATTCTTGGCCTGCATCATTTAAGCAGGGTTTAAATTGTAGTGAAATTTAAGATATGGTGTAAGTCAGTCTGAAACTTTGATATATTTTTATTCAATTTTTAATGTTTTTTGCGACGTTTTATGTTTTTTTTTGTAGTGGTGCTGTGTAATAAATAATGCTTGAAACCAAAATATGATGAGTTAAATATGGCACTACATTCTTATATGTAGGAGTATTATTTTTTTTGCGCGTGCCAAAAAGTCTTTAACCTCCGTGTTAGTTCTAGCTTATTCTTTTCCCGCCATTCGTCTTTTGTTTTTTTTTCTTGTCAAATATTAGCGCAATTGAATCGTTGTTTCTATTGAAACGTGATCGTATTTTTTCCGCGAGGATTTACCGTAGAGATATATCTCTTGAGAATAAGCGGTAGCTGCGACTTTGGTAGAGCGAGTGGAGCGCGAATTTAATCTAATGTACAAAAATCTCGTGGCTTCACCGACTTTTATGATTTTTTTTTGCATACATTTGGTAGGTCTGAGAATAGGCCGTGGGCTACAATAAAACGTTTGCCGGGTCAGCTAGTAAAATTCTGGAAGTCCTGATATTACAAAAAATATAAAACGCAGAAAAAACTCCTAGAAAAAGAGTTGTTTCATGCACAAGCTCTAATTTGCATAATATTATTATTACAGATCATCCGCCTTTTTCTCCACTACAGACTCGACCCTAATCAGCTGCTAAGGCTGCTGTCGTTGCTGCCGCATTGTAGATTGATTGTCAACTTGCTTGTACATTGCTTGTACATTGACTGTCAAATTGCCCGTTCATTACTTCTACATTGATTGTCAACAAACAGAATGTGTCTTTGATAAGAACTCGCTTCCTTAAAACACTTCAAAAACGCCGATTAAAATAGTCGGTTGTGGAGATTTTATAAGGAAAATAAGCCACAGATTAGATAAACAGAGTTTTAGATTGGTTTTAGAGGAATCGTATTTTTATAAATAAGGCAATGAATGTTGAAATACATTTATAATTTCTAGAGATAACTCTGTGGAAGAAAGAAATTTCAAATATATTTATCAAATTAATATTGTGTAATAACCAGAACTTTTCCATTCTTGAAGGGCATGTCGATAACGGCGACGCGCAGGAGGAGCCAACGCAAGAAGTTGCAGACTATGAAACTGCGTTGGATTCAGCCGGTAAGCATAGATCAGATGATCAGACTTTGGCCTTTCCATGTAATGAGATGATGTATACAGCGTCCAGTGGCACCTTCACTCACACTAGATGGGTGAAGGGACCACTCGGATAAATGTACACGCTGAAATTTGAGTGATTTGAAAGCCGCGGTTACGTAAATAATAATAATAAAAGCAATCTAATTAGACTATTACTTTTCAGTATGGACGTAAAATAAAAACAAAATTGAGTTGAGTTGTTTCAAGTTGAGAAATCTTGCTTTGAAAAATTCGCGAACAGTTAGTACCGCCTGTGCGTCTATCAGAATAATGAACCGCGGACTCGTGGGGCGCACGCACCGCCCTAACGGTTCTTACAGATTCAAGTTTGAGTCGAGATATACTTGGAAAGTGACTTAAAAAAAAAAACAAAAGGGCGTATTCCATAACTATGTTATGGCACGTTCGATTTGCAATGGCTTTAAAATCATCCAAAGTTCATGGTGTACAGTGTCCACTACACACTATACGATGTCCGGCAGATAACTTGAACAAAACTCCGCGCCATCAGGATGATTTGGCGATAGACACGCAAAACCATTTTTTTAATTTGGTAATTTGACGAAAACGCGAAGAATTATTTATTCTAAGTAACATCCCGCCTACCCCGTCATTGAGACCCGAAATACGAGCATGCGAAGTAGAAGCTGCTTGGTCAAATAATTTATCGGGCATGCAAGAAGCCGCGAGTCACGCGTTTTGTGGCGTTAAAATGACACGAGTCGCGGCTTTGCAGTCATTAGACATTAATTTTGTCAAATTCTGACATCTTAGCGTCACAAAACGCGCCACTCGCGCCTTCATGCTACCTATGCAGGACACTTGCTTTGTGTGAGCCCGCGACTACGTTCACGTGGTAATTTTGATGTGTATTTTTCCGGGATAATAGCCTATGTGCTAATCCAGACTATAATCTATCTCTGTGCAAAATTTTATTCGGATCCGTTCAGCCGTTTTTGCGTGAAAGAGTAACAAACATCCATCCATACATAAAAACTTTCGCGTTTATGATATTAGTAAGTATATTTATGTAGCCTACGTCCCACTGCAGGGCACAGGCCTACTCTCAGAGAAAGATCATGGGCTTATTTACCACGCATACCCACCGCGGATTCGCGATTTCAAGCGCTGAGGTATAGGAATAGCTCAGACACTCAGGTTTCCTCACAATGTTTTCCTTCACCGTTAGCGAGTGGTATTGCTATTATAATTTCATAAATGTACATAACATAGAAAACCAAGTCATAGGTACATGCCCGCACTGGGAATCGAACCTGGGTCTCCCGCTTCCGAGTCCAATATTCTACCCACTAGGCTACCACCGCGTGCTCATTATAAATTAATGATCTCAAGTGCTGAGGTAGGTGATACCTCAACCCGACATTAAATTCTGTATTCTCCTAAGTACATTAAAAATAAAATCTTATACTCATCTACGCCGTTTCAGTCGATGATATAAGCCTATAACCTGAAAGAGGGAAACAGTTTTTGTTGAGCCTGTGGTTCGTCTTTGGCTTGCGCTTTTGCATTAGTAAAACATATGGTACATAAGGTAAAGGAGTGTGTATGCTTACGATTACGACCAAACGATAGAAGTGCAAACTTAAATATTTTTTTTAAAAGATGGCGTTAGAGCTGAGTTTTGAAAAATTAGTATGCGCCGAGTATATGCGATTCAGCGTCACCGACCCGAACGTGAGGATTCTGATTGATAGAAGATACCATTAGCATTAAATATTCTTTTTGTGCACTTTGATTCGAGCAAAGATGGTGAAAGTGGAGTGTTTTTGACATTGTAAATGTCTTTTCGTTCGCTCCGGAGAAGGCTCCGATTTCACGGAAAAATGCGATCCCCTTGTATCTCGGAGAGTTGTGAAGATTATTCGAGAAAGTCAAAGACGAAAAAAGTTTGGCCAAAACAGTGAAAATAAAAAAAAATTACAAACAAATCCGATATTTGGGAAACGAAAAATGATATCAAAAATTTGAGAAAAGTTCCTCGGGTCAACTTAGTCAGCTACAATTTGAGCAAAGACGATCGCATTAAGAATTTGCTCTAACCTAACCTAACCGTTTTCAACAAAGTCAAAAAGTCAGAACTCGATTCCAATATGCTCGAAGGTCATGTGAAGCATGAAATCTGTGAATTTTTTCGCTGCCTTTGTCTCTGTTACAAATCGACCCGAAGGCAGTGGCTAACATTGTATATTGACATTCAACAAACATAATGTATCTTTACGTTGAAATATTTTTTTTATTTCCTATTTATTTTTAATAGAGAATTAATAAGGGTCAGTTTCGTTCATTGATTAGAATAAGTGCGCCAATCATCACATCAAAAATGATTTGTCAGAGCAAGCGTCCGTCCCAAAGTCGCCACCATAATTTTACATCCATAGAAATTAATCAAATCAGTTTTCAATTAAACAGACACAATAATTTTAATTGCATTATTGTTGTGATGTTGTGACTAACTCTACATTTTTTATAGCTGCTCACCTATATCGAGCAAATGTGAGTGGAAGAGCCGGAAAGGGACGTCCCAGGCGGACAGACGTCAAAGTAAAAAAAAAATATTCAAAGTAACACAGAAACTGTGACTTATTGAACGTTACAAGAAAAACTAGAATACTTCAACCAAGTAGGGGATGCTTATGAAGCAAAAGAGATCTGTCAGGATCGTGACAAGTGGTAGAACCGGGCGAGAGTTTGTGTTATGTTATGTTTATTAGATATTCGTTGTTAGTTTACAAGCTAAAAAATTTTGTCGGTAATACTGAAGTTAACTTCCTCGATGATTGCCCGGTCAAACAGACGACCGGCCAAGTTTGGTGCGTGTGATTAGACCGTTTATTTTACGTATGAATCTCGTAAGACGTGATTTTTCCGATAAAACTAACAACAATTTGTGTAGATTGTGACTTTTCGCGTGTGACGTCAATCCGGGTTTTTTTATTGGAGTTAGAGACGTGCCTTTTATGTATTACTAAAACGGCCAATCTTACTTCTGAGATCGATCTTGTTACCATGTTGTTTAGAATAGAACAGTATATTGAATGTGAACTTTATCTTAGCTGCAAGATCGTTTCGTTATATTATAGACTTTAGATTAACATGCATTTTTTAAGGTACTTATAATATCTATGCCTTATATGTGTGACGCTATAGGTAACAATACCACTGGCTAACGGTCAAGGAAAACATCGTGAGGAAACCTGAGTGTCTGAGCTATTCACATACCTCAGCGCTTGAAATCGCCAATCCGCGGTGGGCACGCGTGGTGATTAAGCCCGTACACTCTCCCTGAGAGAAGACCTGTGCCCCACAGTGGGACATATATATAAATATATATGTATATATGTATACAATCTCTATGCCTAGGATGTATGTCTGTCTGTCTAAGCTATAAAGAATTTTTTTGCTTGAACCATAGATAGCGAGTATTTAGGGCCACGCAGTCGACAAGGAACCGTTATAGTTTCGCCATGTCCGTTTGTCTGTCTGTCCGCGGACTAGCTCAAAGACTATTAGTACTTATACATACATATTAATCGCCGACAAAACAGTGGAGTTAAATATTTAAAAAAAATTTTTTAGGTTCCCGCCCTACACCCAAATTAGGGATAATTTTTTTTTCTCGCCTATAGCATAGTGTGGGGTATCGTTGGATTGGTCGAAGATGTGGGTGTAGGAAGACCATTTTGCGATTTAGGGTTCCTCTTGCGCAATATTAAGCTTTAAATCGCAAACTTTGTCCGAGTAGGGCTTTTGCCTGCGACTTCGTTCGCGTGGAGTTTAGTTGATAAGAGTGGTTCTTAATAAGTTTAAGATGCTTCTAGCGCATGTGAAATGTATATTACAAAAAAAGTGTAAATTAGAATATAAAGCCATCCTAGGTTTTTATTTCATTTCATATATTTATTTGCAACCAAGCACGGTACATTTTATATAATTTACAATATTCAAGAACATGCGTGATGCGCCAGTATCTGGCATGCAAAATTATTTGCAGTTAATATTGCACTTGTTTTTATAGGTAAAAACTATAAAAAACAAGTGCAGTGCAGTTGTTTTTGCCTATAGGTATTTAAGTATCAACATCAACTTATTGTACTATAATTATATAATGGAAATTAATTGTAAATTATAGAATGCTTAGATTAACATATTACACAATTTTTTTAATAAGTTAAATCATAAATATCATAAAATTTAAAAATAAAATAATGTCCTCAAAAACAAAACATAAAACTAGAAATTTTAGCCTCTAAATAGGTTTTTAAAATTGTCCTCAGCACGGGTTATTGCAACAAAAAGAATAAAATAAAAATAGAGTTAAAATAAGGTTAAAATCAAAATTGCAGATTCTTTATGGATTCTGGTAGGGCATTGTTATAATCTGATTGTCATGTAGTGGCAATTTTTCGCAAATGACGTTGTTTATGATGTATTCCTGCCAAATGGTTTGGGTAATAGAGAATGCGCAATCTTTTACTTAAAAGTCCCTAATAGTTTTCTTTACGTACAGGCACACTTCAAAGACATAAAAAGCGGGTAGTGGCAGTATATTTAGTTTTTTTAAAAAGAGGTTGACATGAATCTAGAGGCTTAGCTCCACATATGGCTCTTATACACTTTTTCTGGATAATAAAAGCCTGATTCATATTAACTGAGTTTCCCCATACTATAAGCTCGTGTCTTAAAATAGAACTCACATAATTGTGATACGCCATTAATGCAGTTTTTTGGTCACATATTTTAGTTACTCGCTGCAATGGAAAAACAAAGCTGTTGATTCTACGAGTATTGCAGATCAATTGTACATGTTGCTTCCATGAAAGCTGCGAGTCTAATTCAATACCGAGGAACCTGGCTTTAGTTAATTCCATAATGGGATGGTTATCGTAAGACACTTTCAATTGGGTTTTCCGTTTTCGTTGTAAAATTTCATAAATTTTATTTTTGAAAACTTTACTTGCAAATTATTTCTACTTAACCAATTCACTATATTTTCTATTGCATCGTTAATTTCTACTGCATAATCTGTCATTGAGGCTTTGTGTATAATGACAGATATGTCATCTGCAAACAATATGCAGGAATATTTTGAGATGTTCGTTAAATAATTTACACATAATAAAAATAAACATGATCCTAAAATGCTGCTTGCGGCACGCCAAATTTATTAACTTTAAATTTTGATATGTAACTTGTTTTTCAAGGGATTCAGTTTATTAATCTTCACACATTGTGCTCTATCTTCTAGGTAACCCTTTAGCCATTTATATGCTTGACCATGAATCCCGTACGATTTGAGCTTCGCCAGCAGAGTTTTGTGACAAACGCAATCAAAAGCTTTACTCATATCGAATAAAATAGCCAATAGCGGTACTTTTTTGTCCATGTAATGTAAAATTTGCTTAATTACTGAAAAACAGGCTTGAGTTGTTGACTTGTGCTTTTGGAACCCATATTGTTTTGTTTTTATTATGTGGTATCTTAATAGAAACGATATTATTCTCCTATGCATTGCTTTCTCAAAGATTTAAGCCAGTATCGAGATAACGGTAATTGGTCTGTAATTATTCATCTCATCTTTGTTGCCTTCTTCATATAATGGTTTCACAATGGAAATTTTTAAAGGGCTTTGAAATATACCGTTTTCGAAAGATAGATCGATTAGATATGTCAGGGTAGGAGATAATTCAATTGCACACGTTTTGATTACTCTGGCACAGATTTCATCATGACCCGTAGATCTTGTGTTATTGAGGGCTTTTATGATTTCCTGTATTTCTGCTTCGCAAGTGGGTCTTCAATATATACTAGAGTTGTTTGTAGTTATTTTATTATATTTTAATACATTACTTTGATTCTTTCTTCTAAATTGATAAAGTGTTCATTAAACAGTGCAGCTATATCTTTTAGGTCTTCAATTTTTATATTATTTATAGGTTAATAGTCGTTCATCTGTTCTAAAGAGTAATCCTTGTTTTTTATCAGGTCCGAAGTGGCTTTACAGTTATTTCTAGCATTTACAATAATTAAATTTTTGTGCAATATATATACATTTCTACATGTTTTATTTTTTATATATTTATAGTAGGTTTCATATATATTTTTATCTTGAGTCGTTTTAGACAAATAATAATTCATTCGTAATTTTCATTCGCTCGTAGCCCCGGCTACCTGAGTGATCTTAAACGATCACGAAGGTTAAGCAACACAGGGCGCGTTCAGTGCATGGATGGGTCGCCGTCTATGCCTAATGCTAGTGGCATTTTTCCGAGCGGTTCCGTGCTTCGCAAGGCACGTTAAGCTGTTAGTGCGGGCTGCCGTCGATAGTTGGCAGTCGTTAAGCCAAGTCAGAGGCCTTAGGGCGGCTGGACAACTTCTGACAGTAGACGAGCCACTAGTCTACAAGCCTCCACCAATCCGGACTTGGCCCCCGTGGTGGAGTATGGCCTATACCTTCCTCAGGGAAGAGACCCGTGCCCGTCGGTGGGGACATAATAGGTTGATGATGAATTTTCATTTCGTAATATATGATGTCTATGCTTTTTGTCAGCTAAATCAAATTTACAAATGTCAAATATCGCATGTCAATTTCATAATAAATGTCAATTATAATTATTCAGTATAAGAATAAGAACAATATTTAAAAATTAATAATAATATTTTATAGAAAATAATGTTCAAAATTCTATTAAAAATGTTTTAGTCAATAGCTTACGCTTTGTTGTCAATTTAATTAGCGAGGAATTCGTCATTATGTATAAAAAAAATTCTCGGTAAGCCATTTTTTTAGTTTAATTTTAAACGCGGACTCACTGCTTGCACTCGTAATATATGAGTTTTTGTAATTTTTGTAAAAATATGTCTGCATCTGACCCAGGTATTCTGTAGATACAAATAAGGATTAATTTATATTGTAAGATTTCTATGCCACAAGATTCTAATGATAGTTCTGTTGCCAGGTCCTTAGTAAGAGTATGCTCTTTCACATCTATGGCTCTTTTACGTAATATACAGACTCCGCCTTGTTTCTTATTTGGACTGCAAAATGATGCCCCTAATACAAAACCTTTAATTGTATGTTTTTTTCATGATTACATTGTAAGAATGTTTCAGATAAGCATATTATATAGTCTAATTGTCATTACTTAGTTCAGATACTGCTATCCAACATATCATTATGACTAGTTTTTTTATTATTCATAAAAAAGGACCCTTCTGGATTTGACTTCGCCCTGCACTTACGAGCGACTGCACGTCACGGAAAAAAATAGTGCTATTAATATAGTTCTGGTGATCGTTGTAGGCGTAACCAGAAGCGTAATTTTTAATATTATGATTTTTATGCATGACTTAATTCCCATTCTTCAATAGCGGCTTCCCAGCCCCTATATTACGCTCACCAAATCCTGAGCGATTCCAATCGTTTAACTGTGAAAAAAAGTATGGAATTTGACAGTTAGACGATTGGAATCGCTCAGGATTTGGTGAGCGTAATTCGGCCACTGAGCTCTGGAACTGTCTGGAGACGTGGCTCACGGTTCCATACAGCTCGTTTAAGAGCATTCACGCGTGCTCTATTGGGTTTAAGTCGGGCGAGCCGGCAGGCCAGTCTAAACGTGTGATATCATATTCTTGAAGAGCAGCATTGATTCGTTGAGCTCGATGTGCGGGCGCAAAGTACAAATTGGTGCCCATGGTTTTACTCGGAATGGTCTGACGATATCATCAATAACAACTGCTTTGTACATGTCTGCTGTCATGTAGCCCCGATACGGGATCAAAGGCGTTCTAGCTCCAATCATAATGCCACCCCAAAAGGACACCGATTTTCCGCCTTGCTAAACTGTTCCAGTGGCAGTTCTTTGTCTTTCACGATCGCCTGGTCTTCTCCAGACACGGACACGTCGGTTATCTGGATGAGTGCTGATTCGGGATTTGTCAACAAAGAGACAGTTTTGCCAAATGTTTTCTTCCTCACCTTCATTTTGCCGAAGTCTAGCCTTCGTACGACCTTATTCAAAAACGTTTGAAATTCAATAGGAACAACTAACAAGTTTTTTAAAATTAGAGTAACTTGACCTTGTAAATTTTTTTGAAATCTAGAAAATCCCGAAGAATAGATAGATAGAATATTCTTTATTGTATTTACACCAGGAATTACATATGAGAATTTAATAATAATATAGTACAGTACAATTGGCGGCCTTATTACTAAAAGTAATTTCTTCCAGACAACCATTGATGAAAAAAAAATGAAAAGCTAAATGACGGGTAGTCGGTGCAACTAAACAATACTAAGGAAGATATTTACATATTTAATACACATACATGAACGGTACATAAATATGAGATAAACATACATAAATAAAAATTATCATATGAAAGGAGGAGATGAACGAAAAATATACCTACATTCTACTAGGAATAGATTTCACCAGAAAGAAAAAAAAAATTATATAAATAAATTAAAAAAAAACAAACTTAAACTAAGGCAAAGTAATATTTTTGAACCCTGCTTTTAAATACTGTTAGGGACGGTGAAAATCTTACGGCCAAAGGCAGATCATTCCACAGGTGGACAGCTGTGATAGTAAAGGAATTGCTGAAAAACCTTGTCGAATGACTCGGTGTCTTCAGCAATCGATTCTGAGCGGATCGCAAACAAGAATTTTTTTAAGATGTAATTTTTAAATTATGTGTTTTTTTTTTCATGTCCTCTATGATATAAATACAATTTTACTCCAATCTTATTTTGAAGCAAGTTCCTGATTGCGCCTGATTCACAATTTTCTTTCTGAAACACAATCCCATAGTTCTAAGACCAGTAATTTTACTTGTGGTCAATCAAAATACCTTCTGCCGGAGTGGATTAACGTAAATATTATTTCAGTTACAGGGAGATGTTGTACAAACACTTTAGAGCCATCGTCATTGTTTTGCGTGAGATTATAATTTACCTACGGAACGTGTTAGTTTTCATTTTTAGAGTTTCGCCTGAAGAGACTAGCCGGCTGTTTTTCGTAATATCGTAATATTTCGTTATTTTCAGGTTTTTGTACCCAAAGGGTGTCAAACGGGACCCTATTACTAAGACTTCACTATCCGTCTGACTGTCTATCCGTATTTCTGCCTGTCACCAGGATGTATCTCATGAACCGTGATAGCTAGCCAGTTGAACTTTTGACAGATGATGTATTTATGTTGCCGCTATAACAACAAGTACTAAAACGGAATAAAATAAATATTTAAGGGGGCTCCCACACAACAAACGTAATTTGTTCGCCGTATTTTGCTCGTTATTAATAACGGCAACAGATAGACGCTTGAAATATTCACAAAATATTTAAGTCTATAATCGCTTCAAAAATAAATAATTGAATTAAAATAAAATAAATATTTAAGCGGGGCTCTTATACAACAAATGTGATTTTTTCCGTTTTTTCTCGATCTTTGTGTGTAATGTTGTATAGATAATGGTACGGAACCCTTCGTGCGCGAGTCCAATTCGTACTTGGCCGGTTTTTTTTTCTTTTGTGATAAATATTTCTCTTTTGTGATGCATGGATTGTAATACGAATTTTCTTAGTTTAAAATAGCCTATTTTTTATTTATTTTAGAGACTTTTAGTGATAAGGCCGCCATCTGTACACTTAGGTTAAGAAATATCTGCGTAATTTTCATTATTATGTACAATAAAATGTTCTCTATCTATATACCTATCTATAGTGTGTAATAATGTATAGTTTCTGTAATTCTTAACCGATAGTAAATATATAATTTTTTTTTATGTAAAAGCAATAAAAGTACCAATACATAAAATAAAATACAGGAACAACAAAATCAAATCCTTATCGCTCATATAAGTTGCATGTGAGCGAATTCACCTACGTATAATTTTATTTTACCAAAACACTGCTGAAGTCAATTGCGAAGTCGGGGAATAAACAGCCCACGCAAAGTAAATTGTTAAACTATCGCTAATAACGTTTGCCAATTCTCGCAACAGTTTAATGTGTTTCCTACTACTTGGCTTAATCCTAAGCAAACTGGCGTCAGGCAGCCACAACAAGGCTATAAAAATTGCTAGTAAACGCCGTTCAAAAATTTAAATTCTGTGATTGATGTTTAGGAATACTCGACAATCGGTCAACCTTTACATTTTCCAATGATTTTAACTGATTTTAAGCTTGAGTCCAATTATAGAATGAACAATAGTACATTGTACCCCGAGGGGAGAAAACGATCTATTAGATTTCTATTCGAGAGTATGTTATGAGAGTATGTAAAGGAAAGTCTAGAACAGAAATAAACTTTCTCACGAGTGCTACATAGTACGAGTACTTTCTACCTACGAGGAAAATAAAATTATTTTGACCAATTAAAAGGATACTGTTAAATTATGAATTTAGTAAAAAACTGAATTTAATAAAATAAAACAAATTGCCGCCCTTGTATTTTTGTAGCAGTAGTTTGTAGTTTGTAGTTTTTTAGTGCAGAAAGATTGCCAGGCTCCATTCATTCAAAATCGGGTACAAAAAAAATTCACCTCTTTTTTGTAATTATTTGATATATAAACTTTTTGAGATTTGACGTTTGTATTTTTTTTATGTTCGCTGCAAAAAAACAAAAGAACGCAAGCAGGGCAGGAATGGATTTTCATACAACACTCCTGTCCTGTTGGCAGAATCCTTAGGGTAGCCATAATTAAGAATTGAATTAAATTCCTGTCCTGCTGCGGAGGGCAGGAATGAAATTCCATATAACTATTCTCGCCGCACATTTATAAAGGAGAAATTACGAATTTTGTAACCCGTTTATGAACGAGCAATGAGACACGTTCTGAGTAGGTATGGTATACAGTACGTTATATTCTTCTGCTTGACATTTTTGATGAAAAGTCGTCTTATTTTGCCCATATACTCGTATTACGCGCACCAAATCCTGAGCGATTCCAATCGTCTAACTGTCAAATCCCTCACTAATTGCTAAGCGTCAGGACTCCGGCAGGATTTGGTGCGCATATTAGGCCCCAGAACAATTAAACTACCTTTTCTCATTGTATATATTGTGGTGTTTTCTGGTGTATAATAAATATTCTTCTTATCCTAAAAAGGATCCTATCGGAATAATTATTTGTAAGAAACATAAACACCGGCCAAGTGCAAGTCGGACTCCCGCACGAAAGGTTCCGTACCATTATCTATACAACATTATACACAAAGATCGAGAAAAAAACGCCAAAAAATCAGGTTTGTTGTATGGGAGCCCCCCTTAAATATTTATTTCATTTTAATTTAATTATTTATTTAAGGCCACCCATTAAATATTTATTTTATTCTGTTTTTAGTATTTGTTGTTATAGCGGCAACAGAAATACATCATCTATGAAAATGTCAACTGCCTAGCTATCACGGTTTGTAAGATACAGCCTGGTGACAGACAGAGAGACGGACAGTGAAGTCTTAGTAATAGGGTCCCGTTTGGCACCCTTCAGGTACGGAACCCTACAAAGAACTTTCCAACTAAAACTTATGATCGTTGAAATAAATGGTTTGCTCTATAATTTTACAAATATTGATTATAAACAAGCTACTTTGGAATTTATACTTTTAACCACTCGTCTGCCGCGACACAGATCTGTGTCCAACTTAGTATGGGCCACCTATACGTTGCGTTCCGCGAGGGCAGTTCAGGAGTTAACTTAACAAATCTTCCGGTACGGTCCCCAGCTATTGCTTGCCTTTAATTTAATACGCCATTAAACTGGTCCCAAAAACTAGATAGCTAGTGTGAAGTTAGGTTTAGTTGTATGTAAGAGTACACACATGCGAAATGTTATGTACCATCGACTGTACATAGTGTACATTTCCGTCCATTCCCAGGCTACGGGCGCTTCAGCTGCGGAGTGCTGGGCGCGTGCGCGGGGGCCTTCTTCACCACCGGCGTGGAAAACTGCCTCATGTCCTACGTGGTGCCGGCCGCGCGGTGCGAGCTTAGCCTCACCACCTATCAGGCGGGGTTGATGAACATGGCCTTTATGTGCGGTAAGTTAGTAAGCCGTCCCAGGCGGACTTCGACCAAATAAGGTATGTATTTACAAAGGGCAAGATTAAAATTACTTAAAATCGGCGTGCGTACATGCAACGACTTATGAATTCTGATGAAGCGAACGAGGTTTATCAGTGGCAAACCCTGGTCTCTGCCTACTCCTCCGGAACACAGGCGTGAGTTTATGCAATATAGTATAAGTTAGTATTGTTGGCTTAACAGTGATCTCAGACACGATACAGACCATATACCTATCGTCACATCACTGTCTGTGATCCTGCTTACAGACAAAATTCCAAATACCCAACTAGGTATTATAACTGAGAAATGTCACAAGTGTGTTAATTCCTCATAGAAACACTTGCTAAGTATGCATTGCCAAAAACATAAATCTAACTACGAAGTAGCACTAAATAGAATATAATTCTAATAAAATTTGTCTTGCAACTGTTGACGCTATTATTAAACATGACTTGTTGAAAAATACGGCTCGTGCACTATAGTTAGATTTTTTTTATTGGTAGATAATAGCCCTCTTAAAAGACATTATTGTTAAAAAAAATATATCGCATAACCATATAAAATAATCCGCGGGTGATCAGAGTGGAATGGAACCTCGTCGAAGTCAAAAATGCACAATCAGATAAACCGCATCCATATCTGTGTAAAAAAAATGTTAACTCTTTCATCATAAGCAGCCTATATACGTCCCACTGTGGGGTACAGGCCTTCTCTCAAAGAGAGAGTATAGGCTTAATCACCTGTGCTGCTGTGGCTGTGGTATGTGAATAGCTCAGACGCTCAGGTTTCCTCATGATGTTTTTCCTTCACCGTTAGCGAATGGTATTGCTACTATAACTTCACAAATGTACGTAACTTAAACCCTTTAATGGGCCGAATAAATGACCGACGAGCTCCATGTATTTTAACGACTTCTATGAACAGTTTGTAATTACATATAAGAAAAGCTGAATAATATTAAATATACATGGATTATCGCCTGTATCCAGCATAAAGCATACGGCCGTTCTTAAAGTTTTTTTACGAGCGATAGATAATTTTTATCTTTATACATTATTAATATATAATATATTTACGGCAATATATTATTGGCCATATTTTAATTTGCTACGAATCATCCTGTCTGTGTATTATTGCCTCGCGAAATTTAAATTTCGAATTCACATCGAAAGCGCGCCGAACATTTGATGAGGCACCATGGAGGTCAGTGTGTTAGTTGATGTTATAGATTACATTAATACTCTTTATTGCACACCATACAGTCATTACCTATCATAGTCCAGTTTTTTATTCTTTTCCCAGGCGGTGTGGCCAGTGCGTTCTTTTGGGGCATCTCGGGCGATGTGTTCGGCAGAAGAAATGTGCTCAGCATGACGCTTCTCTTGGACGCCCTTATCACACTGGCACAGAGTACATTTTCTGACTACCGGCTGCTACTGGCTACTCGGTCTATCAATGGATTTCTTATTGGTAAGTGCCAAAGAGAAAGAAGAGGGGTCGTTAAACCAAGAGTTTTGAAGAGTTTCCTCTTCTATTCTAAGAGAAAATTAGGAGATCGTTCTTGAGTGCGCTATAAAGTTGCTATTTTGTTTCGAGTAACATCTTAAGTAACAGCCACTAAGACCGCAGGGCTCAGGCGTTCTCTCAACTAGGGAGTGTGGGCTTAACACCAAGCGTGCCCACCGCGTATAATATTTAATATAAAATATATTATGCTGATGATATCTTAAGTTTTTAAGCAGCAAATAAAAGTTCTATTGCAGACTTCTCTCAGAGAGAGTGAGAGCGAGAAAGAGAGACAGGGACAGAGACACAAAGAGTAACGGTCTTATAGATAAAAATACTCCTCAGAGGCAGTTTAAATAGTCTGTTCTGTTTGAAATTGCCAATCCACGGTGGGTACGCGTGATGATTAAGCCCAAGGCCTGTGCCCTACAGTAGGATGTATATAGGCTGGATACAAAAGGAAAAACGTAACCACAGGTTAAATAAACTGTCTCTGAGGATTGTTTTGGAGGAATCGTTTTTTTATAAATAAGACCGTATTTGTTTGAATTGAAGTTTAAAAGTACGATCAACTACAAAAATACCATCAGCTAAACATGTCTCAGACCTGAATTACATTTGATCTCTGCCTACGGTGTCCTGTCATTTAACAAAAACAAATTACAAATTTTCATCTGACAAATAACGATCGACAAAATTATGATTCTCAAATTGATCTTTATACAAAGTATTGTTTCTGTAAACAACTCATTTGACGTACAAATCATCATTTATTATACACGTGATTTGGTAAAACAACACAAGGTACACACACACACACACACACACACACACACACACACACACACACACACACACACACACACACACACACACACACACACACACACACACACACACACACACACACACACACACACACACACACACACACACACACACACACACACACACACACACACACACACACACACACACACACACACACACACACACACACATAATGGGCAAATCTTGAATCTTGATTAGTTTTAAATTGTAATAAGATATATTTATTTTAATAATTAAAAAAAAATGCATGTATTTTTATATTGCATCTTGATTAGTTTTAAAATGCAAATCTTGAATCTTGATTAGTTTTAAATTGTAATAAGATATATTTATTTTAATAATTAAAAAAAATGCATGTATTCTTATATTGCTGAGCGCTATCGTGCTATATTTCTAGTAATTATTGTAATTATGAACTGCCTATTTGTGGATGTCTGTTATTGGCCTTGTAAACTGTTTCTTTATTATTGTAATCAAATTATTTGTTTTCGCTGTTGATATCCTTAATAAAATAAATAAATAAACAACTTTTGACAAAATGCATTTTGCGAAAATCCTTCCTACACAATTGAAGATCTCCAAGGCGAATAGAGAAATATAGGTGCGACGACAAGCGCAGTGAGGAGGAGTATCAGGTTCCATGATGATAAAAAACGCAAAGCCGAGCGAGGCGTCCCGGAATGTTGAGCGACACAAATGTATACAAACTAAGTTCGTCATTATGTAAAACAGTTGAAACATCCAATATCACGAATTTGAAAAACGAAATATGTGTTCAAATAAAAATTTACAAATTATTAACAGCCAACTGCAGCCATTTGCAGAGTAAAAAATTTGCGAAATGAATGTGTATTTGTCAAATGATCATTTATAAAATGATACGTTTGTAAAATTAGATTTTTGCCGAGACAATTGTGATCTGTCGGGATCGTAGCAAGTGGCAGTCCCTGGTCTCTGCCTACCCCTCTGGGATACAGGCGTGAGTTTATGTTATGTTACAATTTTTAAAACTTTATTTGTAAAAATGATCATTTTTCATGCGTTTTTTGTCAGGCGTTAGTGAACCACCCGTGGGATATAGGCGGTGTGCGATGTCAAGATCGCTGGGAATTTAGGATAAACTGTACAGGGCCGGAGCGGGTCATATGACCCTACGTTAAACCTGTGGTTATACGTTACCGAGATGAGACCAATTATTTATTTTAATTTTATTTCTGTAGGGCTTACCACTTACCACAGGTTTACTTAAAAAATGCGCAATTCCTGAAACACGTTTGAGAATTTGTCTTTTACTGTTGTAACTGTCTAACTTTTGTTTTACGATTTTTTTTTCTTTTGACGGTTGTTCTGCTTTGCTTTGCTTTGCTTTAATTTATAATTTGAAATATTTCACATGAAAACTACTTTCATTTATTATAATTTGTGCATCCAAACTAATGACTGGTGAGCCTGTGTAAACTTAGACACATAAACTCTTATTTATGAAAACACGATTCCTTAAAACATTTCTCAGAGGTAGTTTAAACAGGCTGTGGTAAAAGGAAACACAACCCTTTTATTTAAACTTTTTTTTTAATTTAAACTTTTATGACTCATCTTCATATTGTATGACGTAGTGCTATTGACGGTCAGCTCACGGCCGACGTCACTGCAGACATGCTCCAGTGCTCCTCCCTGTTGGGCCGGTCGGGCTAGTTTCCATATAATTCCAACATCGCGCTTTCTTTATGAGACGCTTAAGGTAACCGAGGCAGCTGGGGTGAAAACGGGATGTGTGTCTAGTCATTAGGTTGCACTAATTAGCTTTAAAGGCATTAGCTTGTAGTAGGCTAGGTTAACAGAGAAGTGTCTCTTAGTACTCACGTATAGGAACGTCTTAGAAGCTCATGAAACAAAACGCCTCGATTGTCTAGCGGTTAACAGCTTTACTATCAAAACGGAAGTGGGTTCGATTCCCACTGGAGGCCGCCGCATTTGATTTGGCAAATGGCCTCAGTCTGAGTGTATTTCCGTGTTTGTGATGCCCTTGCCTGGTTACCATAGCACACTACACACTATGGACAAAATAACCAACACCCCCGACTGCTGAGCATTAACTACTAAGCAGACGGGACTAATCGAGGTAACTCACCGTGAATTTGGGTCCGCCCTTTTGATTTCTTTTATATTTTTCTTAGATTTATGCTGATTTCATTTAGCCTATGACGAATCGATTGAAATCACATTCGTCAAAATCTGAGAGGGAATATAGAATCAGACTGGCCTATGTCCTGCAGTGGGCGTCGAACGGCTGATGATACATTACACATACCTACATGCATACGAACCTAACACATTACCCTCCTTTTGGGCTGACACTGACAGCTGTTAACAGTAGATTCACAGCTTGTTACGAGAAACCGGGGGTAAACCATTTGTGAAATGTTTTTTCTAGGCTGTCCATCAACCTTGGTTTTCACCTACCTGTCGGACTTGGTCGGCGAGAAGCGGCGGCAGTTCTACCTCAACATCACCGGCATGAGCTTCGTCGTAGCCTGGCTTATATTGCCTGGTAAGATTATACTAACGAATCTTTCTAGAAACAAACTTGTCAACATCTTCAACATCATCAGCCCGCCTCTGCTCACTGCTGGGTATAAGGCTTTTCTCCATCTGTCGCGGTATCTCGCCATTCGCATCCACGGGCCCTCTGACTAATGAAGAACTTGAACTAAAAATGTTTTAATATAATCGGAGAGACCATGTTAAAAGATAAATAATCGTGGTAAATTTTTTTTCGGTACAACTAATACTTTTCACAATGTAACTTGTCAAAAAATGAATATGGTCAAGTGGCACAAAAACGTGCCACACAAATCGGTCTCAAACTATGACGTCGCAAGTTGCACGTAACGCCTTGTAATGCGTGAAATATCTTATTTATATAGTTATTAGCGTAACTATATTTTTCGCATTTTTTGTGACCCCGAAAACCCCGAAAAATATATTTTTATAGTTTTTTTTTAAATTCTTTCCTAAGTTTTTATATGATTTCTATGATATAAATGCAATTTCACTCCAATCGGAGTTAGACGCGAGTTACCCATTGGTCCCATCGTCCGATCATCGGGCTGTTGGTCTACCCACTGACGGCCGCCCGGTACTCGGCCCCCACTCCGTTACTGCCCTGATCCACCTGCCCCTGCCATCTTCCCTTTCTTCTTCTTTAACTAAACATAGTTACACAATAGTGCAGTTTTATGAAACGGTGCCCGGACCTTTCTGCAACACCTCTTTCTATAACTTTCTATAAAGCAATTTCGATGACAGCTGTCGCGGAGCTCAAGCTATTGTTTACAGACTATAGTAGGGTAATCGAGGCCGATGTACCTATTGAGATTCAAAATGATAATTATGCACCTATTGTTTGTAATTCTTTGTAAGGATATTTGCTTATGTGCCTACTGTATGTAATTCTTTGTAATGTTGTCAAATAAAGTTTATTCTTATTCTTATATGAGGATCGGAACTTTTTTAACTGACGAGTTGCGATTGTGGACACTTTCGAAATTGTTGTGGTATAAAACTGTTCCAAACGCTTGTTCAACAGCACACCGAACTTGGCACTGACGATCTCACCGATACTGATGAAACATTCAGAACTCAACTCTTTGTGTTTACGATAAGATGTAGTTCAAAGATCATAGTCGTGAAAGTGTGAAAGTTGATTGGAGGTTCTAAGTACTGCCGGGCCAGCTGCATCAAGTGCTTTGAAAAAATCAATGTCAAATAAAAAATGAGGGCAAAAAAATACCCGAAACCGGCGTGCGTGGGTGCAGCGACTAATGAATTTTGATTGTCAGGATCGTGGCAAGTGGGAAACTCTGGACTCCTTCTACCCCTCCGGGATACAGGCGTGAGCTTGTACAGGCTGATTTCTGGATAGTTTGAAAGCCGCGGTTAAGTAATTAGTAATTCAAAATGGCACCTATTTAGACTATTACGTTTAAGTATCATCATCATCATCAGCCATTTGACGCCCACTGCAGGACATAGGCCTCCTTCGTGGTTTTCATAACCATGAGGGGTTTTGCCATAATCGCCACGCTTGGCAGGCGGGTTGGCGATCGCACTATGCGGTTGGAATCTCAAGAAGACGCTGCTGCCCGTCTCCTGGTGATTGATTTTCTTAGTCGCCTTCTACGACATCCACTAAAGGAAATTGAGTGACGCTATTCTTAATCCGGCGCAACACGGACTTTTAAGTATAGACGTAAATAAATAAAAAAAATATTTGACAAATCTTGTTTTGAGTTGAGAAATCTTGTTTAAAACCATAGCATAGGGCACAGGTCTTCTCTCAAGGAGAGAGTATGGGTTTAAAACCATGCGCAAATAATTTTTTACCGCCTCTCCGTCCACCAGAACAATGATCCGGGGACCCGCGGCACGCACGCACCGCTGTCTATTGCTACTAATTATTTTAATAGATTCGAGTTTGTGCCGTGTCTCGGCAAAGCCTAAAAGTGCGTTTTTTAAAATAACAAACTAGCGTATTTGATAGCTATTGTCAGGCACGTTCATTTTACTATGTCTTTCAAACCACCCGAATTAATGTTATACGTGTAGGTGGTTTTGGGCACCAAACGAAAATTTGTTCCGGCGATTTTACAACTTAAACCTTCGTAAGCACTGCACATTTTATATATTATTGGTTTAACGGTTTCACTTACTTTTATTAACGTCGGGATAGCCGACTAGTTTCGACCTCGTCCGGAAGCCTTAATCATGGAGGAGAGTCGAGTTTATTCCGGCGTTTCCAAAGTACAGTTACGTAACTCTTGAAGCTCGCAGATTCTCTTATATCTATTAAATAATATTTGAATAATAATAATAACTAGAATACAGAAACACACAACAGAATCACTTGTCGTGGCCCCAAGCTAGGATACCCTGTGCTACCTTAACCGGGTAAGGACATCACAAACATACGGAATATTTTGTACATATTTGTACAAATATGTACAAAAAGAAACAATGATGTATCTCAAATCATAAAATCTATGAGGTTTTTATGAGCAAACCCGTGAATTATGTCGTTTGACTCTTGAACTTGAAATAATCGACCTACATCGCATCCCATCACGTCAACTCACGTCTCAAAACAACCAAGGTAGTATAATTACATTTTAATCCCCACGCTACCCCACTAACTAATTATCACAAGTCAGTTCTCATAACAAAATGTAAATCGTTCCTCGGAGGGCAGAGGCTGCAACCCATGCCAATGACGAAGGAATGAAGCATAACGGGGCTTAAATAATTAATCCTGCCTGCCATCGAATGCCTAACTGTCCAAGCCAGAGGTTCCTAACCCCAGGGCTCTATTTCATTGAACTACAGTTAATGGTTTACACTTGGACATAAAAAAAAACTAATCGGCTATGCAATGTAATTTACATTTAATAGATATATAGATAAGTTATGTATTTACATCACCATAGTCATAATCATACTAATTTTATACCTAAATGTGAAAGTTTGTGAAGATGTTTGGATGTTTATTAGTTGTTACTCAACCACGCAATAACGGCTGAATGGAGTAACATATAACTTGGCATATAGATAGACAAAAATCTGAATTGAGACATGGATGCTTTATATCCCGGTAATGCGTTCCTGTGGGATAATATTTGATTACTACCGTAATCTTTTTCAAGCCAAACTATAACATTTTATTTATTGCGTTGCCATGGTAACAAGAATCCTATAAAAAGTGGTGTGAAGATGTTTGGATGATTTATTTATTGCGTTGCCATAGTAACAAACATCGTATAAACGGATTCTGTGGCGGTACGAAGTTCGCCGGGACAGCTAGTCAACTATGAATTGTAGTTTAATGAAATGTGGTCCAGATAAATTGTTGTACAGTCACTGGTTTGTTTGCTGAAATGTGTGCCATGTCAATGTCAAGGCAGATAAGTACTCGAGCCGCTAGTTGCTAGGTCAACTAAACATCAAAGTTTTTGTGTCGTTTTCTGACATTGTTTATATTGAGAGGCTGGTGGTTCTAGCGGTCAATATGCTTTACCAAAGCAGAGGTCGTGGGTTCGATTTCCACTGGAGATCGCCGTACTTGACTTCTACAAATGATATCAGTCTGGGTGTACTTCCATTTTTGTGAAGTCCTTGCCTGCTTATTATAGCACAGGTTATCCTATTTTTAAACCAGGACAAGTGATTGTGTTGAGTGGAAGTTAAATATTTATTACTTAGTATGTACTGTTGTATATTCCGGGATTAGTTTTTTTTTGTTTTCTAAGTTACGTTCATTTGTGAAGTTGTAATAGCAATACTAGTCACGGTGAAGGAAAACATCGTGAGGAAACCTAAGTGTCTGAGTATAGTATTTTCTGAGGTTAACTCTGAGACCACGGCACTTGCAAAAGTACCGAAACGTCAGAAAATTGTAAAATGGAAAAGTAAACGAGCAAATATCCGTTAAAATTCAGTTTTACTAAGTGTCTGAGGTTTCACATAACTCAGCACTTGAAATTGTCAATCCGTGGTGCCCGTTTGGGCAGAGAGAGTATTCTCCCTCTGAGAGAAGGCTTATTCCTTGCAGTGGGACGAATAGGACCACATAGGTTACGATATAGGTTACATAGAAAAACTGTATTTTTGTCAAAACTAAACCTTATACACAAGAGAATAATATAGACCCTATACATAAACAGTTTATGTAGGTATTTTGATATCAGTTACAAGCGCAATATGAACATTTTGATCACAGACAATTTTTTTTTCAAACGCCCATAAGCCCTCGCCTCTTTTCGCGTGGGACTGTTAAAGATGTTAAAGACCTTACATGATACAACTTATATCGAACTGCAAGATTAACTGGAATCGCCGGGATGACGACCGGTCATCGAACTCACATTCGCGAGAAAGGGACCCCCACTGCGGGAATGTGGAGAATTCTGAGAGCGTTAGCATTGCGTGTCTTGTAAATTATCGGAAGATAATATTAACTACACAGATAAGTAATTTCGTATATTAAATTTTTTCCTTTTCGAACTTTTGAGGAGATTGTTATGCAAAACCTTGTTCGTTTTTCTGAGAAGGGTGATATCACCCTCGTCACGATCCTGTACCTTGCAGGTATTTTGATTAAACATAAGCTTAACTTCAGGGATCGCTAAGACGGATTAGTTCTTTTGAAATTGAGGATGGTTTTAATGAAGATAGTGAATCTTACTTTGTCATCGATTCGCTAAAAAAAAGAATAAAGCGCTCTTATTTCTGAGAAAGGTCCCTGAGTCCACTGTCAAGTTTATGTCTTGTTTCGAAAAGCATCTTCAAATGGGCACCCAAGTGAGCACTTGGCGGTAAGATCACCATAAGGTGCTTAGATAGGGGCGTAATGGCTTTTTTATTATCCAGGACTATTTTGCGCTGATCTTAGCAGGACCTCGACCAGATTTTCCGTTATCTGCAGAAGCTTTGAAACCACCACAAATGTAATCTTTAACCAGAGAAGTCGACCTAACCTAAACTAACCTTATCTATCTTAGATCAGCTAATCCGAACAGTATGCCGATAACGGTAAAACTGAATTCCAATTGTCTGTAACAATTATTGCGTATCCACGGAGTAGTAATAGGAAATGGCCTTAAGTCACGAAAATAATCAATCTATCATCTCTTCTTCATTTGTTCTCGCTTGTTCAGCGAACCAAAATGGGTTTTGGCCTTCGGAACCCAAGGTCGCAATCTTTCCCTGTTTTACGTTTGACCATTTCGACAGAAGCCTAAACAATCCTCACACTTCATTCCAGCAATAGCGTGGCTGATAATTCCCATAAAGTCAGCCTACCCGACCGTACTGCCAATCTACTCGTGGCGCCTCTACCTAGCTATGGGCAGTATACCCGGGTTCATTTCTGGGGTTTGGATGCTGTTCCTGCCAGAGAGTCCGCGGCTGTTAGCCGATACGAATAGAGCAGAAGAGGCGGTGAAGATCCTGCAGAGGATTCACAGGAGCAATGGGGGAAGGGAAGGAGAGTTCAAGGTCAGTAGAAGCTTGGCATACATTACCTTGACTCTGTATAATACGATATTATTCCTTTTGGTTCAATTCGTAACAGATAAAAGCCTACTAGATTCCGAAATTTACTTCAAGTCCAATGCTCGTTTAAACTGTTTTTAGTTATACAATGTACCTCTAAGTTTGCAACTGCGAACCACAGCTGTTTCCCTCTTTTTCTTGTTTGTTACACTTTATTGCACAAAAAACAACACTTAAAAACAGGATTTTGCACTTAAAAACAGGATTGTCTTAGATTATAATAACAATAATTGATGAATAATTCTTATTCCAGCCAAAGCCATATGAAATAACGTAAGAAATAAATAAAATTATACTAGAAATTTGTTTGAATTGGAAAAATATGAGCAAGAGCCGACTTATTCCTCCTTTTTGCTGGAAAGAAACGAAAGTTATTGTGTATAGATTAACATAACGGCAAATACTAAAATTTTTAACCATAACCGTTTCGCAAGTGACAAAAAACCGTAATTTAAGTGGAAATAATTATGTTTGCTCAACAGATAAAGAAGCTAATATCAGACAGCGTTGCTCTGCCAAAGTTACTGAGCGGAGATACGTCCCGTACCAAGCAGTTGCTCATGGGCGTACTCAAGGACCTGCGGACGTTTGTCTCCAAGAGTTACGCGCTCAAGTCCAGCCTGATCCTTTTTGTGTTTTTCGCTAACATGGCTGCGTGAGTTCTTGAATTTTCATAGTAGTCTACTTAGACAAATAAATAGATGGATCGGTCCCCCCTTTCTGCTTGCACGTTACCGTGAATCGCATCCTGAAACGTAGCAGCTAGTTGAGGAGTTGTTTGGGTTGGATAGAGTGTCCAAATTCTATTATTGTTGAAAGGAAAGTAAAATAATCTTGCTAAAATAATTGTGCATGCACTGTTACATCCTTTTCTCTTCCCTAAAATAAATACAAAAAGTCTTGTAATGAGATACCCGAAAACACAATACGGTGCTCAGCCTTTCCTGTTAGAAAAAGAAAGAAAGAAAAATATATTTATTTCACGACAATACTCATCATCATCAGCAGCCCACCTCTGCCCACCTCTCACCTTTCGCCCTTTGTCGACCTGACCACATCGTCCGACCACTGGGCTGTTGGTATACCCACTGACCGCCGCCCGGTTCACGACCGCCACTCCATTACTGCCCGGGCTCAAGGAATCTTTTTCCTTCCTGGCCTCAAGCACCTCAAAAGAGCAAGAGAAGTAGAGAACGCTCAAAGTGGAACTGATGTTCAATCCAGTCCATCAGCCACATTTGTCCACTGCTGAACATAGGCCTTCCCTAAGACATGCCACTTTTTCCTTTGAGAATCTTAGAAGCTTTTAACCATCACCTTATAAAAGATGCTCTTCTTTTAACGCTCATATTCGGTGTTATGATGATATCCGTGTCAAACCATGCTTAGTCCAATCCATCAGCCACATTTGTCCACTGCTGAACATAGGCCATCCTCAGGGAAGGCGGACGTGCCACTTTTTTCTTTGAAAGTCTTAGAAGCTTTTATTCATCACCTTATAAAAAATGTTCTTCTTTTAACGCTCGTATTCGGTCTTATGATGATATCCGTCTCAAACTTAGCATTTCCTTAATTCCAGCGGCTTCGGCCTCAACCTTTGGATCCCAGAGCTCCTACTCCGAATGCGCGGTAACGGCTGTCCCTTAGCCTCCCAGCCCGAGGCTCGTCGCTTCTTCGCGCCCATCAACAGCACTCTGTGGAGGGAACAGGCTATCAGGGCTTACGAGTACAGGGCTGAGGGGAACTGGAGCTACCATGCAGATGTACCGGTGAAACGTGGTGGCGAGACCTGCAATGATAAGATGGATGATGACGTGAGTCAACGGCTATTGGGTTAAGATAAGAGCGGTGGTAGCGTCACGGGTTTTAATCTTCGCGAGTAGCAGTAACAATTTTTTTCTAAGTTACGTAGGTGCATTGGTGAAGTAGCTATGTCACTCGCTGACTTGTGGAGGAAATGTCGTGAGGACACCCTATGTTCCCAGAAAAGATAATATTCTTCACAAGCTGTTTCATGCTATGCCATTCAATGACATAACATGGACATAGCATAAGCTCATGCCTATATCCCGGAGGGGTAGGCAGAGACCACGGTCTGCCACTTGCCACGATCCTGCCAGATCTCTTTCGCTTCGTCAATATTCATTAGTCGTTGCATGCACGCACGACGGTTTCGGGTAGAAATATATCGAGCTAATGTGGGTGGAAGGGCTGGTAAGTGACGTACCAGGCGGACAAAATAGAGGATGTATTAGCAAAGGGCAAGATAAAAAGTACTCATTCTGTAATTTGAAAGAAAGAAACCGTTTACTTACATTGCCACAAAAGCACACACATGAACAAGTTACAGAATCTGTGTACCTAATTACCGCAAGAATGAGAAAAAAAATGCCATCATGGCATCGAAAAAGAGTCACCAACTCAGCATGCATTGCTGGTGTGTGCTGTGAACAACACATCACCAGCGAAACTGATGGGCCGGTATTGCTCGGTGATGCAATAATTACTTCCAGGTGTTCACATCAGGGCTGATAGTGGGCGCGATATGCGTCCTAGGCAACGTGGCGTGCGCGCTCCTGTGCGCGCGGGGCGGGGCGAGGGGCGTGCGCCGCGCCGCCGCCGCGTGCACGCTGGCCTGCGCGCTTGCGTGCGCGTGTCTGGCCGCCTGCGTCTGCTCCTGCGGGGCGTCCAATAAGGTAAAATCTTCTTCTTCACCAGACACAGGTTTAATACTTACTTTGTGGGTTTCTGCGCCACATGCTGTAACATTACTGGAGTGAATCCATTTTTTTTATTGTTTTTTATTAATTTAATAAAGCGTTGGTAGCCTAGTGGGTAGAACATCGGAATCGGAAGCGAGAGACCCAGGTTCGATCCCAAGTGCGGGCATGTACCTATGATTTGGTTTTCAAAGTTATGTACATTGTGAAGTTATAGTAGCAATACCACACGCTAACGGTGAAGGAAAAACATCATGAGGAAACCTGAGTGTCTGAGCTATTCACATACCTCAGCGCTTGAAATCGTCAATCCGCGGTGGGCACGCGTGGTGATTAAGCACATACTCTATCCTTGAGAGAAGGCCTGTGCCCTAGAGTGGGACGCATATAGGTTGATTATGCTATGCTTATGCTATTAATTTAATAAAATGGGGGAGCGTTTGACGAATATGGTCTGAGGGTTTGATGCGTTTAACATTTGTTTTCCTATACGTATTGCTCTAAGCGATAAGTCCGCCAATCGTATACCACTACTTAGATATAAGAAATTATTGGTAATTCTTTCACCTGGTTGTGCAATAAAGTGTTCTCTATCTATCTATCCACGTAGTTCTTAATAAGGAAAAGTTGTTTCTAAAATCAATCGAAAACTTAGTACAGGGTAAAAAGATATGCCTGCCGGATACCCGCAATTTAATTTTCCATCAAACCCTCAGATCACATTTATCAAAGTATACTCATTACGATCACTAAAAATGTTAAATTAGGCGAGCGAGACAGCATGTTCCACGTAAGAACAGCCTACTAGGGAAACATAGGGACTCAACCAGAGATTTCCACTTCCGACGGTGGTTCGTGGCAGCTTCCAATTCAGACTAGCTACTGCCGATTGACTTGGCCTATTGGACTATGGATGTTTTTCAGGTAGCTAGTCCTTGGCCATTAAGTCTTGGGTTCTTTCGATTGCCCAAGTCCTAAATGATTGACCACTTAAGCTCTCATGTATATCCCGCACGGTCTGGTGCGGTCAGGCATCTCTTGTCCCGGCGTAGTGAGTGGTCTATCCACCACCTTTTTTCTATCCAGGATCCAGGTTTAAATCTTCATATTGAAAATAAAACACATTTTGAAAACCAGTCCCCATATTACGCGCACCAAGTCGCATTTCGGAATCCTGACGTTTGCGATAGCAATAAGCATGGAATTTGACAGTTAGACGTTAGGAATCTTTCAGAATTTGGTGCATAATTAGGCCTCTCGGCTTTCTGGTTGCAAATGTGTTGGTCCACTATGGTCACTGGTGAGCATCATTTTTGCTCCATTGCATAAATAGCTTATGCAGTAGAATCCTCTTGTAAACATTTCTCTCAGTGCAGGATTTCGCTGTGAGCTGTAGATTTTTTTGTATATTAATCTTTTTTTTTTGTGTACTCGTTCTGGTACATGTTGTGGTCACCTAAACTTTTTAGTAAGAGCCTTCTTAATATATATTCCATATTTGTATTTAGTTAGGTTTTAGTGTGTGCTCTGTTGGTGATCTGAACCAAAAAAATTATCATCCCAAGTGGTTATCCCACTTCTGATGATAATTCTTTTTGGATGGAGAAACCTAGGGTTGCAATTCTGGCTTTGTAAAAAAGCGTTGTCCCTAATCCTGGTTTCTATCAAAAGTC
This sequence comes from Yponomeuta malinellus, assembly GCA_947308005.1. Lineage (NCBI taxonomy): Eukaryota > Metazoa > Arthropoda > Insecta > Lepidoptera > Yponomeutidae > Yponomeuta > Yponomeuta malinellus. The sequence continues at coordinate 19,377,721 of OX371003.1, forward strand.
TTGTGTTACGGATAATAAAAGACTAAGTACATCATCATCATCATCAGCCATTTGATGTCCACTGCAGGACTTAGGCCTCCCTCATGGTTTTTAACCAAGAAGGGTTTTGCCATAATCGCCACGCTTGGCAGGCGGGTTGGCGATCGCAGTGTGCCATTGGAATCTCAGGAAGACGCTGCTGCCCGTTTTCTGGTAATATATTTCCTTAGTCGCCTTCTACGACATCCACGGAAGGAAATGGAGTGACGCTATTCGTAATAAAAGTAAAATAATATAAACAGACGTCCTTATACTTTTCAGGTAGCCGTGGCTGCCGCTGCAGCGTTGAACGCTGCGTCGCTGAATGGGAATGTGCTGCTGATTAGATTGCTGTTATACGCGCTACCGGCTAAACTAAGGTGACTTTTGATTGAAAGAAAGAAAGGACATTTATTATTAACGACAAGACACATCACAGAAAAAAATAAACAGATATCTAAGTGACATAATTACAAACAACAAAAAGAGAACCTAATACAAAACCATTCAATTTTAAGTAGTCCCTACTTAAAATTCAATGTACAAAAAATAGCCTAGATACATCTACCACCCATAAGATGTCTACGTAATCAATTAATAACTATCCTGCAGTTAACAAACTCAATTTCTTGTAACAAATCAGTAATTTCAAAAGCAAAATCAAATCAAATCGAACAATCAATCAAATGAGGGAAGCATTTAATAACTTTGAACCATAATCTAGCAGATCAGTTTACAGATAAGTGGTAATGCGCTGCAGTACTTTTAAGAAAGGCAAAAGTCACCCAACATAATCTAGGCCCCGAGCGACGTGCCTTTATACCAAGAACATTCTTGCATTATACCTTTACTGAAACCTCCGGATACTTTTCTTCTAGAAAGGAACATATCCCAGGCATCAATATCAGAAAACAGTAATTGCATGCATTTTTTACCTTTCTACGGGCCAACCCGAAGTTTCGTAGTCTGCACGAATTGCTTCTCATCAATTTTGCGAGGCCGCGGACCTTTACCATCACTGCTACCTATCGGCAGCAACCTAAAGTAGTGACGTAGGGCCTATCCGTTCAGACGGTCACTCGTCGCGTGCCCATTGCCAATGTACAATATCAGTTCCTCTCACCCCTTAGTCCAAGTTCTCAAAGTCAGTTCGTATCATTTATCAGAACTTGATGACGATGATGATTCATACGGCTGGGGAGAGCGTCGGGTCTCATATGAATGATGTAGCCTATTTTGGCTTTAAAGGTGCAGTTACACCGACTAAAAGTAAGTTTCTTCTTTGAGTAGTGGTATTGTATGGCAGCTGGTGGTCTACATATGATTTCATCACGTGTGACGTCAAGAGCAGCTCTTCGTTTGGCCTCGAAATTAAAGATGTTAGTTTCGACTATATGGCGCCACACGGCTCCGTATTCTGCATTCTCTTCCCATTCCTCTCTTCCCGTTACTGCATGTCCTAAAACCTAAGGAACTGCCCGACTTTCTTGCGTTTCCCATTGAATAGTTCACAATAATAGAACTTAGAACTTTGTGCATCGCCGTACAAACTTCGACCGTGCTATGATCAGGGCATGGGGAGTCTGGTGGTCGTGGTCTCAAACATGGCCCTCTCTTTCCTTTAACAGTGGTCTAGGCGTGTGCTGGGGTGCGGGATGGGGCAGGGCCGGTGGCGTGGTCTCCAACTTGGCCGTCGGAGTCCTGCTCGACCTTTCCTGTCCAGCGCCTTTCGTGTCCGTCGCTGCGTTGCTTGCTGGTGAGTTGTGCGAACTGTGTTTTAAAATGAAATAATACAATGCCAGCCTCATTTGAGAGGTCGCGGGTTCGACTCTCGGGATGTAATAACGACTTTGTTTTCTAAGTTACGTACATTTATGAAGTTGTAGTAGCAATACCACTCGCTGTCTGAGGTATTCACGGACCTCTCAGCGGTTGAAATGGACATTGTCCTAAATATTGACTATATTTACAAATAATACTTAATTTAAAAGATCAGTATATATAATGCTACAATTATAAATGAATAATACTCACTGACTCCTTGTATTTTTGTGTGTGACTAATTCGACCTTCTAACGTTCCTTTCACACGTGAATAAAAGTCGGTTTAATATTTTTGAAATAAAGACGCCAAGACATTGACATCTCGGTATTCCGTAAAGAAATCATGTTTTAAGTTTGCAGAGATTAGGAGTCTTTTTAGTTTGTTTATTTAAAGAGTTCTTGTATCGAGTCATGGTATCACTAGAAACTGACAGCTCAGAGGATCTCAGTTAATTACGTATTTCCGTGCATGAGAAGTACTTCCGGTTTATTTTAATTTTATTTTTTTATTTTATTTACACCGAATTTTTCAAAGTCAGACAAAACTTAACTGGATTGATCATCATTTCTGTATTTTATTTACATAAATATCGCAACATAACAGTAATTACACCAAAGCGTTACAATATAATAATTTTAAATTTTTCAACTATCTTGTTGTAGGCGTCCCCCAAACGTCTCCATTCTAATTTATTTTGGCCAGTGAATACCCAGTTGGCGCCCGCCACTTTCTTCATGCCGTATTTGGGGTCTCCCGTTTGGTCATTTTTGGTCCCATGGCCTTCATTCTAGCACTGACTTACATTACGAGTCGGTTTTTCAGTCTCCATGTACTGCCTTTTGCCACTTGAGCTTCGCGGCGGAGGATCCAGTGGGCTAACTAGCGCCATCGATGATAAAATAACCTTATCATTTTTTCCAGATCGTATTTGCAAAACGTGTCTGTACAATCTCTCAATCATGTTAACAGTGATTTTTAGGCTCACGAACCTGGGATGAGATAGCAATTATGCCAAAACCAGCCGTTTTTGGCGTTAACGTTGTCAAGTTCCAGGTTTTTGCCTCAGGTTCACGGCCACGGGTCCTCCCAAAATATCAAATGAGTTACTTTTAAAACGGAATTTTGTATGACAACACTTACTTATGACGTCACATTTCAGAGCACTCTTTTTATGTTTAATCTATTTAAAAATTGTAATAACTAGTAATTGACTAAAAGAGATACATTTTCCAAAATATTTTGTAATTTTCGTTTTAATCGAGCATATGAAATGATTTATTGTCGATCGTGTGAAATACCGTAGATATTCTACTGACACTTTTTGCAAATTCTATCTGTAAAAGAGATATGATTTTTATTTGCTCGATGGCGCTGTTGTTACTCCCCGGAGCCTCGTAAACAACAGTGCTCCGCCATTTTTATGTAGTTGTGTTTATTGCGTTATAGTGTGTATTTTATATGTATTTGGTATGTATCTTGTTATAATAACTATGTAATTTTATTGTAATATAGTTTATATAATTATTATTATTTAATCATTTTTTTATCTTTGTTCTTGCAATAAATCTTTCTTGGCACTACCCCTTGCACTATCCACATAACCCAAGGTTAGCTGGACGAAAATACTTACTAGTATTAAGCTCGCCTTTGTACAAACACCCCTTGTGCAATAAAGTATTTTTGAAATTGAAATGGAATACGTATGACATCGAGAAAAATATGGTCTCTAGAAAAACTGAGACATCTAGTTACGAAGTTAATACAATCTAACATCATACATCAATACAAACGGTTTCTCACTGGTGTAGCAATGTAGTATCTCCCTTGGGTGCCCTATTAAAAAAAGAAACTGAAGTTTTATTCCTTCATTTGAATTGACTAATCTTTCTCGTTCCAGTGTCCATTGGTGCCATCATGATGATTAAGCAAGAACCGAGCAGTGCTGATGATTCATCGTCAGCTGATGAAGACAAAGACAGGGACAGCAGGCAAAAGAACATATCGCTAGATAGATATATAACCACTCACATGTAGGTAGAGCAAGTAATAATAGTAAAGTGTTGACACTGGCTTAAATATTGTAAAGGATATAGGAATAGTTTTTCGTGAAACTCCAACGAATTATTTAATTCCCGGTTTCTCTGACAGGCTACTAATAGTGGATTAATATCTGTTAGTTACGGCAAGTTTCTGAATTGAGAATTTCGCTAGGTAAATGGTTAACTGTAGTGCTGTCTCTTCGAATTTCTCAGAAAAGAGCGTGACAGAACGTTACTTAAGTATTTACTTAGCGAAATTCTCAATACGGTATTTGACACGATCAACAATAAATTATCTCATATGCCCGATTAAAACAAAAATTACAAAATATCTCAGAAAATGTATCACTTTTAGTCAATCACTAGTTATTACAATTTTATATAAAAAGAGTGCTCTGACATGTGACGTCATAAGCAAGTATTTTCATACAAAATTCCGTTTTAAAAGTAACTCATTTGATATTTCGTCAAACCCCAATTCAGAAAGCGGCCCTAAGGCTACTGTTAACAGCTGTCAGTTGGCTAACACTTAGGCCTTTGCATCTACGTAATGAGATGATTTATACAGCGTCCAGTGGTAACTTCACTCACACTAGATGGGTGAAAGGACCACTCGGACGCTGCAGTGCCTGGGACATTGTATTTTAGATGGAGTAGGCTTGCCCAGCACCTATACCATCCTGACAGCTTAGACGGCCTGTCCCATAAGAAAGACAAGTCGATACGTGCGGAGCCAACCAAGCCGCGGGTTTCCTCATGATGTTTTCCTTCACAGTTAGCGTCAGTTGGCTAAAGTGCATAAGAAAGCAACTGATAGATTTGAACAGCAGAACAGTAGATTGTTAGTGTACGACTGGGGGTAAGACTCACAACTCTTGTACAAATGTGCACAGATGTCAAACAGGGCAAAAACGACTGTTGTTGGAGTTAGTCGTCAACTAATCAATCGTGTTCTATTAGGATTTTTAATGAACTGCCATAAAAGCATGTACTATAATATCACAAATGAGCAGTCTCAACATACGCGACTATATAATATCTATTTTTAGAGGAACTATTTGACTGATCGGAAGCTAGCGTTTCTATAAGGTTGAGTTGTTTAAAGCCGGTCGACACATCACAAAAAAAAAAGCTTGTATCGATATTAAAATTTGTAGCACGTTACAGAAATTGTGAATGTTTATGTGGTGCTTTTGATGTGATATTGTTAAAAATAATACTAGATTTACTGAAGTCATCTCATCGTTTAAGCTTTTGAATGGAATTTGAATCTATTAATTCAATTTTTGTGAGTTGAAGCTATAGACTTAAAAGTGTTTGTATCAGAGTTTCGACATGTTTTATCGATAAGTATAACTATGTTAATTTAAGTTATTTAAGATATTAAAGTACTATTATACATTTATCACTCATCCTAAAATGTGCCTACTTTAAAATACAAAACTGTAAGTTAAGAGACATGATATAGTTAAGGTATTTTGCAGAATACAAAGCCGAATTTCAATAAATGTTGTATTTTATTTAGATTAATAACTAAATAATAGATCGGTGTACAAACATTGTATCATAAATTCATAATCCTAATATAACACATAGCACAACAAGTAATTGCGAATCAACACTTATTTATTGCAGGTAGGATGGTTTGGCCCCACCTGCTGAGCTTGAAAATGACATTTTTCATGACCTTAGTAAGCGGTAGCGCGGCGCAAGAACCCCTCACATTCGGGAGGTCGTGGGTTCGAAATCCGGCATAAACCAATGACTATGTTTTCTAAGTTAAGTATATTTGTGAAGGTTCAGTAGCAACCCCACTCGCTATCCTTCACGGTTAGTGGACGCGCCAGCGATTGGCAGTGAAATAAAAACTAGGCGCGTCTTTGCGGGGGCGGAGATGACAGTATTATAAAGTCCAGACTTCTAGAAGTCTGGAGCGGTGGGTCAAATGCTCACATGAGACCCTGCGAGAGTTGTGGACTGTATTTTTACGGATTTAACAAAGGAGTTTTGCATGTTGGTGAATGAAGCATTACAGGAAAGTTGTGGAAAGAACGCCATACCTTTGGCTGCTTCGCGATGTCTCAAGTCTGGATCCAAGCTGTGTAGGCTTCCCAATTGTGTTGCGCTGTATCACTACAGGTATGCACACCTCCTTGCCTTTTGGCTTCCTGAGTTCAATGCTGTCCAAGACAGCCGAAAATAAGAAACATGGATACCTTTGAACCATACATACATTCATTTCAAAGAAAAGGACAAATACAGGAGCAGAACAGGACGAATTTTGATTGACAAAACCGATTGACAAAAAATCTTAACAAGGCTTATAGGAAACTTTCCTACTTGCTGAATTAAATTGCTTAACATCCCATCCCGTCTGAGGAGGTTTTCAATTCAATGGACTCGTTTAGGTTCTATTTTAGACTTATTAACAGTCGGGTTTTTGTTTTTTTTTGTAACCCTTATACCTACGTACCACTGCTGGGCACAAACCTTCTTTCAGAGAGAGTATTAAGAGTATAGTAATATTACTGAATGTAATATAATTCACCCTAATATACTGGTCGTTACCTTTTATTGTGTTGAAATTAAAATAAATAGTGAAAGGAAAATTAAGTACCGTTCAAGGTTAGTCTTTTGTCCTATTTCCTCTGGGAGCCTACAACGTAATGCAATTACGTACTGGTATTTCAAAGTGGTCCCCATAAAAGCGTTCGTCGTCTTATGAAAACTACACTTTTTAGGTAGTTAGCTTTTGTGTCACACCCTGTTTAAAAGTTATTTAGAGAAATGTGCTTTTCACTTTATTGGAAAAATTTGTCCGAGCTTGTCAAAGTATATAAAGAATTGAAGAGAGTGAGGCTTCTGTAACATTGGCTTATAGTTTTTTTTTTTTGTAGTGACAGTGACGTTGACGTTGTTCAGTGTGACCATGTAGAGTTTAGTTGACCGGTACAAATATCAGTGAAAATAAAAAAATATGACGATTTCTGTCGAGTCCAATTACGTAATTTGAAAGACTACTTTGGCTTTTATTAATACTGTGAATACATTTTTTGAGTCCAAGAAAGCGGGCTGCGCTTAAATATCACTGTATGTAATACTGGTTATTGTATTGTGTGACACAAATTTTGTTCGGGATAGCGTCTCTATACGTAGTACTTTAACTCAACGGTAATTTCGCAGAAGGTTTTGTACCTTTATAAAACAACAACAACAATTCGATAAAAAATTATTTGATCGCTCGCCAACTTGCCCGCGCAGTTTTTTTATTTCCCTTAAAGCTAAAGAGTAAGCAAAGGTCTTCAAATATACCACCTCATTCGATTAAACTTTTTATTTCAAGTGTCAGAAGTAAAATGAAAACGTATGTAACAATACTAATAAAAAAGAAAAAAAAAACTACTGATCGCTACTTCCTGACACGAAAAGATTCGATCCCCCTGAAGTAGCCGTATTTTTTTAATAATCACCTATTCCCATTACAAATGAATATATCGAATGAAGTTACTACTTCTGAATATCACCTATAACTTATTGTAAAATGTGCCTACTTAAAAATACACAGAACAATTTTTATAAAAAGTTGTCTTTAATGCGGGTAAATAATGCAAAGATCGGTGTATAAAACTCTAACATAATCCTAACATCACAGATAGCACTTAACTATAGTAATTAATTGCACTAAGCTCGGTCGGCGATCCATAAAACTGAATAGGGCCTTCGTTGAAGGAATTTCCAGTTACACACTATAATTCACAGTTTACTATAAAAATTCAATGTACATTGCGTAGCAGACTTCCTACCTGCTAATATGTGGGTTTATCGGCTATGCTATGTACAATGTACATAGGTTTATTAGACCATGAATTTTAGTTCTATGAAAAGGGGTCCAGGAGTCACATACACTTGCGTCTATTTTTTATCGAAATCATAGTTCCGAAGTTTTACCTATTTACGTGAATACTCGTATAAATTATGCAACGAATTGATTGTGTGATGTTAACGATTGTTTTGGACTGAAAATTGTCGTTAGTCGGAAATAAAAACTCCATGGACGAGGGCCCCATAATTCACGAGTGTGTTTTTGTTTCTTGACCGTTGTAATATCATAACTGGAGTAAGTTATATTTTTACAGGTACCTCTTCTCTTGGTTTGTCCGTCGGAAGAAACCAGGCTGCTATCACACTACCTGAAAATTGTAAACGTATCATCGTGGAGATGTTAAATGTTGTATAATAGGTAGAGATGGGAAACATCGTGACGAAACCTGAGTGTCTGAGGTGCTCACAAACCTCGGCGTTTCAAATTGCCAACCCGCGGTGGGCACACGTGGTGATTAAGCCCATACTCTGTCTCTCAGAGAAGGCCTGTGCCTACAATGGGACGTATAAAGTCTGCGTTATCATTATTATTATTATTATTGTGTTATTATTATTGGCAATACTTGTGCCGTGTGCTGGGACATATACCACTTATTATTGAATTAACGCAAATACTGAAAATCCTTTAAGTTTTACCGGACATGCTGCAGATAACTAACATCCGCGGTAGGGTATTTCATACTAAGGCTGCGGCAAGATCATAGTATATTTTCTGTGATTAAAGATATATATCCTACATTTTTGGCTAAGAAACAAAATCAAGATCAGAAAAGATGCTGGCTTCTTTTTTTAAACGACCCTGCCCGAGACGCTATATAAATATAGGTTAAAAGATAAGAAACAATAAATGCTAGTCTGATTCTGTCTTTAAATTAGTAAGAAACATCTGATATTTTTTTCGAACTTTTAAAGTTTTCCCAATAGTATATACCTATTTTTCGGATATTATATAGAGATTTTGCAACACCCTCTACACAAAATTACTGATAAAAAAACTTACCTATGAGAAGAAGCGACCACAAATAGAAGGTGATCTCGCAATGGTTGAACAGCAGGTTCCCGACGATGTTGATGCCGATGAATGTACTGCTGCGGCCCACCATGATGCTGAGACACGCTATCATACCTCTGAAATGATACGAAGAATATTAGGAACGCGTGTACAGACAGTCTTTATAAGTTCCACTGCATGGCTTAGGGTCGAATTTAGATTCTCTAGTACTGCATAACGCGCCGATTTAATTTCAAGAAGTTGAAGTCTACACCTTCAAGCCGCATACCAATCTTCTAGGCACGTCTTCTTAGGGCCCTTTTGTCGTCGCTGTATCTGTAGGTGCGGTCATTGAAGACAGATTGTGTAATGTTTTAAGCCTTAATATAAGATACTTACCTAAAAGAAGTAGGATACAGATCCACAAAATACGACGCCAATATGCCCATGCCCAAGCACGTACAGGTGAACACCACAAAGAAGAACACGCTGGAAATGGGCTCCGGCATCAAGTTGATCAAAATCGCGCTCGAAGCTGATAGGGCTAAGACTGATATTAGCACGATGCGCCGTCGGTTGGGCAGGTAGGAGATGACCAGGTTGAGGAACGAGAAGACTGCTTGGGAGGCGATTAGAGTGAAAATGGTGTTGTCTTCGACGGAGCCGTGGCAGAGCGCTTGTAGCTGAAAGGACAAAAAAGCTTTTGTAAGACCTTTTTTTTGCTTTAGTTTTTTTTATATAGCCTTGTTTGTTTCCCACTGCTGGGTAAAGGCCTTTTTGTGTCCACCTCCTGCCAACCCGGCAGAAAGGTCGTGAGGTCTTCCCACCTCGCGCTTGCTTTAGTACTAATTGAGCTAAAACGACAAGAGCATAAGTTTAAAAAAGCCTTTCGAGTAGACGTTTGCGCGCTATTTCTCCTGCTATTTACTAATGATCTCAGCTAATAATAATTGTTCTTCTTTGTTTTCTGGTTGTGAAATAATGTTTTCTCTATCTGTTTAATATGTCACTCACACAACACCGAGACCGGGGGTTCGAATAAAGAGAATGAGTCATTGCATATAAAAGCTCGATGGGCTTGTATGACAAATCCGAGGGATTGTGGAGAGCGGGACCTGGGTAGCAGAAAGACTGTTTTTTATGTGATTTTGGGGATTCATGGGACTGCGGCCTGAGGTCGACTTGATTCGGGTTTTGAGAGGCCTAAGAGGTTTAACTGCGTTTGCATAACTTCTCATTATAGCTGGGATTTTTATATTTATGTATATATCTAAAAAGCGAATATACGCTTGTTTCTTCTTTAATTTAATGGTAAGTTAGCAAGCTAAAGAATCCCATTGGAATTAGATCTTTCTTTTCGCCACTATGACTGATTCATAGGGTTCTGGTCAGTCACGTCAGTCATCAGTTTTACCGTCGGTCGTCGGTATTACCCTGACTGGGAACATTTGAAAACCATAACACAACGTTCACATAATATCACAATCACCGATCATGGTTTCAACCTTAGATAATCGGAAATATGGTAAGCAGATATAAACGTACTATCTACTTGTTATCGGTCAATAACATCTTACATAGTCCGACACTGACACCGATTCCCGGTTTTTTCCAGGTGACAGTTAGCATGTTGACCCGAAGCAAGATGACTGTACGCGACATGGAGCTGAGGTTAAAGGCGACCCTGCTCGAGCTCAAAAAGAGCAAAGAGCTGTGCGACACGCTTCTTCAAGAACGAGAGGAAAGTGAAGAGGAGATCCGTAAACAGAACAAAACCAACTCAGCGCTCAAAGAAGATCTCAATGAATTGGACATCCAATGCCAGGACCTAAGTGCCCAGCGGGATGAGCTGCAACATCAAGTCCACTCGTTCAACAAATGCCATGATGTCCACGATGTAGCGCTACAACGTATACGCTCACTTGAACACCAGCTTGCTGAGGCTCACCACGAGCTTCAGCAAATAAGTGAGCATGAACAACAAAAAGAGAGCGCTAGAACCATGGCTTTGTATAATGAAGTTATGAGTGACACGGGGATACCAACTGTCGACCTAACTACAGCCAGCAGTAGCAGCAGTATAAAAATGAACAGCGTAAGGAAAATCAAGAAATATATTAAAACAAAAAAATATATACAAAGGGTACAGAAACTGATTAAACGAAGCCGGAGGAGTATAGAAAGTATACCAATTCACCGTCAAAAACTACAGTTAGAAATGGAAATGGCCGAATGTCAGAAGGAACTATTCACTAACAATGTGGACCACGAGCTAGCGATGGCTGAACTACAAATACAAGTGGAAGACCTGCAGTTTCAGTTACTGGACATCACCTGCAAGTACTCAGCTATACAAACTCAGTACAATGACTGCATTTCATCGATGAATGGGTTGATTGCACTAAGCAAGAGCAATCTGGAACGTGTTGAGTCCAACTTTATCCAGGACTTGGAAGACTCAGAAGGCAAATCAAGCTTGCTGTCCCTACAACCACCATCTGCCGTGATTGGAGACCCAGCCCCTCTACAGCTGAGCACCATGCAGCCACGGAGCAGTGAAAAGGGCAGTCAGAAGCTAGGCTTGCTTACACCGTGCCATGTGCCCATCACACCGGCCCCTTTACCGCTGGATCCGGCACAACAGCATGGAGGTGAGCTAAGCGGACAGCCTGCACCATCAAATGTGACAGCGGAGACCAGTGCGCCGTCGACCTGTGATGCAAGACCTGGAGTACAACCCACAAATAGACCAACCAGCAACTCAGTTCCAGTCAACGAGCGGTGCAGTGCCACACCGACCCCTGATTCCATACTGGATGGACAGCCGCAGTCTAGACCCACCACTTGCAGAGTTCCTGACAATCACGCCCAGTACAAAACCATTATCTATTCAGATAAAATAGGTGTAGGGTTAGGCAGTATACTACAAAATAATTTAAAGCAACATGTTGAGAATGTTTGTATGCCCTATGCATCTTACATGCAGATAGTCAACTGTATGCTTAGTAAGGAGTATGATAATAATACCACTGTTGTGTTATTAATAGGGGACAGCAAAGGAATACAGCGCGATGATTTGACAAATTATTATGATTCTATAGTTGCTCTTCAAGCAAGGAAAATTGTAATCTGTGCTTTTCCTTATTCTAAGACTCTATCAGAGACACAAAATGCCCGGATAGATAAGTTAAACCGGCTATTGTATAATATGACCTTTGGCCATCGAGACCAAGTATTGTATTTTGATACGAATAAATTTATTCGAAACTTTATATTGACTAGGGACACAATGCATGTGCCCCTTTCTTCAAAGCGACAGATTGCCAAATTGTTGGCATTCAATATTTATGACCCTATTATTGTTAAGACAATAAAACAGGGACCAGTTGTGGATACAAACTGTAGAAAAAATTCTACTTGCAAACCTCTGTATTCTGAGGCTGTAAAAAAACCTAGCATAAGTAGGTTAAGCTTGACTGCTGATTTAAACTGTCAGCGCAGACAACAGAAAAGTCCCCCTTAAACAAACTTGTCTTAGCTAACCAAAATTTACAGGGTGGCTTTTCTGGTAAACTACTAGAATTAGAGTTGTTCTTAGAACAACATAGAGTGAATATACTTTGTGTCACAGAGCACTGGCTACTAGAGTCTCAAATGAATTTTGCTATACATAATTATGAAATAGCCAGTTGCTTCAATAGAAAGTCTGCATTGCACGGGGGATCCTTAATAATAGTAAATAGTAGTTTAAAATATAAAGAACGGAAAGATATTTGCAGACTTTCTGTTGAAAAAGTTATTGAGCTATCATGTGTTGAACTGGCTAAGCACATTGTAGTAAGCGTATACAGGCCCCCCGCCAGTGACTACAGTTTATTTGAATCAGTACTAGAGGATGTCTTAAATGTAGCTTCATGTAGTAGCAAGAACCTTATAGTCTGTGGAGATTTTAATATCGACTTGCTGGTAGATTCCACTTTAAATACTAAATTAAAACTTATTTTCAAGTCTTTTAATTTAGTTAATATTTTCTTAGAGCCCACTAGGATTACCGAAATCACAGCCACCTGTCTTGATAATGTATACTGTGACTGTGAATTTTCGCACTATTCTACAATAAATTGCTTAAAGTCAGACCACAGTGGTCAAATTGTACACTTTGAATCTGATTTTAAAAAATCTGATCAAGATATACTTTACAGGCCCATGACAACAAAAAAATTAGAATTATTTAAAACTGATTTACAAAGTAGTTTACATACCGAAAAAAATAAAACCATCAATGCTAATGCCCATTATGGAGATTTCTTTAAGGTCGTTTCAGATAGTTTTGAAAAAGTTTTTAAATTGAAAAAGCTATCATCGAAAGGAAATAAGGTAGAATTTAGTGAATGGGCCACTGCCGGCATCCGGAAAAGTAGGGACACACTTTATTCACTATATGAGAAAAAGACATACACATATGACCCTAGTTTTCTACAGTATGTTAAATTATATTCAAAATTATTTAGGGCCGTCTGCCACAAAGCTAAATGCGAGCATATAAAAGCCAAAATTCTTAAATCGTCTAATAAATCTAAAACCATTTGGAATATAATAAATAAGGAAACTGGTAAATCCAAATCAGCGGACCCCGAATTTTCGCTTAAGATAGATAATAAATTAATAACGTCAAATGAAGACGTTGCCGCGGCTTTTGAACAATTCTTTACAAATGTTCCAATTATAACTACGGCTCCTTTAGATTCATCTCCTGATCTTGCAGAAAGTATTTTGAAAGATAATGTCCCTCCCTGCGATCACGATTTTTCGTTTGATTATATTGAAGCTCATACCGTGAATAAAGCGTTCAAAAAGCTAAATCTTAAAAAAACTGAAGACCTGTGGGGTATGTCAGTAATAATAGTTAGCTCAGTAATCGATGTCCTAGCACCCCATTTGGCCAGAATCTTTAACAAATGTTTAGATGAGGGTACATTCCCCGACCTAATGAAATATAGTAGGCTCGTTCCTTTATTTAAAAGCGGCGACAGGCAAGATCCCACAAATTTCAGACCAGTCTCGGTTCTACCCGTTTTGAGTAAAATATTCGAGAAAATAGTTCTAGGTCAACTACTTACACACTTTAATAATTATCAACTTTTTCATAGTGAGCAATTCGGTTTCACGCAAGGGCGGTCTACGACGGATGCTGGTGTCACATTAGTTAAACATATATTTAGTGCATGGGAGGATCGGAAGGATGCTATAGGTGTTTTCTGTGACTTGTCGAAGGCATTTGACTGCGTGGACCATAAAACACTTCTCTTAAAATTAAAACACTACGGAGTGAATGGGAGGAGCTTAAAACTTATGAGATCATATTTAGAAGGGAGGGTTCAAAAAGCTGACATAAATAGGACTAAATCATCCGGGTCGGAGGTTAAGATGGGAGTGCCACAGGGATCTATTTTGGGGCCGTTCCTTTTCCTCGTATATGTAAATGATTTGCCGTTCATGGTTCAAAATATGTCAGAGATAGTATTGTTTGCAGATGACACGTCACTTATTTTTAAGATTAAGAGACAAGAAAATGACCTTGCGGGTACAAATAATGCTCTCTCTAAGGTACTATATTGGTTTACTTCTAATAACTTATTATTAAATTCAAAAAAGACAAAATGTATAAAATTTACACTACCAAATGTCAAAATGGTTGACAGCAATGTTATATTGGGGAATGATAAACTAGACCTTGTAGAAGAAACTGTATTTCTGGGTATCACAATTGATTCAAAGCTTCAATGGGGTCCTCATATAGGAAAATTGGCAAATAGGCTCAGTTCTGCAGCATACGCAGTTAAAAGAATCCGGGAACTAACTGATGTCGCAACTGCTAGGCTTGTTTATTTTAGTTACTTCCATAGTATTATGTCCTATGGTATACTACTGTGGGGTCGGGCTGCAGACATTGAGACCATCTTCGTCCTGCAGAAGAGAGCGATCAGATTCATATATAAGCTAGGCAATAGAGATTCGTTAAGAGATTTCTTTAAAGAAACCAACATCCTAACAGTTGCTAGTCAGTATATCTATGAAAATATTATGTATGTTAGGAAAAATATCAGTGACTTTAAAACTGTAGGTAGCCAACACAATGTAAATACTAGAAATAGACATAAACTTTCGTTCCCAAAATTTAGGCTGGCAAAGGTTAATACATCCTTTATGGGGCATTGTATACGTTTCTACAATAAGATCCCTGAGGATATAATAAGCTTGCCAGAAACGCGGTTCAAAAAATGTGTGAAGCGCACTTTGTGCCAAAAAAGCTACTATAACATTAAAGATTATTTAGATGACAATGATGTCTGGAATTAAAGCCAGTTCAATGCATGAGTTTTAGAACATTTATATAAATCCTGTAAATTAAGGACTTGAAAAGACTAAGTTTGGAGTTTTTTTGTCCATTTTTTCTCCAAAATGATCTAGATTTTGAAATGGACACCTAGTTTAACTTGTAACGTTCATTAAGTCGCAGTTTCTGTGCTACTTTGAATAAAAAAAATTGATTTTGATTTTTCAGACAAGAATATCGCAAACAGGGAAAATACCCAGACTGAAGGCACATGTACAAAACAGAACCAACGGCCACCAGCGGGAGTAGAGCCCATGACTTGTGACATGGTAATTAAAAATAGAAAGAACTGATTTAGTCGCCAATACAGGCATCAAGTGTATCTTTCTGCTTCTACATCTCTCTAATTCGGGGATAACCAAATAATCAAGGCTACTCACTCCCTGAGTCATTGTAGCATTGACAAGCGTTTGATTCTCAACGAGAGTATGCTGACGCGCACCAACGATGTCGGGCGAGGAGCTGATGAGACTGCAAATGTTGCCCCGACTGTCACCCTTCTTGGGAGAGAGACGTAGCAGATTCAATATATGTGGTAGCCACACAAGGAAACTGTTGTTTCTGTAAAGAGAGTTATTAGTGAGATTTTGCAGAATTGTGTCCGTTTTCATCATCATTATCATCTCACCACCATCATAAAAACTGGAAAAGTGCGAGTCAGACTCGCCCATCAAGGCCTCGAGGATTCCGTACAATCCTCGGTCCGTTCCGTATTTGTAGGTTTTATAAATAGTCCAGGAATCGAGTCTCGCAGTTTTTTCCGAGCTTTTCCCGAACATCTAAGACTATTGTAGTACGATGTATAGTTTTAAGATTTTTCCCTGTACTTGTAGTATAAGACGATATTACTTGCCAAATTTCATATTTCTAGTCAACGGAAAGTACCCTATAAATAAGGTACATCGGTCTTAAAGGCACCTGAGTATATGGTTTTAATTTCAATTCGATACCTCCACGCGTTCCCAAGATAAAGGGTCTTCTCAGACAGACGGACGGATGGACAACAAAGTTGTCCTATAAGGGTTCTAAATAAGGGTCAGAAGGGGATAAAGGTCATCTCGATCCCTCGTCTTAGTTTCACGCCAGTTTCACTGTCAGTTCCAGTTGAAGGGGAAAAATAGATAATAAATATTAAGAAATACATATAGAACTATTAAAATTAGTGGCCCCCTTCAAGCCATTATCGTTTGTTAAAAGACTAAAGAAATAAAAAAAAAACATTTTGACAGAAGGCTGCGATCAAACAAATATATTATTTTGCTTGCATATAGCTGGCATCCCAGTCTCCCTCCCCACACAGAATTAAATCACTTGCGATCTCCTGTCATGCTTTCTACTGGCATGCGAGTTATGGGCAGACACACATAATATGTGTATCAAGTGTTTATCTGCACCTGGCACGCGTTTGTGCGAGTAAATAACATAATTATGCATAAGCCGCTTAATTTCGAGATATTCTATAGGAGCTCACGTGATGTAAACAACGGAGACGATGAAGAACAGCTGAAGAGTCCGCCGTAGGTACGGGGCGCGGAATAGCGGCGCGCTTTGTTCCCACATGTTACGGAGTAGCGAGCGTCCTGCTACCGGCAGGTTCTGGGAGGGCACCAGAGACGTCAGCTGGAATGGCAAACGGAGTCTTGTTTTAAAAGAACGCGCCAATGAACGCCAATGAACGGAATGGTAACCGAGCCAAAGAATCGACAGAGCCGAAGTGATTGGAAGCCTTTCAAATTGCTTAAATCCAAATTCTCCCGGTGGGGCACCGGTTAATGAGCGAGTTTTCATAGGATTTCACACACACACAGAAATCAACACACACGCATATACACAAACACATATACAGACACACATAAACTCATGCCTGTATCCCGGGCAGGGGTGGGCAAAACCAGCATTTTCTGTTTGCCACGATCCTGATAAACCACTTGTGCTTTGTCAACATTTATTAGTCGTTTTATGCGTGCAATCCGGTTTTGCGTACCTAACTAATCATCTCCCCTTCGCTAATGCATCTGGTTTCATCTTCTTCATCATCAACCCATTATGTCCCCACCGAGAGGCACGGGTCTCTTCCCTGAGGATGGTATAGGCCATACTCCACCACGGGGGCCAAGTCCGGATTGGCGGAGGCTTGTAGACTAGTGGCTCGTCTACGGTCAGAAGTTGTCAAGCCGCCCTAAGGCCTCTGAATTGGCTTAACGACTGCCATCTATCGACGGCAGCCGGCACCAACAGCTTAACGTGCCTTGCGAAGCACGGAACTGCTCGGAAAAATGCCACTAGCGTTAGGCATAGACGGTGACCCATCCATGCACTGAACGCGCCCTGTGTTGCTTAACCTTCGTGATCGTTTAAGATCACTCAGGCAGCCGGGGCTACGAGCGATTCTTCTTAATCTGTTTTTATACAAAAGTAGGTACTAAAATTCGTTGCGCTCTTCTGGGCCTTTAACACATTACACCTTTAGTTCACTTTAAAAAATGTTTGACGTATTTCATTTTCTCACAGCAGAGCAAAAACCTCCCCTTTAGCCAATTGCCTTTAGCTATAATTTCTCGTTGGCTGCCTTTTGCCAACACGGTAGAAAGTCACAAACTTTCTTATTTTGTGATTGGTAGGATTTTAAAATACGTCAAACTTTTGTCTTAATCTATGATGTTTTATCTGGGACAAACTTTTTAATTTTAGATTAAAATGTCATTAATCAAACCTGTCAATACTCATTAGGATTTTTTATGGAAGTTTTTATCAAATACAATGCTAAAGAACAATAAGATTTTTCTTTTGTAAAAGGAAAATTTACAAAGCAGCAATACCAAGAAGATGAAAAGGAATTCTATTGGAACGAACTACATCACGAAATGACCGACAATGCTAAAACCATTGAACAGTATCTCGAGGGATGTCAAGAAGTAGGTAAGCCTGATGTAAACATAAAAACACATCAAGAAACTATTGAAGAAAACGGCAAGACTATTAAAAGGAAAACTACGGTTACTACTACGACAGAAGTATACCACAATGCTAATAAAACTACGAAAATCACAAAAATATCAATCAAAACGGTCGTGGAAGACACACACGCGGATGGATCAGTCATAACCAAAACTAGCGAGAAAATTTCTCTTGCAGAAGAACTGCTCGAATCTTCACCTGTAAACACAGAAGTAGAAGCAGCACTAAAGGACCTGAAGGCATGTGGAAAACCGGAAGAAAATGAATCAACTAAAACTGAAGAAGTTCAGGAGAAGGGTGAAGCCATCCAACGAATCATTGTGACTAAAATTGTCAAAACAAAGTTTTGCGACAAAAACGGTACAGCAAAGAAACTCAAAACCGTAACGACCGTCACTACGACTAATAAGAAACCCGATGGATCAGGACAGACATCCATAGAAACTAGCATTGAAATTGCTTGTATCTAGTGCTTTGTTCTAGACGCATACTGTCAAAGCTTATAAAATAAATCTAATATTTGATAATTGCATATCCTTTTGATTGTAATGGTCTCGCTATCTAAGTGAAATTTCACCTAATCGCAAGCATTTTTATGTAATATCAAGTGTTTCATTAATTCACAGTTTTCCTCGTACCATTGTTTCTACCACTGAAACCAGCGTGTGGGCATGCAGGGACTTCTGAATGTCGATGAAACTAAATAGTAAACTCATGATGAACAGGATCGTGGTAGGATGCAAACACTGGTATCTGTCTACCCCTCCAGGATATAGACATGATTGTAATAAAGTATGGTTTAAGTGTATTTTTGAGTTTGTTTTTGTTCAAAAACACCTTTTTATAGGTGGCGTTTATACTACTCGTCGAAGTTAAATCAATGCCCGCGTATCGGTCCATTAAAATTGAATATGCTATACAACACTTTACCTTCAACTCTTCCTTACTTCCTCCATGATTGATGGCGTAGATCCTCCGCAACGTTCCTATCGCCTCCTTCTCTCTGCCACAGTTGGCCAGGAACATCGGAGACTCGTGGAAGAAGTATATGGCGATGCTGCCAAGCCCTGAAGGCAAGGCCAGTATGATGCACAGAAGCCGCCAAGGTCGGAAGACGATCCCGAGCCATGGGACTGGGGTCGCGAAGTCTAGTTTTAGAGTTGGGTAGGCAAGTACTGAAAGGAGATAATTGTACTTAAGTTACTGTGAGATCACGTTTTTTATTCAAACACATCAAAGTATGCGGAATCTTGATTTTATTTTAACAGGAATTTATGATTCATTTACGTACTTCATATTTCTAGCTGTTGATTTTTGTATCGACTAGACAGGTCCTGAAACATGTTAATTAATGTTCTAAAGCTTTTGAATGTTATATTATTATTTGTAGTTAAAATTTTATGTTGTTTTACGGTTTTTATGGTATCGCCGTCTGATAGGTAATGCTTAAAATAATACGCGTGGACTATGCTGGAGAATAATTTACCGCAGGCTGCGTAGTAAAACTAGCGTAAATTTTTAGAAGAAGTCTTCTTCTTCTTCTTAGAAGAAAGCCATGTATTAGACCAACAAGATACATCACAGAAACAAAATAAGCAGATACGTTACATAATATGCACAACAACAGGACGAAAACTAAATCCACAACAGACAAAATAATAATCTGTAACCCCCGAAAATTTCAATAATTCCAATCTAAGAAAAACCGGCCAAGTGTTAGTCGGACTCGAGGACGAAGGGTTCCGTACCATTATCTATACAACATTAGACACAAAGATCGAGAAAAGAACCGCAAAAAATCACGTTTGTTGAATGGGAGCCCCCTTAAATATTTATTTTATTCAGAAATCAGAAATCAATAATTTATTTCAACGTAAAGAATTTACATTCTGTTTGCTGAATGTCAATGTACTATGTTACTATGTTAGCCGCTGCCTTCGGGCCGTATTTGTAGTGCCGTATTTTAATTTCATCATTTGCGTTTGCGGTAAAGGTTTCCTGTTTCAATTTTTCAATATAAAAATCTGTTTCCTTTCAAGACGCCTTCTCGAAAATCGTGTGCCTATTAATGCAAAACATGCATAGGACTCGTATGTAACAATTCCAACATCATGTACTCATGTTTTACGAATAAATTGCTTTTACTTTACACTTTATTTTTGAAGCAAATATAGAACTAAATATTCTGTGAATATTTAAGCGTCTACCTGTTGCCATTATTAATATCGAGCAAAAAACGGCAAAAAAACTACGTTTGTTGTATGGGGCCCTCTTAAATACTTGCCTGACTGGCCCTCTTTAATTCTGTTCTAAATACTTGTTGTATTTGTTGTTATAACGGCAACAGAAATACATCATTACACTTACGCACGTTACGGGTCGAACTGAGTAGGCCACAATTTTTTTTTAAATCAAAGAACATCCTTTTTAATCACCTGTTATTTTTAGGCTCACTCTGTAACTTACTTATTAAGAAGCAAATAAACGAATAAAGTATAATAATAATACAAATTTCAACTGCCTAGCTACCACGGTTCATGAGATACGGCCTGGTGACAGATAGACAGACGTACAGACAGACAGACGGAAAGTAAAATCTTAGTAATAGGGTCCCGTTTGGCACCCTTTGCGTACGGAACCCTAAAAACGGATACAACATGGCCAGAGAGTCTGGCAGTCAATTCTGCCTAGAGTATTGAATAGATTTCCAATAGAATTAGTTAGTAGAATAGAAAACAAAACTTGTCAGCAAACAAAAAATATTATTAAGCGTCACTTGTTTAAACCTACCTCAATAAATGTAAAAATATAATGTATATGTAAATTTATGAATAAGCAGCTCCTTAACTCAAAAATCTTTAAATATTAAGATTAGAAGTTAAGTTCATGCCATGTAATGTATATAATTTTTCTTTGAAATAAACAGCTTAATTTTTTTTTTTTTTTTTTTTTAACAAAAGTTGTCACGAAACAAAAATTGTAAAAGTCGCAACTTTTGATGACAATAGTTGTCAAATTTTTACGTTTTAGCGCTACAAGACGCGTTACTTGCACCTCTATACCATGCAGGAATTGCGAAATTTAGCAACCCTGTTTAATAATACAAATAAGCACCAACTTGCAGCAGCAGCTGGCGAGAACAGCAGCAGACTCGTCATGAGAAGCATATACTTGTTCCTCATCCGTTTGACTGAGGACTCGCCGACTATGGTGTAAGCGGTGGAGTTGGCACCGCACGAACTAAAATCAGAAACAAAGATAACATTGAATGAAATGAGGTCCCAAAAATCTGTTGAGTAGCAACGTCGCCGTTTTAGCACGGTTAACTTAAGGAAGGAAATTAGCTATTTGTCTCTCGCTCACGCAGTAGTCTCAGTAGTACACTATTTGAATCTCCGTCGTAACAAAAGGAAAATAGTTGTCCTGTCCTTTTCTTTTTAACACTGTAATATCCGTTGGTTGTTTGAAGCAAATATCGGTTGGCCCTAACCTGACCTATCAGTCAGCTCAGGGCCAATACATATACACATATAATTGAAGAGTCAATACATATATAATTAGGCTAAGAAAAATCTGCTTAGGCTAGATTTCAAGAAACCCAATCCTCGAAAAAGGGATGTAGCAAAATGCAATGGAGAAAGGAGAAGTAATATGTATTGAAGAGTCTCCTACAGCTGTGCTACGTTTCACAACCTGTGATAGTCAAAAACATAGATATCTAACTAGCGCTAAAACACGAAACCACGATCAATTGTGGGAAGGCGGGAATCGAAGCGAGTTTAGTATTACCCGGCAAAATATAAGTATATGCAGCTGCCACCGTCAGACTGCCATCTTGCGAGGTGCTAGATATTTTGACGGGTTATGAAGTAAATTGTTTGATGTTTTTGTATAAAAGTAATCATAAGTTACGCTGTCATTTAATATCGCCCAATCTACGTTCACGTCGTCACGCAAGGCGCACAGAATGAACCAATCACAGAGTGATTTACTCTACAGCACATCTTGCGCTCATTTCATTCGTACATACTAATCGAGAGGATAGGGGCCGTTTTTGAGAGGGAATTTTGTGGAAAGAAATACTTCTATGGTTTTTTTATTCGTAGTTTACTACCAAATAATGATTCCAAAAGCTTTGACCCGCGACCTTTAGGTTTACATTACTTACAAGCAAACCGAGAGGAACTTCATGCAAGCCAGGACAATCCAGTTGGTTGCGATGCTGCAGAGGCTTGAGAGCACAAAGCCGACCTGCATAGACAGCACGAGCGTGAAGCGGCGCCCGTGCGTGTCCGACACGTAGCCCCAGAAATAGCACACCAGGAGAATACCTGAGGAATAACAAACAAAAATTCACACAAGGACCCTGGTGTATCGCTAACCGCTAACACCTACTATCCGTCTCAATTTCTCCTTCGGAAATCTTTATAATACAGGGTTGCCTGCAAGAAATTATTTTACCAAATAAGGCCGCCAATTGTGCCTCTTCTTTTGTAACAATTATTTCAGTAATTGTTTTCTCGTGTCTACAATAAAGAATATTTTTATCTTATCTGGAAGATGTTCTTACCTAATCTGTGTTAAAGGGATAGGCAAAAATGCCCGTATCGACTGATTTCAATAATAGACATTCAAGAATATTCAGAAATAGAAGAGTCATAATTGTCACGCGTTTTTTGTTATGTCGCACTGTCCTTTACGTAGACCTTTAAATGCTTACAAAATGCCGCAAAAAGATCTTAATAACGGCAAAGGTCTAAATCCACATTTAAAGAGTTATCGCAATCCTGGCTCATGCAGCTAAGACAAAGTCTGCTTGATATGACCAGCCAATACCAATCAGCATGACAGCTAGTCAGCATGAATAAATGTTGATTAGCTTCCTTACAAACTATCTCGTTGAAAAGGATTCCTGATATCCCTAGCGTGGAATGCACAGTAAGTCCACGAGTCCGCAAAAACCATCTTGAGATTTTCACATATTCCTGGCTACTATTATAGTGCTATCATATATATTACGTTAGATCAGGGCCCACTTTTTATTAAACACAATTCGTGGCTACTATGAAAATTCAATGTACATTAACAAATGGGAAGACTTAGCTACGCAGTGTACATCGAATTGCTATAAAAATAAACTATGAGTTGTAGTTACATGAAACGCGACCCTGTTGCTTGTCAGCTATTGTCGGCATCATCATCATCACCATCATTCAGCCACAAGAAGTCCACTGCTGAACATAAGCCTCCTCCATCGATTTCCAAAAAGTGGCTTGTATCCAGCATCTTCCTGCCACTTGAACGAGGTCATCTGTCCATTGTCGGCATAGCCATAAATAATGAGGCAGATTTCTGGCTGCATGATCATGGCCAAGGACAGAAGGAAGTGGCGTGCCTTGGGGGAGATATATGTGCTGGTATTGTACTGTACTATATTATTGTTAAATTCTCATATGTAATTCCTGGTGTACATACAATAAAGAATATTCTATCTCTCTATCTATCTATGAGCAGCAGCGGATGAGCGCGGGCTGATTGATTGCCAGGTCATTAAAAATCTTAGTGTCTTCCAAACATACCGACAAACGGCAGCGAGGTGAGGATCCCCTTCTGCCCTACGGTGATATTGAGGTCACACGCGGCAGTGACCACCAGGGTGAAACCAAAGAGGTCTGCGCCGATGCCCAGCAGGATGAGCGCGCATGTGCACGCCAGACCTTTGTTGTAGAGGCCATCACCTGCAACGGGAATAAAATTTTCATAACATTTATGGTTGTTGACCAACAAAACAGATCGTGGCTCTCATGGTCTCACTGGAGGTCTCATTATCGGTCTTTTCTTGTTTGTGAAGTCTTTGCTGGTTACCATAGCACAGGGTATCCTAGTTTGGTGGTAGAATGAGTGATTGTGTTGTGTGGAAGTTAATTATTTAATGAAAACTTAAAATATTGCGTTGGTTATTGGTGGTTGGTTTTGTTGCGTTTGTTTGTGGAGAAGGATGAAGGAAGAAATATTGACGAAATAAATATATCGAGCGATTGTGAGTTGAAGGGCCAGAAAGGGACGCCCCAGGTAGACATACTTCGAGCAAGCATGCAAGAAGCGAATGGCAAGATAAAAAGTATCCGAAACCGGCGTGCCTGCATGTAGCGCCCAATGAACATTGATGACGCGAAAGAGGTTTTTCAAAATCGTGGTAAGTGGCAGACCATGATCTCTGCCTAGCCCTTCGGGTCGGGATGCAGGCGGCAAAATGTCACATGTCAAAAAAATACGATTTTTGTTTTTTCATCGAAACAGAATGAAAATTAGTAAATTAGATTAAAATTAAGTCGTACACAGCTAATCAGAAAGAGGATTACGATGTCTTGCACGTGTGACAGAATCAATATTTGATACAATTTCGATGAAAAAACATTAATCGTATTTTTTGACATGTGACCTTTTGCAATATGAACGACGTAATGTAATCCTAAAATGTGGGCACGATAGGTTTAGGAAGGAATTTTGCAGGCAATCTACAAGTTTATCATTACTTTGCCGAAATTCATTAGAATGCACGTATATTAACGTTGATGTGCAGTTGCCTGTAAATTTGTGAGGCGCCACTAGCTTACTGTATGGAAAATATTATGAGGAAACCTGAGTGCTTGACGTGTTAACACATTTTTAAAAACCTATTTAGAGGCTAAAAATTCCACCCATGCCGGGACTTGAACCCGTGACCTCTGGCTAACCGTGCCAGCGCTCTTCCAACTGAGCTAATGGGCCAGTGCAAGCATCGATGAAATTTCGAGCCTCTTTACAAACTTCTCTGTATTACGTACAGGCAGCTAGCGACATCTGGCCGAAGCAATTTAGATCACTTGCAGCCCCGAGTATCCCACTTTGCAGTTAGGTTTTAACATCGGTTAAAATTTCGGTTAAAGCGCTTGAAATCGCCAGTCTGCCGTGGACACGCGCCTCTTTGTCCCTGCAGAGGGACATATATTTGGTGCATTATTGGAGTTACGGCACACATGACACATGACTTGAAAGTTAGTTAAATTCAGTAGTTTTCCACAAAATAAATCATGTCATACACATTGACTCCAGTCTCAATTGGTTGCAATTGAGAATCATTGTAAGTAATAAGCGTATTCAGATCGGCCTGCCTGAAATACGCACCACACATACAAAACCGTATTTCATTGCAAACCTCGGAGGTTCAATTAGTTAAAGATATAGCAATATTGTTGAAGTGGCAGTGTGCTGGTCACATCTTCCGAAGAACTGATGACCGATGAGATAAAAGGTTCTTGAGTGGAGACCAATAACAGTACAGCAAATTTGACAAAAAAAAAATACAAATTACAGAATTCACAGTTGACAACAAAAGGTGTCCGTCTATTTTGGAGGTAAGTTGTATGGAAGAAAAGCACTGTCAAATTTGAACTGCCAATCTATTGACGTGACGGTTCGTTTAACGCCCTTTTCCTGGGTAAAATTTACAAGTACCACAAATATATAATATCATATGTTATTTTTATCTCATCGCCAATCCGCGGTGCGCACGCGTGGTGACTAAGTCCATACTCTCTCTCTCTCTCTCTCTCTCTCTCTCTCTCTGAGAGAAGGCCTGTGCCCTACAGTGGGACGTATATAGGCTGCTTATGAATTAATAGCCCAACCAGTGCTGGCTAAGTAAACAAACATAACATAAACATTAACATTTACATACAGGCACATACATTGCTTCTGGCCCCACACTAGGATACCCTGTGTCATGGGAACCAGAAACAACGACATCACAAACATATAGACATCCAAGACCTGGTTTTTTTTTGTCCCCAGCCGGGATTCGAACCCGGGACCTCTCGCATGGTATGCAGATGCACTACCGCTGCGCCACGAGGTGCGGAAATCTCAGGTCTAACTAATTACCTAATCATGTAATACTAGTGATTTTTAGTATCCACAACCGAGTCCTTGTAGGTTTCTGCGAGATCTTGACTGATCATATAACAGTCAATAACAAACGTCAACATGACTTTCTGAAAGAGAACAAAGCTTGTTGCTTTGACAACACACAATTCATGACGTCGAAAGTGAAAACAAAGAGACATTTCGATTTACTACATAAACCCTGCTGAATCATTCTGTGCACTTTCAATGAAACGATGTAGTGTTACTTGTAAGAAATTATACGAGAGACAATATTAAGATTGTAAAAATAATTCTAACAGTCTTATTTATAAAAAGTCGATTCCACTAAAACACTCTTACATAACATAACATAAGCAGCCTATATACGTCCCACTGTAGGGCACAGGCCTTCTCTCAGGGAGAGAGTATGGGCTTAATAACCACGCGTGCCCACCACGGATTGGCGATTTCAAGCGCTGAGGTATGTGAATAGCTCAGACACTCAGGTTTCCTCATGACGTTTTCCTTCACCGTTACCGTGTGGTATTGCTACTATATAACTTCACAAACGTACATAACTTAGAAAACAAACAGTGTACATGCCCGCACTGGGAATCGAACTTGGGTCTCTCGGTTCCGAGTCCAATGTTCTATCCACTAGGTTACTACTGCTCTTAAGACGGAGCTTAAGCTGGTTTATAACGGAAAATCCTGCCATAAATCGGGTTTAACTTCATCTTACATAAATAAGACTGTCAGTACATTCAAATATATATATATTTGTCGTTTAAGAATGGTTAATTGTACTTTTTCTGCATTATCTGCATCACTATTTTTGTAGTACATGAACGAAGACCTGAATCAAACATTCTCCAGATTCCACTTCAAAAAAATTGAGAATGTAGGTAAAACTCTCGCTTATTGGAAATAGATAAAGAATATTCTATAGATAGTACTGAAGAATCGGATTTGTGTTATTGTGTATTGGTTGCCGTACCGGTTGCCTCCAGCGCGTCTTCGACCGAGGTTGGGTGGGCGTGAGTCACGACCATCGGGGCCGCTTCGCGTCGCGTACTAAATTAAAGCTCGCGCGCCCATTCAAAGTCACGGCTAGGCTGCCGTACATTGAAACGGCTGAAACGCGCGTTTTGTTCATGAATCCAAATCAGGGTGTAATTAGCTACACACAAAAATATTCCTCCAATAACCTTCTCATGTTTAAAAATTGTATCATCATCAGCCATTTGACGCCCACTGCAGGACATAGGCCTCCCTCATGGTTTTCTACCCATGAAGGGTTTTGCCATAATCGCCACGCTTGGCAGGCGGGTTGTCGATCGCAGTATGCGTTTGGAATCTCAGGAAGACGCTGCTGCCCGTCTCCTGGTAATGTATTTCCTTAGTCGCCTTCTACGACATCCACGGAAGGAAATGGAGTGACGCTATTCTTAATCCGGCGCCACACGGAGAAATAAAAAATTGTGTGAAAAATAACAAAGAGTGGGTGTGCTTAAAAAACTGATTTTCTAAACCGGAGCGCCTAAAGAATTTTTCATTTAAAAAAAATCAAGAACTCTCACTTATTGGAATGGAAATAGTTTGACAAAAAATATTCTATCGTTAATACTGAAGGAACGGTTTTCAGATTGTCTGTTATTGGCCGCCGTAACGGTTGCCAGCGCATTTTCAACCGAGGTATAGTATATATGTTATAGGCAAACTCCGAAGCTCCGGCGCTCCTAGGTTGGACTGGTCAATCCTCAGGTCAGACTGAATGACTCAGTCAAAGCCCAAACAAATGTAAATTTTCGGCCTTTGACTAAACAATTTTCGTCAAACCTGGGAGAGACTAATTTGGTCAGGCAAACGTCAAAACACAATTTTATTAAATCGGGGTTTGACGAGTAAGTTTAAGTTTGACACAAAACTAAGTTTTTTAGTGAAATATTTTTTTTCGCTTTTATATAAAAAAAAAGAACTAACACCCGAACCGAACCTTCGAACCTATTTTTGCTTATGTGTACTGACCTAACAAACAAACGAAATATAAATTTAATCAAACAATTATTTGCTATATAACACTTGCCAAAATAAAACGTTAGCATAATAAACGTTTGTCTTAATAAAACTTGACGCAGTAAAATTATGCGAAACATGTTCAGATCAACGTTTGACCGAGTTTTGCAGTCGCTTCTAGGATTGACTAGGCCAAAACCGAAACAGAATAATTTACTTTCGACGTTTGACTGAAAAGTTAGGAGCTCCTGGGTTTGACTAAAAATACTTCAGGCAAAGGGCGAAATTGAAATGTATTTCGGGGATTGCCTGATGGCTTTGGCCAAACCTAGGATAAACCAGTCCTTCCGCGAAGAGACTGTGTATCGGACTTTGACTATAACATATATAAGTTACTCTATCGACCGAGGTCGGGTGGGCGTGAGTCGCGCGACCATCGGGGCCGAGTCGCGTCGCGTGTATGAAAGCTCGCGCGCCAATGCAAAGTCACGGCTGTACTGCCCGTACACTGAAACTGCCGAAAAGTGTCATAAATAAAAACTAGGAAGTGTTAAACTGTACACAAAAATATTCCCGGTTTTTGCAGGCAAAACATAGGGGAATTTTTATTTACTCCCGAAAGCTTTGCAAAGTCTTTGTTCTTTTTTATGCGTCTTCTATTGCCTTGGCTCAACCATCTACCAACCTAACCTAACAATATTTTAGCAATTTTTCGAAAAAAGCAAGATCAGCTCTATTGGTTGTTCGATGATTCTAAGCTATGTTTCTCCTCAGTCTGCGTTGATCTTAAAATAAACTGTCATTCGTTCAATGCGCGTGGAAAGTACTGAAACGGGCTGAAATGCACCGACTTTATTTTCACACTCCGCGTACATTGCCTGTTACTAATGTAAGTCCTGAGTCTTAGGGCCTGCGGATGTATCAATGGAAGACATAATTAGTGATGTTCTAATTATACGATTGCGTAATGGGCGTCGTGCCAAAAAGGAACAGAATTACTTAGACGTATGTATCCAAGGTTAGAGCAAGCGTGGATTCAGTATCAAAGTTGGACAATATTGGGGATTCATTCACTCTGAAGAAAAGCGAGTGAAATGAGTAGAGAGCATGTAAAGGTTGATGTGCTGATGACTCTAAAATGAGATATACAGAGTGTAATAAAATCCCCACATACATCCAAAAATGGCGGGCTCTACTCGTCAATACGAAAACTTTTACTAAGGTTACTGAGCAAAACATCCAAATCACGAAAGGAAATTCAGCTGTATAGCAATATTTACTATAGCAATTAGAATGGAATCTTATAGATAGACGTCATCGTGTAACTGTCAAATTCTGATAGTGGCAGCTGATATTTTTATGCGATTTTGATGTTATCCCATAGTACAAAGTTGTATTTTTTGACAAATACAATTCGAACATCTTTTATTGTTTTTTTTTAGGGTTCCGTAGCCGAAGGGTCCCGTTTACTATTATTACTAAGACTTTACTGTCTGTCTGTCACCAGGCTGTATCTCATGAACCATCATAGCTAGGCAGTTGAAATTTTCACAGATGATGTAAGTATTTCTGTTGCCGCTATGACAAAAAACAGAATAAAATAAATATTTAAGGGGGCTGCGATACAACAAACGTAGTTTTCTTGCCGTTTTTTGCTCGATGTTAATAACGGCAACAGGTAGACGCTTGAAATATTCAAAGAATATTTAGTTGTATATTCGCTTAAAAAATAAAAAAAATA
Organism: Yponomeuta malinellus; assembly: GCA_947308005.1. NCBI lineage: Eukaryota > Metazoa > Arthropoda > Insecta > Lepidoptera > Yponomeutidae > Yponomeuta > Yponomeuta malinellus. Next base: position 19,407,492 of record OX371003.1, read on the forward strand.
AATTAAAATAAAAGAAATATTTAAGAGCGACACCCACACAACAAACGCGATTTTTTGGCGTTTTTTTTCTCGATCTTTGTGTCTAATGGTGTATAGATAATGGTACGGAACCTTTTGTGCATGAGTCCGACTCGCACTTGGCCGGGTTTATTTTTCCTCATAGGTATTTTAGTTAATTTTTAGTTCCTTTTGTTAATCGATGTTCAGAACTGTATTAATTACCTAGTTAACTGTTTTAGTCCTCTTAACATTACTAACTAACGCACAACATCATAACTAACTAAGGCACGACATCTTAACATTACTAACTAATTCACAACATCTTAAAATTACTAACTTATGCACAATATCTTAACATTACTAACTAACGCGGAACATCTTAACATTACTAACTAACGCACAACATTTTAGGAAAGGGCACTGACTGAACGTAATTTATATTTATTCTAGTTATCTACTGAAAACCGTTAACTCGATTTTTCCGTCTTACACTTGGATCCTTGGCCTCGTGACTTCAATTTTCCTGTTTTATTTGTCTGTTCGTGAAACGTGCCAACTGGAAAATTCATCGTCTCTAAAGGGAGCCACGAATTTCACGACTTTTTCATTACCTCGTAAATTGCCAATTTACTTTTGAGATAAGCATCGTCAAACCTTCTGGCATTGAAAATCCCCAACTTACTGCGGTTGATCTACTTATAGAAGTATAGACCATTTGCACCATGTTATTGAATGTTACTCCGTGTGGCGCCGGATTAAGAATAGCGTCTGAATAGAAGGCGACTAAGGAAATAAATTACCAGGAGACGGCAGCAGCGTATTCCTGAGATTCCAACCGCATACTGCGTAGTGATTATATTCTCTGTGATACTGCGATCGCCAACCCGCCTGCCAAGCGTGGCGATTATGGCAAACCCCCTCATGGTTATGAAAACCATGAGGGAGGCCTATGTCCTGCAGTGGGCGTCAAATGGCTGATGATGATGATTGAAATAACACCAAACCTAAAAACCCTATTGCACAATACCTTAAGCCTTTCAATGTCGATAGTAAACTGCTTTCAATATTTCTTGATTTTGTTGATAATATTGAGATTGCTTTAGTTGATAATATCTCTATGTTATTATGAATTTTTCGTAGGTAGGTATACCTACTATATTGAATTTTGACGATCTTAATTTGTATGGTAAATAAATTACAAATAATTATTGGGTATTTATTGAGACGAGTTTACTTTTGCTCCTTGGATATGGTTTGATAATCGATACTAAAGAAATAGTTTTAAGCTTTTGCGTTATTTGCATAAAGAAGATGAAATATTTTAGAGACACGTTTTACCTGGCCTAGATTCTGCTATTGCCTAATAACTCCCGGTTTTTAGTCTTTTAAGAATGTGTTATCGATATGTTGGCAGTTACCGTAGTTTTATGCCAACTTGTGTATAATGCCCGACATATTACTTGAACAAATGAATTTGACTTTTAGGGACGTATGTAACTATCTACCTATCTATAAAAGCGCTTGACTTACATACATAAACTCACGCCTATATCTCGGAGGAGAAGGAAGAGACTAGGTTTAACAAACAAACAGACTTAACAAACCTCTATATGATGGATAAGAATGTATTAGTGAGCGGTGGTAGCCTAGGGGGTAGAACATTGGACTCGGAAGCGAGAGATCCAGGTTCGATTCCCAGTGCGGGCCTTTGTTTTCTAAGTTATGAAAATTTGTGAAGTTACAGTAGCAATACCACTCGCTAACTGTGAAGGATAACATCGTGAGGAGACCTGAGTGTCTGAGCTATTCACATACATCACCACTTGAAATCGCCAATCCGCGGTGGACACGCGTGGTGATTAAGCCCATACTCTCTCCCTGAGAGAAGGCCCGTGCCCCACAGTGGTAGGTATATAGGCTGCATATGATGTATTAGTGAAGGGCAAGACAAAAGTACCCAAAATAGGCGTGCACGCAGTGACTGATGAATGTTGTCAAAGTGACCAAAATAATACATGTAATATATAAAAATCTCGTGTCACAGTGTTTGTTATCGAACTCTTCCGAAACGGCTTCACCGATGTTTATGAATTTTTCGTGCACATTTGGTAGGTCTGAGAATAGGTCGTAGGCTAATTAATATGGCAAAACAACGTTTGCTGAGTCCGCTAGTAATATAATATTATAATAATTTATATCAAAGACATGGGTACCGAGGTTGGTGTTTGAACTTTACTAGTGGTTAACGCATATTATTGCTTGGAGCAACGCTTGACATTTGTGAATTTGTGCTCAGATGATAAATTTAGGCGTACTTACTTGATTTTTTTTGCAATCTTTTATTATTAGAAAAGTATTTTCAGTTTATTGGTTTAGCTATCCGTATTAAAAAAAAAGCAACACCAAGTTACAAACTCCGAAATAAAATATCATAAGAAAACCTGAGTATAAGAGGTGTTCAAGCGTGACTTCAGCGCTTGAAATCACCAGTCGCTTTGGGCGTAGTGATTAAGCCCATACCTACATGTTCTTTCTCTGTGAGAGAATGTCTATAATCCGTAGTGGAACGTGAAGAACGTGCATATTCTTCATACTGCAGGGCACAGGACTTCTCACAGAGAGGTATTAAAAACTAAGTGTACAAAAACGGAAATATATCTAAAATGTCCATAATTTTATTATCTAGCATTAAATAATTTTATTAAAATATAACTATTACATTTATAAAAGAATAAATCCTGAATCCTTTCTTTCATTTATGCATTATCTTCGGCTTTGTCTTAATATTGCTGTAGGTTGTTTTAGTGAAATTTTGAAATACATGTCAAATAGTGCAGATTGCCGCGTGTAGCTTAGACAAACAATTATGAAAAATATTACACTTAAAAATATTATTTTATGGATTACATTTTTCGCTGACATCTGAACCTTGTATGGAATAAATTTACCTAGTATTTATTTCATTAATCAAACAAGTTTGTAGAACAAATTTTGTTCAGTATGATGAGTAAAACTACCCTACGAGGTTGTAGGTTCGAATCTCGTCATTTCCCTATGAGTTGGATTTTCTAACGTGAATTCCTTACATGATTCGTCATTTGTATTAACAATACCACAAAGCATCGCCAGTAAACCCGCAGGCTAAGTTGGCTCCGCCCGTTTGACATCGCATTACCTACTTGCGGATTTAAGCGGACTAAGCTGGGAGGATGCTACGATTGCTAGGCAAACCTACTTCAAAAATATGTCCCGGCTACTAAGTACATTGATCAGGCTACGCCGTAGAATAATAGTATAAAGCCGTTCAATGAAATCACTTGAGTGGTCGTTCTATGTTATCATATTTTGCGTTCAATTGACTAATACTTTCCTTCCTTTATTGGTAGTTGATAATCGTGGCAGCCTAATTGAATCGATGAAATCCTAAACTCCCGTCCCAAACGCCGTCGGAAAAATTACAGCTTCGGATGCGCCCATTTATGCAAACAGTTTATTCTGTAAACCGATAATTCTAGGCCCACTGCGGTCTCCTTCCTGCATGGCATGAATCATGATGTACTTATGATGCAACAAGAGGGTAGTATCTTTGCTTGAAGACATATAACTTTGTGGAACAACATTGCCGGAGGCTTAAAAGATGTTATCATCAAGATTTGCACAATTAATTATGAAGCTTTCTTCACTCTTGTTGGTACATTTTAATTACTTATATTTGAAGTGATTTTCAAATACAGTTTGCTACAGAAAGAAATACGCTTTACCTCAGAAGCCTAAGCTAATCTAACTACGTGAGCACGCGCCCATGTAAAGGTTCATGTGCACTCTGCTCAGATGCGTTACACATAAAACCTTTATGGTTACAAAAGCAATGGTTCTGGTTATCTTCTTTATATTTTGACATTATTGTCTTTGGTTGTTTTTTGTAATGAGCCGTTTTCAGTACAAATTCACAAAGCAGTTCATAGATGGCGCTTACAGGCGTAGCCATAGAAGAACCGGAATACGGCTGTCAAAATTAATCTGCGCTAAGCAAAATTTGACAGACGTATCCCTGTTCTTGTATGTGCACGCCTATAAGCGCCATCTATGAAGTGTTTTGTGAATTTGTGCTGAAAACGGCTCATTGTTACGGTCCTATTACTAAGGCTCCACTGTTCGTCTGTTTGTCACCAGGCTGTATCTCATGCACCGTGATAGATAGACAGTTGAAATTTTCACAGTTGATGTATTTATGTTGCCGCTACAACAAAAAATACTAAAAACAGAATAAAATAATGATTTAAGGAGGGCTCCCGGAACAATAAACGAGTGTTTTTGCCGTTTTTTGCTCGATATTAATAACAGCAATAGGTAGACGCTTATAATATGCAAATGTTGTGTAAATAGTGGTACGAAGCCCTTCGTGCGCGAGACCGACTCGCACTTGGCCCGTTTTTTGTTCCTGTCAAAAGTTCTTCAATGCAATGAGAAAAACCGAAAAAATTGATCACAAGCTTATCTTTGTATGAGTTTAAGTTTTACGAAGGAAGTTCGTAATGTTTTGAAATAGAACTTTCGTAAGAACTACCTACCAATGAATTTTATTAAAATTCAATGGCACTACACGTCCGACCTGGAAAAAGTTCGTAAAAGTAGTTCGTACTACGTTCGTTCGTTCTGTTAGAGGGGGCTCCACAAGGTTCTTTTAGAATTAAACCATTGGAATTCACTTAAAGTGATGTTTATTTATTTTACTTTATTAGGAACAACAACAGCGTAATCTGATTATAATTACTTATTAACTAATTACTAAAAATAAGGCCAATAACACTTGTGAATATCAAAACACAGCATATTCGTACAGATACATATCTATCTATATAGATAGTCCGAAAATTTGGAAAAAAGGTCACTTCACACCTTGCACCTACTGCAATTTTTATATCTGACGCTGCGCGGCGAGATTAATTGTGAGGCAATGAACCTAACAGCTCGTAAGTTCGATGAAAGATGAAAGTCCCTAATCATTTGTTAGGAGCCCGGCGGGCGCCAGGTGTGGGTCCTACTCGCACTTAAGATGTCTGCAATTATTGATCTCTAAAACTAAATACTTAGTATTATAAATATAATAAGTTATTGGATTTGTTCCACATTCACTTACTTGATTTTTCAAGTGGGTGAGTCTGGAATTAGGCTAATGATAAAGTTTTAGTTCGAAAATGTAATAAGTACCTATTTGAAAGGCTGTTTTGTTGTTTTAAGTTGGTGGTAATGTCCTCTTTAATTTTTATATAAAGCTTGTCTCATTACTCTTAAATATGAGGACCACCTTAATTCGTTTTTCAATGTATTGTAATGTGCGTGTATACTTTGGGTGTCAATCTAGCTTAAGACTAGTATGCTCCAATATTGTTATTTTAAGATTGTTACCTGTTTTACATGCCTGATAAACAAAAACAAAACTTGTCCAGTATTTAGAGAAAAAAATACCTACGTAAAGTTCGTAATCGTTTGTTAGGAACACGTAGGGCGCCAGGTGCGGGTCTTACTTGCACTTGTCCGGTATTGTAAAGGTATTTGGAGAAAAGAATAACTACGTCAAGTCCGTAATCGTTTGTTAGGAACACGGAGGGCGCCAAGTGTGGGTCCTACTTGCACTTGTCCGGTATTGTAAAGGTATTTAGAGAAAAGAATAACTACGTCAAGTCCGTAATCGTTTGTTAGGAACACGGAGGGCGCCAAGTGTGGGTCCTACTTGCACTTGTCCGGTATTGTAAAGGTATTTGGAGAAAAGAATAACTACGTCAAGTCCGTAATCGTTTGTTAGGAACACGGAGGGCGCCAAGTGTGGGTCCTACTTGCACTTGTCCGGTATTGTAAAGGTATTTAGAGAAAAGAATAACTACGTCAAGTCCGTAATCGTTTGTTAGGAACACGGAGGGCGCCAAGTGTGGGTCCTACTTGCACTTGTCCGGTATTGTAAAGGTATTTGGAGAAAAGAATAACTACGTCAAGTCCGTAATCGTTTGTTAGGAACACGGAGGGCGCCAAGTGTGGGTCCTACTTGCACTTGTCCGGTATTGTAAAGGTATTTGGAGAAAAGAATAACTACGTCAAGTCCGTAATCGTTTGTTAGGAACACGGAGGGCGCCAAGTGTGGGTCCTACTTGCACTTGTCCGGTATTGTAAAGGTATTTAGAGAAAAGAATAACTACGTCAAGTCCGTAATCGTTTGTTAGGAACACGGAGGGCGCCAAGTGTGGGTCCTACTTGCACTTGTCCGGTATTGTAAAGGTATTTGGAGAAAAGAATAACTACGTCAAGTCCGTAATCGTTTGTTAGGAACACGGAGGGCGCCAAGTGTGGGTCCTACTTGCACTTGTCCGGTATTGTAAAGGTATTTAGAGAAAAGAATAACTACGTCAAGTCCGTAATCGTTTGTTAGGAACACGTAGGGCGCCAAGTGTGGGTCCTACTTGCACTTGTCCGGTATTGTAAAGGTATTTAGAGAAAAGAATAACTACGTCAAGTCCGTAATCGTTTGTTAGGAACACGGAGGGCGCCAAGTGTGGGTCCTACTTGCACTTGTCCGGTATTGTAAAGGTATTTAGAGAAAAGAATAACTACGTCAAGTCCGTAATCGTTTGTTAGGAACACGGAGGGCGCCAAGTGTGGGTCCTACTTGCACTTGTCCGGTATTGTAAAGGTATTTAGAGAAAAGAATAACTACGTCAAGTCCGTAATCGTTTGTTAGGAACACGGAGGGCGCCAAGTGTGGGTCCTTTTTGCACTTGTCCGGTATTGTAAAGGTATTTAGAGAAAAGAATAACAACGTCAAGTCCGTAATCGTTTGTTAGGAACACGGAGGGCGCCAAGTGTGGGTCCTTTTTGCACTTGTCCGGTATTGTAAAGGTATTTAGAGAAAAGAATAACTACGTCAAGTCCGTAATCGTTTGTTAGGAACACGGAGGGCGCCAAGTGTGGGTCCTACTTGCACTTGTCCGGTATTGTAAAGGTATTTAGAGAAAAGAATAACTACGTCAAGTCCGTAATCGTTTGTTAGGAACACGTAGGGCGCCAAGTGTGGGTCCTACTTGCACTTGTCCGGTATTGTAAAGGTATTTAGAGAAAAGAATAACTACGTCAAGTCCGTAATCGTTTGTTAGGAACACGGAGGGCGCCAAGTGTGGGTCCTTTTCGCACTTGTCCGGTATTGTAAAGGTATTTAGAGAAAAGAATAACTACGTCAAGTCCGTAATCGTTTGTTAGGAACACGGAGGGCGCCAAGTGTGGGTCCTTTTCGCACTTGTCCGGTATTGTAAAGGTATTTAGAGAAAAGAATACGTCTGTGCTACAAGTGAGGGGAGAATTGGGCGAGGGGTGCCAAGTTACGAGACCAGCACATTGTATACATTTTGGCCACCGACTCTAAAACGTATTTCTACAATACCTACATCGAATTTAAAGGTCATATTCTCTGAAATTATTTCTCTGTTTTTAATGCTGTAGTGTTTGGAACTCAGTTTTTATTTTTATTTAAAAAATATATATTTTACGAGGTTTGTGAATATCACCACGACTCCGCCAAATCGTGTTTTCCAAAAGCAAATGCACGAGTCACTTTAAAAAACACCCAATCGCTTCAAGTGTGCCTTTGGAATTTGAAGAGTTCCCTTGATTTTTCCAGAATCCCATCATCAGTTCCTGACTTGGTGACTATGTGACTACCTGTGAAGTCTGTCCTTTTAAACAAAAAATGATTCTCCAAATCGGTCCACGCGTCCTCGAGTAATCGGGGAACATACACAAAAAAGTATAATAAAAAAAAAGTAAGATCCCGACGAATTGAGAACCTCCTCCTTTTTTTGAAGTCGGTTAAAAGGAATTGTTTTATGCACAATTTTCTGCAAAACTAACGCCATAATATGTTTCTAAACTTTGTTAGTAAATGCGTTCGAAGTCACCCTGTATGCTATTAGCATTTCGTCTGTTGGATTTCTGTTTACACTCAGATAAGATTTTTTACGATTTAATAGCACTCGTAAATATCACTGGTGCTCATAAGGTGAATTTTAATCTAGCGAACTATGCGACTGTTCCTCAGTAGATAGCAACATCTCTGCAATATCTCAAGGTCCGTCAACTGAATAAAGTGCAAAGTGTACAAGAAAGAGCACATAAACCTTTACATTGTAGTTGCAAAGTCGCGCTTAACGTAACTGAATAGAGTTCACGGATGTAAAGATATACGCCTCAATTATATATTATACCATTAAAAAGATTTATGTAGTGTCGAAAGTAAGGCTAAGTGACTACACTAGGCATCGATTTGCGCTGCGTTAGGAAGATGAGAAGAGAATAGAATATAGGAAGAGTGAAACTAGATAAACATGGCATGACTACATTATCAGCAAAAGTCCATTAAACTTCCATGGTAACGACGTGATTGGATTACTTACTTAAATTTTATATCATGCTTTTCAGCGACAATATATTTGGAAATGAGATTTTGGCAAAACCCCTCTTGGTTATGAAAACCACGAAGGAGGCCTATGTCCTGCAGTGGGCGTCAAATGCCTGATGATGATGATGATATTTGGGAAAAAAACCGGAAAAGTGCGAGTCGGACTCGCGCATGAAGAGTTCCGTACCATTATCTAAACAAAATTTGGATATTTCAAGCGTCTAATTGTTGCCGTTATTAATATCGAGCAAAAAACGGCAAAAAATCACGTTTGTTGCATGGGAGTTCCCCTTAAATATTTATTTAATTCTGTTTTGTTATAGCGGCAACAGAAATACATCATCTGTAAACATTTCAAATGTCACTGTCACGGTTCATGAGATACAGCCTGGTGACAGACGGACGAACGGACGGACGGACAGCGGCGTCTTAGTAATAGAGTCCCTTACCCTTTGAGTACGGAACCCTAAAAAGAAGTTAACGGTCATGTTGACAAGACTTTTTGTGCGGGATGCCGTGTTAAAAATGTGATAAATAATACGTTATTACGCTTATTTCCACGATTATTCAATGTCAAATTAATCACCTTTCTACCAAAACTTATACATTGAGTACTACTTGAAACGATACGGCCATCGCGGTTTTCGTTTGATGATTCTGTGTTGTATAATCCATAATTTTTTTGCAAAATATACCCAAAATTAAGAGAACGTTTCATTGTTATCATATTTATGTACATTAACAAATCATAAATGTTAACATTATTGAAGATTACACTACACTTGGCTAACCGTGCCAGAGGTCGCGGGTTCAAGTCCCGGCATGGGTGGAATTTTTAGCCTCTAAATAGGTTTTTAAAAATTGTCCTCAGCACGGGTTAGTGCAACAAAAAGAATATAATCATGTATTTCTGTTGCCGCTACAATAAAAAATAAAACTAAAAACGGAATAAAATCAATATTTAAAGGGGCTCCCATAGGACAAACGTATTTTTTTGCCGTTTTTTGCTCGATATTAATAACCGCAGAAGATAGAAGCTTGAAGTATTCACAGAATATTTAGTTCTATATTCGCTTCAAAAAAAATACTTAAATTAAAATTAAAAAAATATTTAAGGGTGGCTTCGATGCAACAAACGTGATTTTTTGCCGTTTTTTGTCCATCTTTGTGTCTAATGTTGTATAGATAATGGTACGGAACCCTTCGTGCGCGAGTTTGACTCGCATTAGGCTGTTTTTTTTTTATTTTACTAGTTACGTTTTTAATGGCATCTTATTTCTTTTTGTAGATAGTCCTACTTTTCGACTATTTTACAAGTAATCTTTGAACATTAATATATGTAGGTAACGATCTACACCTATTATTCCATTATATTATACATAATTATACAGGGTACCGCTCGTAGCCCCGGCTGCCTGAGTGATCTTAAACGATCACGAAGGTTAAGCAACACTGGGCGCGTTCAGTGCATGGATGGGTCGCCGTCTATGCCTAACGCTAGTGGCATTTTTCCGAGCGGTTCCGTGCTTCGCAAGGCACGTTAAGCTGTTGGTGCCGGCTGCCTTCGATAGATGGCAGTCGTTAAGCCAAGTCAGAGGCCTTAGGGCGGCTTGACAACTTCTGACAGTAGACGAGCCACTAGTCTACAAGCCTCCACCAATCCGGACTTGGCCCCCGTGGTGGAGTATGGCCTATACCTTCCTCAGGGAAGAGACCCGTGCCCCTCGGTGGGGACATAATGGGTTGATGATGATACAGGGTACACTGATTCATTCACTGCAAATGTAACTTTGTAATCCTATGTTATATTTTTATATGGGATTACAAAAGTTATTTATGCAGTTGGCGTATCTAGACAACTGGACCGAAAATGCAAAATATTTTAGTTTTCCTTGATTTATACATTAAACTCGAATTGTATTCTAAACTTGAAGCTTCTATGTCTGCTAGAAGTGCCTTAGAGTTTTGATGATCGGTCAGTCAGTCAGTGAGTGAGTGACTGTGTGACAAAATTAAGAAACTTTGACAAGTTATAATTCTTAAACTACTAGTTCAAATTGAATGAAATTTGAAATTTACTGTGTTTATACAATGCCTTCCGTGGATGTCGTAGGAGGCGACTAAGGAAATAAATTACCAGGAGACGGGCAGCAGCGTCTTCCTGGGATTCCAACCGCATACTGCGATCGCCAACCCGCCTGCCAAGCGTGGCGATTATGGCAAAACCCTTCATGGTTAGAAAACCATGAGGGAGGCCTATGTCCTGCAGTGGGCGTCAAATGGCTGATGATGATACAATGCCTGCTTGGTTACTGAAAATTCAAGCTTCTAGTTTTATCCACAACGAAGTTATAGGTGATCGAAAATGGCCTGAACTGGTTCGAGAAAAGGATGGTTCGGCCGTGCCGCGCTTTCGCTCGACCCAGGTTGACTGAATTTTCGGTAAGATAATTGATTAGAAAAACTCACGCCTATCTCCCGGAGGGGTAGGCTGAGACCAGGGATTGCTATGATCCTGACAGACCTCTTTCGCTTCATCAACATTAATTAGTCGCTGCATGCACGCAGGCCGGTTTAGGGTGCTTTTTATTTTGCCCTTCGCTAATATATGTGTGCATATTTGTTCGAAGGTCTGGTCCCTGCGGGGTAACCGTTGCAATACAGGCGTGATTTTACGTAATGTACTTAGTAAGATTCCACTTCCTATTTCCCACAGAACACTGTTCTGTGCTATATTTTCCACTTTTTTACCCGACTGTGAAAATAGAGGAGGGTTATGTTTTTGGCGCTAATATAATGTATGTAGGTAGGTACGCAGTTTGTTGTTTATTTGTGGGCACACATAGGCTAAACTGTGACGCTCTATTTATTAATTAAAACCCGAATCTTTAAAATAATAACCATTTAATTGTCTCTTTTCGCCGAAAGCCTAGCCTAGCTAGGGATCGACTGACATCCTAAACAAAACGTAACGATATCCCTTCAATCAATTCAAATTCTAGCCAGGCGGCTGCGCTGGCCAGCTATTACAAAGAGGTATTGTTACAGTACTTACGTATTATAAACAGCACCCGTTAGCATAACGCAGGGGTCAGCCATCACCAGTCTCAACCATTTTAGAGACCCGGCCACCACGCCACCATTCGAATGACCTTTAGCAAACCTGCAGATTGAGTTCTTGTCAGCTATAAAATGTGTGCTACAGTTATTAATGTGCAATCACGTCGTCAGTACACCTTTTTAAAACTAAATAAATTATAATATTAATAATTGAATAACAATGAATCGCAGTGGAATTGGTTTACTACCAAGGGCTTATATCGTTCATATACTCGTCTATTCTATAATAAGCTTTTTTACATATAGCGAATTTTTTATGAATGTTTTAAACTTATTTTCAGACAAGGATAGAACTGTTGGATTATATGAAGGAAAGCCAGGGATCGATTAGAACCGTAAGGATGCAATTAATTTTCAGTTAATAACCAAGAGACCGGACTTGGCCCCCGTGGTGGAGTATGGCCTATACCTTCCTCAGGGAAGAGACCCGTGCCCCTCGGTGGGGACATAATGGGTTGATGATGAACCAAGAGACCGCCGGGAACAGATAGTGAACAGACATTGACATTTCAATACAAGAGTAGACAAACACACCAAATAGTTTTTAGTTTACAAATCCTCTAACAAGAACATGTTCTGGAATTCTGTTGTAAAAACGAACGCAATAGCCTACAAACGATGTACCTTGGCTAAACGAAATTTAGAATAAGCAAGCTTATTTCTATTGCTAGTGTTCAAGTAAGTGTCTACCTCAAACTAAAACGTCTCCTAATAATGCACATAGTGTAAAAAACCCTTAGGCCACGTGGTTCAACCGGCTTGTTCGATCGGTCGGACGACCAATATTTTTTTTACTGATGGTTCGATTGATCGAACTTCTAAGTTCTCGTAGTCCGAATGTCGAACTAGGACTTTTACATTTCCTGTTCGATCGATCGGGCCATGAGACCTTTAAAAGTCCTCGTCATCCGACCATATCGTATCTATATAATATTTATGTAGGTTTATTTAATTTTTTAAAATAAAAAACTTGAGCCATATTATAGTTTGCTGTATGCATGTTTAACTTTTATTTTATTACTGTCCAAACACTATGTTGTGATATATTTAAGTTCAACCTGAATGGATCACTTTGCCCCAAGATACAATTCAATTTAGTTTAGGGCTCAGAGTTACTTTATTATGTTGTTAATTTTTGTTCAGATCAATTAACATTTTTTTTTCACACAAATTTATTTTTTCCTGATTGTTCGATCGATACGATGGAATATTATTGGGCAACCAACCATAAATTATCTGTCCATTATTTCATTACATATGAAATAATAGTTATATTAGTCAAAGAATAAAGATCTTGGTCCCTGTAGATGACCACTTTGATAAGTGGCTTTCCAATAAGAAATATATTCTCCGTAGCTAATCCGCTTAATAAACCATACTTTTTAAACACCGATAACGTAAAAGTTATGTTTCCACAAAATCATGACGTTATGCATACTATATGTACGCAATTGCGAATAGTTCCACTTCGTTACATGCCTGAAACACTTGAATCTATTGAAAAATATAAACTTGAAATTTCGTGTATATTTGAGAGTAATAAAAATTTTCTCCGTACAAATTTAACACCGCTTTAGGGTGAAAATTTCCAAAAACCCCTCCGTAGCAGGGTTAAGGTCATAAAATAAACATTGTCTCCAAATTTCATATCTTTATTCCATATTTTAAGTTGAAAACTCTGTTAATTAAGTTAAAACGTGTTTTGAAAAGAATAAATGTGGAGTTTCTTTGTTAGTTTCTTCTCCACATAATCCATTAATTGTGAAACTAACAACTTTGACGTTCATTAAGTAAACATTCTATTTTTACAATGAATAAAAATATTTGAATTGAAAAAACAAAAATTGAATTTAGCTCTAACGGTGTAAGCTGTATAGCGTGTCCGTGGAGGTTTAGTAATGAATCTGAATGATTAGGCGGACTAACAAAGCTAGTGTTGTCTTTATGGTTCGATTACACATGATTCGATCAATCGATCCAACAGGAAAAAAAACCGACCTCATGGCCCGATCGATCGAACAAAAAGGAAATGTAAAGTGCTAGTAGTTCGACACTCGGACTACAAGAACTTAGAAGTTCGATCAATCGAACCATAAGTAAAAAAAAAATTGGTCGTCCGACCGATTGAACAAGCCGGGTCGGACCACGTGGCCTAAGGGGTAAGAAAAGTTACCGTTTTACTTGTAATTATAAAATATTTAGTCTTTGATAATTAAATCATCATCATCATCATCAGCCATATGACGCCCACTGCAATACATAGGCCGCCCTCATGGATTTCCTAACCATGAAGGGTTTTGCCATAATCGCCTCGCTTGCCAGGCCGGTTGGCGATCGCAGTCTATCTATATCTGTGCAGTATGTGGTTGGAATCATAGGAAAACGCTGCTGCCCGTCTCCTGGTAGTGTATTTCCTTAGACGCCTTCTACGACATCCACGGAGGGTAATGGAGTGACACTATTCTTAATCCGGCGCCACACGGATAATTAAATATTTTTGTTTAATATGAACTTTTACTTTCAACGTTATCCCATGTTAAAGAAGTCGCGGGCGCAGCCTCTTAAGATTCTGAAGGGTGGTAATAGCCGCTCTCGATACATCTCAGTGATTTCCGCGCGGCCGAGCACTCCCGAAGCTACCCGAACTCAAACCGCGCGGTATATTTAGTTCAAAGACACCTCGAGCGCAGCGCACACGCGCTCTTAAATCTTTCTTTAAAAAAAAGAAAAAAATGTCATAAACAAAAGACTGTTGAACCAGCCAGATTAGCTACTTAGTTTAAATTAAGAATACGTTTGTTAACGTAGGCTCTTTTTTATTTTGTTTTTTGTGCCAGTATTTTTGTGGCAAAATGAAGAGCTCACAGGAAAGTGTGAAGAGTGCAGTGGACCTCGAAAGGAGCGTTTCGCAGAAGCTCGCCGAGTTGAGCTTCGAGGAAGCTTTTGAGTTGACAGGTAAGCGGAGGAAAAGGACAAAAGATACAAGCGGCTGCGAATTAGAAACGTTTGAACGGTGTTAGTTGTTTTTTTTTGTAATATAAGAAAAAATAGTTATAGTATGTTACACTAAGTAACATACTTCCTTGGCAAACCGTACTAGCTTTGTACTTTTTACCTATGTACTTTTTATACTAAGGGATTTCAGACACGGCAGCTATAATGTATATTAATGTACATTACATTCCGGGATGTATAGCTTAATGTAGTGTACAGAAAGGAAGATAGAAGACATTTATTTATTATCCTTAAGCCTAAGTCCTTAAGTCGGATTGTCACTTTTATGCACAGGTATTATGCGCGACAGATAACTTGAATAAAAACCGGCGAAATCGGAATGAATTTTTGATGGACCTGAGAGAAAAAAATGTTTTAATTATTTCTTATCAATCAATCAAAACGTATTATTGCACATGAGTAAATATTACAATGCGGCGGACTCAATGCTACAAGCATTTTCCATCAGTCAACCGCAGGAGGTATGATATTAACTGATAGGCATACGGAAGTGTGAGAAAGCACAAATTAATTTTGAAATAAAACAATAGACCTAATCTGGTTGGCTGGAAGAAATTTGTATAGAAATAAGCTTGCCTATGTACCTGTTCTTATTACTTTGTTTTTATGTGTAAAATAATTCTTTCTTGTGTACAGCAAAGTGTAGAAGCGGACATAATAATATAGACACATAAATATGATACCTACATAAAATTGTAAAAACATAAACATAAACATTTACATACAGGCACATACATTGCTTCTGGCGCCACACTAGGATACCCTGTGTCGTGGGAACCAGAAACAACGACATCACAAACATGTAAACATCCAAGACCTGGGGTTATTAAAAAACAAATACTTATAAATAAATATAATATAATGGGGAATAAAAGAATACAGCGAGAGGTGGTACAATTTTACACAGCTGAGCTCCTCCCCGTGAATGGGATCAGGAGCGGTCGGGATCACTCTGATCGAGAAAGGACACTGTTTACGGACGAGGGCTTTGAAAGCATTCCGAGTGGGCTTTACGGATGCTTTCAGGAAGGGCGTTCCAGAGACGAAGCGGTGGTAGCCTAGTGGGTGGAACATTGGACTCGGAAGCGCGAGACAAAGGTTCGATTCCCAGTGCGGGCATGTACCTATGACATTATTTTCTAAGTTATGTACATTTGTGAAGTTCTAGTAGCAATACCACTCGCTAACGGTGAAGGAAAACATCGTGAGGAAACCTGAGTGTCTGAGCTATTCACATCGCTCAGCGCTTGAAATCGCCAATCCGCGGTGGGCACGCGTGGTAATTAAGCCCATACTCTCTCTCTCAGAGAAGGCCTGTGCCCTATAGTGGGACGTATATAGGCTGCTTATATTATTCCAGAGACGAACAGCAGTGGCAGAAAACGAGCTTGAGACAAAACCAACTCTGATTTTATATTCTTTTTTTGAGCCCGTGCTGAGGACTATTTGAAAAACCTATTTAGAGGCTAAAAATGCCACCCATGCCGGGACTTGAACCCGCGACCTCTGGCTAACCGTGCCAGCGCTCTCCCAACTAAGCTAATGGGTAAGTGCGGGCATCGGCGAAGTTTCGAGCCTCTTTACAAACTTTCTCTGTATTACGTACGATTAGCCAGGGGGCGCCTTCAAGTCCCGGCATGGGTGGAATTTTTAGCCTCTTAATAGTTTTTTAAAATCGACTCTGATTATGTCTCACCATTCGGTGAGAAGGGGTACTGAAGAGAAAGATTCTGAGAAGATCGGAGAGGTCTGTAGGTCCGTTTCCATCGGATATTGTAGGAGTTATAAGACCACGGTCAGGCATAGAATATTTTGCCGTCCTACGGACAATCGCCGCCGCGCAGGCCGTGTTTCATCAAATCACTGTTTATTATTACATTTCGATGTAAATCGCGTGGCCGAGTCGTCCTACTTTCTGTGGATTAATCGATTTTGTAATGTACACCGAATTGTCATGGTGACTGCCCGGGGCTCTGTTCATAGAACACGGTATTTCTTTGAAACAGGGCCCCGCGCAGTCAGTAAAATATTAGGATACGGTATGCTAGGGTATCCAGGCAAGGATATCATAAATATGGATATACGCTCAGACCGAGACCATTTGCACAAATGTCCGTCGAAATCGAACCCATGACATCCGGCATGGTAATCAGACGTGATACCTCTAGACCAATGAGGCAGACATTTTAGGGTTGTTTCAAACAGCCTTAATCAATTTCTCGATCGAATCGATCGATCGATCGAAAGGTAAAGGTTGATGTGCTGTTAAGGTAGCTTGGAATGTAGTTAATGTTGTTTGCTCGTTAAGGTCTTATATAATTCCTAATGAATCTCGGGTGTTCTCATAGTGATGACAATCAATTGTTAAATCGATTATCACGCGGTGTTTTTTTCTAAAATGAAGCTAAATTGTTTCCAGTTAACATTGTTATAGCTGGTGTTATCGCTCTTAAATAAAACATTTCTTCGGTGACACGTATATAGAGCACTTATAAAAAAATACATCCAGACATTGTTCTTTCCCAATCCAGGATACCCCGGAATTGAGAATTCACTAAGGAATCCTAATTAACAGATTGTCTCCGCGGATTTCTCCAAAAAATACGAGCCAGATCGGTAGTTACTTACGGCCCTATTTATAAAAACACGATTCCTCCAAAGCTAAAGCTAAATTATTCCTCTAAGAGGGAGTTTATTTAATGTGTGGTTACGACTTTTCCTTCAAAATCTCCGCCACAGACTATTGTAATCCGTAGAATTTTAAAGAACTCGATCGGCTAGCGTCACCGAGAAATTAAAAATTTTTTTTTTAAACATCAAATTTGCAAAAAGTGTCTGTACAATCTTTCAATCATGTTAACAGTGATTTTTAGGACCCACGACAAGGAACCTCCTGTCACGAACCTGGGACTACATAGCATTTATGCCAAAAACTGGCGTTGATGCCATCTAGTCCTAGGTGTTTTGCCTTAGGTTCAGGGCCATGGGTCCTAAAAATCATTAAATCAACATGACTGAGAGATTGTACTGACAGTTTTTGCAAATTTAGTCTGCAAAATTTAATTGTATACGGCAAAACTTAGACATTTAAGCCTTTTAATGTATTTTTTTTCTGGTGTGTACAATAAAGTGTACTAATCTAATCTAATCTAATCTAATCTAATCTAATCTAATCTAATCTAATCTAATCTAATCTAATCTAAAAAAGATATGTTTTTTTCCCTCGGTGGCGCTAGTGTTACTCTCTAGACCCCCTTAACAATGGTTTTAGTCGTTCTTTTCAAGCTCATAATCTAACAGGAATAATGTAACCATTAGAATGGTTTTTAATTGTTCGGCGTTTCAAGGAATCGTGTTTTTAGTAACCGACTTCAAGAAAGGAGGAGGTTATCAAATCGACGCGTATATTTTTAACCGACTTCAAAAAAGGAGGAGGTTATCAATGCGACGCGTATAATTTTTTTTTTATTTTTTTTATTTCGACAATTCTTTTTTTGTTCGAACAGCTATAACGTCCCATTGGTCCCATTTTAATTTGGTTAAGATCTGATGGAGACTTTCAGAGATGGAGAACGGAACTCTTCAATGGGCAGCAGTAATAAGCCCTATTGGGGCCCATCCTTTAGTAATATCCGTATGTTTCATAAAATAGCGTAAAAGTTGTCCCAAATTATTTGGTGATGTTCTGGTGAGGACTTTCGGAGATGGAAATTTAGAACATCAAATTTTAAAGCAACGAATTAAGTAGATAAATTATGGTTATAAGGGACTTATTTATTTTTCTCCCGCTCCCCCACTAAAAATTGAAAAATAGAATTTTTTTAAATAAAAAATAAAAACCGACTTCGAAACACTACAGCACTAAAAAGTTAGAAATAATTTAAATAATTAGAAGTAGAAGTATTTATACATGTAGGCATTGTAGAAGTATAATTTGTAGTCGGTGCCCAGTTTCAAGACCAGCACATATATTTTGGGCACCGGCTCCAAATTATATTTCTACAATACCTACATGTATAAATACTTCTACTTCTAAATTATTTAAATTATTTCTAACTTTTTAGTGCTGTAGTCTTTCGAAGTCGGTTTTTATTTTTTATTTAAAAAAATTTAATAAGCCCGTTAGTGTTTCCTCGGTGATTTTTAGGGTTCCGAATCCAAAGGATAAGGAACCGTATTACTAAGACTCCACACCGGGCTGTATCTCATGACTTGTCGTAGCTAGAAAGTTGAAAGTCTACAGATAATGTATTTCTGTTGCCGCTATAACAACAAATACTAAAAATTGAATAAAATAAATATTTAAGGGGGGCTCCGATACGTACGTTAGTTTTGTGATTTATTTTTCTGGATATTAATAACGGCAACAGGTAGACGCTTGAAATATTCAACTGTTGTATAGATAATGGTACAGAACTTTTCGTGTGTGAGTCCAACTCGCATTTGGCCGATTTTTTTTATTGAGAAACCAATGGCGAGTTTTAAATACCGGGATTCAAACCCATAAATGTCCAGCAAATATTTTCTGGCACCGCCGACATAGTAGAACCTTACGCTGGTTCTTCACTTGGCTAGTTGTGTGATTCCCGACGTTTTATAATATACATCTTACACAATCAGTGCTAAATATTCGTGAGAAGAATCAGCAATGGGTACCTGAATAAATAAATAAAATTGTTTATTTTCACTAATAGAACTTAAAACATTTTACAGTTCGTTTAAAAGTATTCAGGCTAGAGTATAATAATCTAATCTAATGTAATCTAATGTAATCTAATCGAATCTAATCTAATAACAAGTGTTTCCTAGCTAGTTTACTGTTATGTATCCTGTAACTAAGGCGTATTATAATAAATTACTGCAGCGGCCAGCTAAAGAGGCATTGATGGACGAACGTGGAAATGTGGGCCGAGGTGAAGCCGAGGCACACGTACGTGAGTCCCTCAATGCCTAGTTGTGGCCAAGACTTTTATATGATTTTTCTCAAATAATGCGCGGAAATTAAAACTAAGTAGTACTAACGCAGAATCTTTTATTTGAAAAAATCAATAAACTTTCAAAATCAGACTAACCACGAACAACAATATTTTGTTGCCGCGTTAAAGTGTTCTTTTTTCAATAGGTATATCCAGCCTTCTATCGCAAGCCAGTTCGAAATTTAAATAAAACCTCTGATAAGTTACCTCCTTGGTTGTCATTGTTCGGAGCATGGAAGTAGTATGTACTTACTATACTACTTCCATGGAATTTTCATAGAACTTTTTTCCGGCCGCTGCTCGCGTGTAATTGGCCAGTACAGCAATTTCGATTTATCTCGAAGAAGGTTGTCGAAATAATGCTCAAACTTCCAAGCATGTTTGAGAAAAAGAATATAATATCTATAAAGGCACAATTTTTATAATGGTGGTTAACATTTTCGATTTCGTAAATATGAGTTGCCATATCAGGAGTAAAGTCTTCGAGAGAGGCTGATTGCAAAAACTTAGCTATGAATGCACGAGTAAGAATAATGTTGCTGTTGTTGTGACTCTTATGAACAACTTTGGTCGGATACTAGCCTGAGGAGTTCGCCTCTTCCTTCTCGCATACTAGCCTAATTAGTTCGGCTCCTCCTTCTCGGTTACTCCTTAACGGTCTTTAAGTACTATTTCCCATTGAACAGTACAATAACTGCACGTATTACTAAGTTACCAAGCTCCGTTGTCCGTCCATCCGTCCGTCCGTCTGTCACCAGGCTTTATCTCATGAACTGTGATAGTTAGACAGTTTAAATTGTCACAGATGATCTATTTCTGTTGCCTCTAAAACAACAAATACGTAAAACAGAATAAAATAAATATTTAAGGGGGGCTCCCAAACCACAAACATGATTTTTTGCTGTTTTTTGCTTGAAATTAATAACGGCAACAAGTATATGCCGGAACGGAATCCTTCGTGCGCAAGTTAGACTCGCACTTGGCCGGTTTTTTTCATACAGCTGCCGGCAAATGCCGTATTCTTGAAACCAGACGTTCGTATCTTTATCGTTATCGTCCAGTGTTGACCGTCCCAACTTCTGATTGCGGATTACAATCTCAGAGGACCGACTGGCACCAATTTGTTAAGTTTGGTTTAAGTAGCGTTTAACTAAAAATATTTGTTTATAGTTTAAATGGCTAATTTAGTGACATTTTAGAAATCCTGTAAAACGGCATTAGGCACAAAACTAAAGAAATCTATAAGAAATACTGGTCTCGGATCTTCAGCGCATTGCGTGTGCGCTGATACGCGGAATTACATTTTAAAACTTATAAATTTCAATTGGTAAATGGAGAAGGTTAATAGTAATTTCAAAACCATAAACGTAAAAAGAAGGCCATATTTTTGTCACAAAAAATATATTCCTATAGTAAAGGGACATCTTACCATACAAGATCCATATTCATAAGCAAAACCCCCGTTATTAATAGGGTGTCACCCTGACACAGAACCATAAACACTCTGCCAAAGTCAGATTTACAAAGGCTTGGCATAATCTTATCCAAATATATAATTAGCTCCCTGTAGAGTTCCATCCATTCTACTGATAGTTGCTTTTTTATCTTGCTGAAACTGTGTGTGTAATAATACCTACGATGTTTTATCTACCTTGAATAATAGGGCTTCATCCAGGCCAAAGTCAGGCGAAAAGTAAACAAACTGTGACCGAGAAACGGTATCGCCGATATCAGGTTACGTAATAATTTAATTATCACTAATAAGCAACTGACGAACTCATACTCGCAGCGTAGGATACCAGCTCGCTGGACCCACGATCTGAAGCAGGATGCTGGTAGCGGCTGGTTGAGGATGACCGAGGATAAAAAGAAGTGGGTGGCTTATTAATGTCTAGAAGTGGACGAACATGGCAGATGAATTAAATAATGAAACAAATATTTTTTAGCATAATTCGCGACGTATGGCAACGTAGCTGCTGCGGTCACGGGTAGACTGTAGTGGCGAGTACACTCAAATTGTTGTAGCGAGGGTAGGTGGTCTACCCTCAAGTCACATGTAGTATCGTGAGTCATCAAAAATGCTTTGATTACCCTAACAATAATTAGCAACTACTGATTAAATCGATCAGTCGTCGCATTGGTTATGCGGGACTGAGTTTGTTCACGTCGATTTTGTATTGTAAGTCTTGAGCAACCCTAATGTAAACATTCTTTATTGATCTGAGTCTTGTTGATATGACAGAGAAGCGGGAAAATAAGCACCCATTCGTACTGAATACGTGCGTGCGTGCGTGCGTGCGTGCGTGCGTGTATGTGTGTGTGTGTGTGTGTGTGTGTGTGTGTGTGTGTGTGTATGTGTGTGGCATAGCACATGCTGAGCCTGCAGCCCTTTGTTTCTCAACTTTTTTTTTCTATATTAAGTATGCGTCTATTTTTTTTATTTCCCTTTAATGATTGGTGGCATTAATAAACGATTATCTAATCTACTTATTTTACATTACATATTGTTTCAAATTCGTTGGTAACTAACGTGCACGCATGTAACCGTGAACGTGCTATGGAATATTTACCCCCAGTTTCTCGTACACTAACACGCTGTTAATCTATTGTTAACAGCTGTCAATTGACCAAAGTGCATACAAAAAAGCACTGATAGCTGTTAATAGTAGATTAACAGCTTGTTAGTGTACTAGAAACCGGGGGATAGTCTACGGTCACATGACTGACTGCCTCGTCGTAGCGGTTAACACGATTGACTACCAAAATAGAGGTCGTGGGTTCTATTTCCACCGGCTGCCGCACTTGATTGGTACAAATGGCCTCAGTCTGGGTGTATTTCCATGTTTGTGATGTCCTTGCCTGGTTACCATGGCACAGAGTATCCTAGTTTATTGTGTTATGTGGAACTTATTTATTTATTTATTTACAAGTTATTAGTACATGCATTTATTTGTCTATTTTACTAAGTATACTTACCGAGTTATATTTTATTAGAAGCAGATTTTGTGAAGTGTTCTTTGCTACGACGACGATAAAACATCATGATCACCAATTCTGTTGTGCTTGGTAAACTAACGATACCTAGTAATTTTTTAACACTTTCTTGGTTGTATATAGACATACTTGTAAAAGGAACGGAATTCTTACCACGATTATTAATAAAGTATTTTATTTTTGTTCATTATTTTATGATTATTAAAGTAATGTCCAACGACAGTTTTATCTATCTAAGTATTTATTTTTGTGTTATTTATTTGGTACATCAATATGATAAAACTTGTGGTAAATGTGCCGTAAAGTAAGTGTGAAGTATAAATAGAATGTTTGAACTAAAATTTTTAAGTTCTACACGTTATAACTTAATTCCGGAATAACTTACTTGAATTTTGTTCGGAAGAGTCTACCAGGTAAGTAAATAGTAAAAGTAATAATCATCATCATCATCAGCCATATGACACCCACTGCAGGACATAGGCCTCCCTGGATCCTCAGACCGGGAAGCTTGGAAAACCATGAGGGAGGCCTATGTAAAAGTAATAAGTAAAGTATTTAGTAAGATAGGAAATTCTAGTAAGTGATTCCGGAATTAAGTTAACGTTACAAATGGAATGTCGAGGAATAATCTATTTCGGTACTTTCCCTATTTACATACAATACAAGCCAGTATGTAAACAAAGTACTTACCTATGCAGGCCATCGCTCGATATTTTCTTATTGACACATCTGGGAAATTTTGTTCAGGAGTGTTCACACATTCCGACATTTATCTTGGCTGTTGATTTACCCCGAAGCGTATGCAAAGAATCTATATGTACAAGGAATCAACAAAGACACACACAGACAGTACCGACATACACAGTGTGAGTATGTGTGTGTGTTGATTCAGAGATCTTCTTCAAACAACAATATATTCACGTTAATAACGGATCAAGATAGCAACGTCTTCGGGACTGCTATAAATTTTCGAAAATAAAACTGTAACGCTACGAAAACAAATTTTACTCATTAAACAACCGTATTGTGATGTGACAGATTACATTATACGTACGAGTTACGAAACATAATTACGCATAACATTAAGCTATTTACACGCCTATTGTTAAATTAGTTACATATGTACATTCATACATAAACTCACGCCTGTATCCCAGAAGCGTAGGCAGAGACCAGGAACTGCCACTTGCCACGATCCTCAGATCACTTTCGCTTCCTCAACATTCATTAGTCGTTGCATGCACGCACGCCGGTTTCGGGTACTTTTTATCTTGCCCTTGACTAATACATTCCCTATTTGGTCGAAGTATGTCCGCCTGGGACGTCCCTTACCGGCCCTTACACCTACATTCGCTTGATAAATTAGTTCCTTTAGTTTTAAGTATTTCTGTAACAAAATACAATAATGTTGCTAGAGGGTTTACATATCAGGTAAATGTTACAGAAGTATCTTTTTTCTTTCATTGCTGTTTTTAGAAGTGGAGATTGAGTACTGGCCCGAAGGTATTAATTTATTTTAGGTACTGTCGGCTCAGGGATTTATATTGATGTGAAATAAAGCAAGTGGACTGTAAGCTTGTAAATAGGTGGAGTATATTCGAAAATTAAAAGAATTCAAAAATTAGTGTGTATCGACTCGTTGGTATAATAGAGTGAAGTGCCGCGGCTCCCGTCGACCCGCTTGCGACTAGTTCGGCCGGTTTTGGCCTGCGCGGGGCGGGGGCTCCGCTGCTGAGTG
The DNA here is from genome assembly GCA_947308005.1 of Yponomeuta malinellus. Lineage (NCBI taxonomy): Eukaryota > Metazoa > Arthropoda > Insecta > Lepidoptera > Yponomeutidae > Yponomeuta > Yponomeuta malinellus. Next base: position 19,431,778 of record OX371003.1, read on the forward strand.
ACGTAGGGCTCCAACATCCTCCCCGCCTTGAAGTATTCAGGTCTTCAAGACATTGGTAGAGGGCAGACATCTTGGAAGGCCCGTTTGATTAGCCCCTTTTTGGTCTTCAGCTGGATCACGCGTGACACGCCGTCGCTGCCGGGAAAGACCTTGACGACGCGCCCAAGTAGCCATAGGAGAGGTGGCTGCGTCTTGTCCTTGACTAGCACCAGTGTCCCGATGCTCAGCTCGCCTGTTGAACTGAACCATTTTGTCCGTTGCTGTAGCAGAGAGACATATTCTATGTTAAAGCGCTTCCAAAACTGCTGTTTTAGGTGTTCCACCCTTTGGTATCTCTCTAGTCGGCCAATCCTGGCATCGAGCACCTGTGGATGCGGAACAGACATCAGCGAGCGTCCAATAAGGAAATGGGAAGGAGTCAGCGCGGAACAGTCTAAGGGATCAGTGGAAAGCGGAACGAGGGGACGTGAATTTAAAATTGCCTCAATTTGTATTAAAAGAGTTGCCAATTCTTCATAAGTGAAGTTAGCTAGTTGGAGCAACCTTCGAAGATGGTGCTTGGTGGAACGGACGGCAGCCTCAGCTATGCCATTAAAATGTGGGGAATAAGGGGGCACAAAGGAAAATTCTATGCCCTCCTGAGCCATATCGGAGGCTAAATTGCACTCTTGTAAGAAGCGCTGTAGCTCATTAGAAGCACCGACAAAATTAGTGCCGTTGTCCGACAAAATACTCCTAGGCTTGCCTCGCCGTGCCACGAAACGCTTGAGAGCGGCCATGTAAGCCTCCTTGGTCAAGTCCGTGACGAGCTCGATGTGAACGGCCTTCACTGCAAGGCAGACAAAAATGCAAAGGTAGGATTTTATAAGTCTACACCCTCTGCCCTTTCGATCGGCGATGAGTACTGGCCCGGCATAGTCGACACTTGAGTGTAAAAAGGGAAACTCGAGATTAGTCCTAAGAGTAGGTAATTGTCCCATAATAGGCTGTATAATTTTTGATTTGTATCTAAAACATTTAAGACATGTTCTCACCACTGCCTTGGATAGGTTTCTGCCCCCTAAGGGCCAATAATTTTGACGGACAGTGGCTAAAAGCAATTGTGGTCCCGCGTGTAACAGCCTTTTATGTAACATTTCGAAAATTAATTTCGTTATATGGTGTTTACTGCAAAGTAAAATGGGATGCTTTACATTATAATCATACAGGGAGTTATCAAGCCTTCCCCCTACGCGGATAACGTTATTGTCTAGAAAAGGTGTTAAAGGCAACAACCGGTTTTTGCAAGGAAGTGGTTTGTTATCGGCGAGTAACTTGTACTCAGTAGGAAACATCTCCAGCTGTGCATTATGTAATAAACACATTAGGGAAACATTAAGTTCCTCGCTGGTTAAGTGTCCAAAACGTTTATGGTTTTTATTTTTTAAGTTGTAAATAAATCGATGTATATAAGCGACCACTTTTTGTAAATAATTTAAATTAGATTTTTTTGTTATTAGTAATTGTATTGGTAATTGATTAGACTCTGTAATATTACTATTATTAGTTTGATAGCAAACTACTTCGGGTAACTCTTGTTTAGTCTGTTCATTTGGCATTTTAGGCCATAAAGATTGCTCCTCAAGCAAGAATGTGGGCCCAGACCACCACAATTGACAACCGCTGATAAGGTCGGCCCTCAGCCCTCGAGAAGCGAGATCTGCTGGGTTTTCCTTCGACGGAACATAGCTCCAAGAATGTCCTGACGTATTTTCTTGTATTTCATCGACACGGTTCCGTACAAAAGGCTTTAGCTGGTTGGGTGGTGTCGCTAACCATCCCAAGACTATGGTCGAATCGCACTAGAAGTGGCACCTGTCTATAGTAATCGTAAGTGAGTCTAGTACCTTTGTAAACAGTCTTGCACCTAACAACGCGGCACAGAGCTCAAGGCGTGGGATAGTGGTGGGCTTAATTGGGGCTACTCGATTTTTGGAAATCAATAGTTGAACCCCAACAGTCCCATCACTACCTATAGACCGTACATAGATACATGCGCCATACGCCTTTTCTGAGGCGTCTGAAAAAATATGTAACTCGCGCATGATTGAATTTTCGCATGAGATCCAACGGGGTATTTTAATGTTATTTAAACTTGGGAAGGAGTTAGCAAATAAAAGCCATTGATTTTTTAAATCTTCTGGTATCTCACTATCCCAGTCACATTTCCTTACCCATAACATTTGCATAACAAGTTTTGACTCAACGACACATGGACCTACAAGCCCTAACGGGTCAAATATTTGACTTATTACTGACAAGATGTGTCGTTTTGTGGTTTTTGGCTTGACCAATGTCGGCTCAGGGATTTATATTGATGTGAAATAAAGCAAGTGGACTGTAAGCTTGTAAATAGGTGGAGTATATTCGAAAATTAAAAGAATTCAAAAATTAGTGTGTATCGACTCGTTGGTATAATAGAGTGAAGTGCCGCGGCTCCCGTCGACCCGCTTGCGACTACTTCGGCCGGTTTTGGCCTGCGCGGGGCGGGGGCTCCGCTGCTGAGTGACGTAGGGCTCCAACAGGTACAATTGTTATGCGTCCAATACTCTAAATGGACTGCTAGCATTCCATAATCCGCTCGTCAATGTAGAAAACGCCGTGGATGCGGTTGGGAAGGGACCGTGAGAGATGGCATTTGGGGGAAATGCCTATACCCATCACTGAGCAGCGGTGGTCTGATGATGATGGAAATACTTCAGCTTCGCTGTGGGAGAAGCTTGAACGGGAAACTTGATGTGATATTTGCATTGACCCTCCTCTTCACTCTGCTCACGCAATGAGTAGACGTCGTGATACAAACAACGTTTTCATAAAGTGCAATCTGTAATTTGATTTCACTGCTATTTGACTGTTCACGTCTGATTACCATGCCAGACGTCGTGGATTCAATTCCCACTGGGGGCCGCCGTACATTTGGCCTCAGTCTGGGTGTATTTTCATGTTTGTGACGTCCTTGCCTGATTACCATACCACTGGGTATCCTAGTTTGGAATCGGAGCTCTATTTTTGAATCACTCGTATCGCGTCGAGCGCTCGATTTCTACTGATTTTCGTTCGACATCTGAAATTCCGTATTTTTTAATCACTCGAACTGCAACGAATGGTCCTTACCACTCGTCTCGCATGGCGATCGGTAGATTAATTGTCAAAAACGATTTCGACATTTCGTTAGAACACAAACCAAAATGACAGTAGTAGTGTTTTGTTTGTATCAAAAGACAAAGATTTTTTATTTAAACAGCCAATAAAACAGTGTTTTACGTTCCGTTTCTGTTACGGTAGTTTCCGGTTTTTTTAATTTCTGCGTGGAATGGATAAAATACAATACTTCAAATTGTACTGGCAACACTTCAGGCGAACGATTCAAAAATACGGAAAAACGACATCATGCGACTTAGAAGACGAGTGTGACTTAAGTCGCATTCGACGATACAATTTCATACGAGTGATTCAAAAATAGAGCTCCAGGACAAGTAACAAGACAAGTTGTGTTGTGTGGAATTTATTTATTTATGTGTACAGGCCACGGACGGTTCAACCACGCTGTACTCCTGACGTGTGGGCTGATCCTTCTCAACGTGACCATGGAGTCCGTTGGCATGAGCTACGTCATCACCGCAGCGGAGTGCGACCTTGGCCTCACCAGCAACCACAAGGGCTTCATCAGCGCGTCAGCTTTCATTGGTGAGAAGAAAAGTTGGTTATCCGAAAGAAGAAGAAAAGTCATGAGCTTCAGACCATCACGACAGCAGAGTATGACCTCAGTCTCACCGGTTACCACAGGAACTGAGACAGCAACTCTTGATTCATCTGAGCGTATCGATGGCAAACAATAATATTGTGTGTGCAATAAAGTATTTGTCTTTTTTTTTTTTTTTAATGCAGACCGCCACTATTTATTTTGTGGCGCCCTTTGTTACTGTGGTAAAAATTACTAAAAAGTTATATAATAAAATTCCTTATTTCTAGAGTTTAAAAATTAATACTATACATTAAAATGTCTTAATATTGAAAATTAAAGTAAAATTATAAAAGTTCTAAATCTAAAATTGAGTTATATAATAAAATGTCTTATTGATAAAATTTTAAAAATAAAATTCTAAAATTGGTCAGAAATAAAACAGTGTCAGTCAAAATATAAAAATAAAATGATAAAAATGAGAATGTTATTCTCGGTGTACCCCGACGCCTTGTCTCTGACTACTCCTGAGAGTAGTGACAAGCAAGGCGCCGGGGCTAAAATTAAATGTTAAAAACATAAAAAGTAAAAAAAAAAAGAAATGTCGGTAATTAAAATGATAAATCATAAAACAGAAGTCGAATATAAAATAAAAGTATAAAAAGTAAAAATTATGAAAAGGTTGAATCGCCCTCCTCTCGTCCGGCCTGTCCTAAAGTAAAAATGTGTTAAAATGGTAGGAGTGAGAATAAAAAGAAGAAGCGAAAGTAAATAATAAAAATGAAACATGGTCAGATCCGGCCCCCATTAGCTTTAAAGTATTTATGTCAAACGAGGTTCATTGACAAGACGAAAGAAAAAAAGAAGAAACAGGGATATAAAAATGGCTCATCAGGAACCTCTATGGTTTTGTTAGCGCATCAGAGTATGACCTTAGTCACTTAGTTTCATTTAAATAATGTGAAGCATGCCAAGTCCTACCATTTCGTTCCTACACACGAGCTACCACACTCAAAAACGCCAACGTCTGATAAACCTTTTTCAGGACCGTGCTGTTTGTAAAAGTCTCACATAAGAAGAGAGCGATCCGATGTATTTACAAGCTAGGGAAAACTAACATCTTAACAGTTGCAAGTCAATACATCTATAAAAATAATAATGTATGTTAGAAAAAATATCAGCATTTTCGAAAATGTTGGTATCCATCAAAATATTGATACTACGAGCCACGTTTTAGACCTGCAAAACTTAATACGTCCTTTATGGGTCACTGTATACGGTTCTACAATAAGATGCCTCGAGATATATTAGAGTTACCACCGACGCGGTTTAAAAATGTGTTAAGCATTCTCTGTGCAAAAAAGCCTATTACTCGTATAACATTAAGGATTATTTGGAAGACAAAGACGATAATGTTAACAGGAACGATTGTATCTAGTGCAGTGTAACTTTAAGTTGAAAACTCTGTTAATTAAGCAAACCTGTTTTGAAAAGAATAAATGAGGAGTTTCTTTGTTAACTTCTTCTCCGCATAATCTATTCATTGTGAAACTAACAGCTTTGACGTTCATTAAGTAAAATATTTTGTTTTTATAGTGAATAAATTTTTTTACTTTTGCTTTGACATACCAGCTACTTGCGTGACTCAAAATGCACCCATTTTCAGGTATAATGAGCACTTCGTTCCTCTGGGGCTACCTGGGAGACAGGTTCGGCAGACGGGCTGTGATGCTTCCAGCCATGCTGGTCGGAGCAATCCTGTCTATTGCATCGTCTCTATCAGTCAACGTATGGATGTTACTGGTGTTGAGAATTCTCACTGGATGTTTGTGAGTAATTATGACTTACTACTAATATTATTATTACTAGGTAAGATGGCAGTATGGTTACTGGGCAACAACTTCGTGTGAAATATGTTCCAGGCACTATAACTAGTAGAGGCTAGTAGAGGTAGGTCCCACAGTCAAACCAAGCTATTGGTTTTGTGGGACCTTATTAGAACAAATTTAGCATGTTCTTTGTATGTTAATAAATACATTACATTTTTGTGCCTCTCGCGATCAAAACCACTGGGGTTTGGGGAGTGCAGGGGAAGGCTTTTATTAGAGAGATAGGTCGCCGCTTGAGGACCGTGGATATGACTGCCGCTCTGGGGCCTATCTTATGCAGAGAATCTCCCTTGCAGTGCAGCGAGGTAACGCTGCACTGCGTAGTGGGTACCCTTGCGTCGGATGTGTCCCGGGGCGGCTTATTTTCTTAGTGTTATAATTGTCCATGTTCTTTTGAGTGTAATTTGTATTAAGTTACCTATTTTGTTATGGCCGAAGCTTTTTGTAAATGTATTTAATTTTAATGTTTCGATTTTTAATGTGTGATTATGTTATAACATTACATACATAGGAGTTGCAACTAGGCTTCGTATAAATAGAAAGAAAAGGAATAAATACATTTATTGTAACAAATTTACACACATTAAGAAAAGGCATAATAATTGAAATACAATACAATGCATATTCAATTATTATGAGCTAGTTGTTGACGAAGAAGAAACGGTATCTGCAATAAAATATTATAAAGTATGGTTTTTAAGAAGCCAGTGCGCTGGCGCCAGTTATACAGACAAGCCACTCCGCTTCGGAGGAGATTGAAAACAAACACTGTGACTCGAGATTTTTAAGATATTGTTCTTATTTGCACCGACTACCCGTCTGACGTTTCCTTCACTAACTTTCTATCGTAGGTTTGTCTGGAACAAATTGCTTTTAGTAGTAACACCGCCAATTGTACTGTGTATCTTTGCAAACTTTTATGGCATGTGATATGGTGTACAATAATAGTAGATTGTGTCTCAAGGGAGCAAAATGATATATTTACGGCGAGGGCGGTATATTGAATCCTGAGTGAAGCGAAAGACTCTACAATAGAATCCCGAGCGTAGCGAGGGATTCTAAACTAGAATCTTGAGCGCAGCGAGGGATTCAAGTGTTTACGCCCAAGACGGAAATAATTTTGCTACCGAGTGACACATACTGCTTTTCACACCTGCTATAAGGAAAATTTAAATCAAACACAATTAAGATATCGAAATAAGTTTATGATCGATTGCAACAAAATAAAAATCGAATTGGAATTACATTTTGTGAAAATCTGCACACGGATCATGCTGAGGGCAATAAAAATGACTAGAATATCAGGGAAGGAAAGTAAAAAGTAAAAGTAAAGTAAAAAGTAAAAAGTATTTATTGCCATTTTAAAGGTAACATTTAAACATTTGCTGACCCCCACACTAGGCAGAGCCTGTCCCGTGGGGGAAGGATTAGATGTGGCTGATTACCTTACAGTTACGGCGGTACATGCAAAATCTTAAGGAGGTTTTGTAATCTTAATGAGTAAATATCTAGAGCATGCAAATCTAGGTAAGTACATAAAAATATTGTGGAAAATGTAGCAAGTAAGTATACTAGAACCTATTTGCTACATTTTTGATAGCCAAATTATTTTAGACTATTTACATCTTGTATGCTATGTGAATTGAAACTTTATGTGTGAGTGTATGTGAGTGTGTGTGTGTGTGTGTGTGTGTGTGTGTGTGTGTGAGGGTGAGGGTATGTGAGGGTGTGTGTGTGTGTGTGTGTGAGGGTGTTAGGGAGAGGGTGAGGGCGAGTGTGTGTGTGTATTTGCGAACGATTTTGTTTTGTATCTCTTTAAGGTTAACTCTGCTTACAATTTGTTTAGATTAGACACTAGGCGTTAACATTTTTTCGGTGGTTTGATAATCTTTGGTGTTTAACCAGCTTAGAACTTTTATTTTGGCCTCCTTTACAGTGCACAGTTTTATATCGCAGTCTTTGACCGCAATATTGTAAAGATATTGGTGCCGAAAAGGTGCGAATCTTCGGGCAAAAGCCGTTTTTACTGTTGCCTTTTCAATCCTAAACACTCTCTTTTTTAGAGTATTGAGATATTCACTGGAATTGATTAATTTTTTGTGTTGTGCCAGGATTACCTTAAGGATATAAAGTTTTCTTATACTTAGTACTTTGTTTTCCTCGTACAGTTTGGTGGTGGGGTACATTCGGGGTTTCTTATTCATTACTTTAAGCACTGCGCGCTGTGCCCTTTCAACCGCGATCATGTATGTAGTCGCGGATCCTCCCCAACAGCTGACGCAGTAGCTGAGGACGGATTGACATAGAGCTAAGTATACTAGCCTCAGTGTTTCTTTAGGTGCTCCATTACGAAGCAGTTTCATCACATAAATAAGTTTGCGTGCGCGGCCTGCAAGAGTGTTGAGATGTTTTTCAAATGTCAGGTTTTCATCTAGCACAATTCCCAGGTATTTTATGTCGACAACTCTACTGATAGATTCACAGTTGCATTCCTCCGACGACCGGATACAGGTATGGATCTTTATATCGCATTCAAGCCTTGGTCGGGAAGCCTTTGTCTTGTGAAAACATATAAACTTCGTTTTAGAGGCGTTCAAAGTTAAAAGATTTTTTGCTAACCACTTCGCAATGTCTGAAAGGCCAGCAGTCGCGCGTTTGCAGACTAGATCCCAGCTCAAGTCATTGAAAATGACCGCTGTGTCGTCAGCATAGCAGACAATTTCAGCTTTGTGGAGAGGAGATAGAGCCGTGGCGATGTCATTCATGTAGACCAGAAATAAAGTAGGGCCCAGGATACTGCCCTGTGGGACACCGTAATGTACCGGAGAAGGAGAACTTACTATATCCCCTATTTTAGTTACTATAAATCTGTCACTTAGGTAGCTGCGGAACCAGTCCAAAGCCACGCCTCTAATCCCGATATTTTCAAGCTTTTTAAGGAGAATCGGGACAGACACTGTGTCAAATGCCTTGGCCAGGTCCAAAAAGGCACCGGCACAGCGCCGTCCCTCATCAAGATGGGAAGTTACAACCTCAAGAAGTTTGGAAAGTGCGTCCTCTGTAGACTTTCTTTGCCTAAAGCCAAACTGGTTTGTAAAAAGGATTTCATTATTTTCTAAGAACTTACAAAGACGACTGTGGACAATTTTTTCTAATATTTTTGAAAGTACACTAAGCAGAGAAATCGGTCTAAAATTACATGGGCTGGTTTTGTCACCAGCCTTGTGAACAGGAGTCAAGGAAGCAGTTTTCCATGTTTCAGGAAAAATACCCTGTGACAAACTTAGATTGCAAATATGGGCAAAGGGTTTTATTATGAAAGGACTGATTTGCTTTAATAATCCAGGCTTGATGCCATCTGAACCAGGGGCACTTTCATTTTTTAGTCGCTGGATGTAGGAATTGATTTCAGTTTCGTCTGTGGGGTACATAAAAAACGAATGTGACGGTGTAGCGTGTGATTTGGTCTCGGAGACAAGATTGAATTCGGTTTGGTTTGTTTTATTTAAGATGTCTGTTGCTAGATTTTCACCAACGGAGGCAAAGTATTTGGTGCATTCCTGGATCGAGTCAGCTGGAGTGTCTTTACTTAGAAGTAATGATGTTGAAGAATTAGATTTAGACGAGTTTATTTCGCAGATGCTTTTTATGGCATCCCAGAGTTTCTTCGGGTTTTTATTATTTTCTGTGAGTATTTTATTTTCATACTGTGCCTTTAATCTGTGAAGAAGGTCGTTGCAAAAGTTACGATACCTTTTGAAAATCAATTTAGCAGTTTCATCTTTTGGATGTTTCCTGCATTTAAGGTGTAGTTTGTCTTTATGTTTAACGCACCTAATGAGCCCTGGAGTCATCCAGGGCTTTAGGTTGAATTTAGAACGGCTGGTTATTTTAACTGTAGTATGATTTTGTATGACAGTTTGTATCTTTTTAATAAAAATTTCGGTAGCAACTGACGCGTCGGAACTATCTCTGACAGATGACCAGTCCGTGAATCTAAGCTCTTCTACAATTGCGGCGTGATCAAATTTGGTTATTTCTCGTTTAACCTGTTTATGTCTATAGTTAGTTTTTATGCCAGCAGCTGTAAAATCGTGATCAGTCACCGAAGTTTCACATACTAATGATACTGCCTGGTTTTTTGTTTTTATCAGAATATGATCGAGACATGACGCTTCTCTTGTAGCTAGAGTGATAGCAGGTAAAAGTTTATATTCCGCGACTATACACAAGTAGTCAGGTTGCAACTCACTTGAAGAATCGGTAGTTAATATATCTATATTTACATCCCCTGCAAGGATAATGTTAGAACAGTTTTTATGTTTTTCAAGTAATTCTTCAAGGAAAGTCAAAAAGTTTGGAACGCTACCGTTAGGGGATCTGTAGATCGCCAATATGGTGTATTTGTTTGGCAGTGTCACTGTTAGGCAGTTTGTGTTAAAGTTGTTTTCGGGTTCAGTTACGGTAGCATTCCAAATATCTTTTATGTATACTATTACTCCCCCGTTCTGATTTGTATACTTATGTGTGTAGTGATGCGCGTAGCCGTCTAGATGTTTTATAACAGGCGAATGACCGAGCCAGCATTCTGTTAGAATTATCATGTCGAAAGATATGTCAAACCGTTTTAATGAAATCATGAAGTTGTCAAAATTGCAATTGTGGCTACGGATATTAAAGGATAATATTTTAAAGTCGAGATCGTCATGTAGTATATTTTTACATAGTTCAGGCGATGCTACTTTATGACACGGAATAACCATAGCTTTATCAAATTCATTCAGTATATCTAGGGTAGCCATTTGTGAAATTGAGGATTGCCGATAGAATGATCGCGACTTATTTGTGGCACCGATTCAGATATATTATTATCCTTTCGAGATAAGTTTGTTGTTGTACATTTGGATGAATGTATGACAAATGCATAGGGATCATGGAATACGATTTTTGTTTTGTATGTGTGTAGAGTGTGTGTGATTATATGAAGTTTTGAATGTGTGTGAGTGAAAGTTTCGTTAAAAGTTGTTAAATAACAAAGGTTTCGCAAAAGTATGTGAACGATAATGAGTATTAAAACGAATATGCCTAAGTCAGGTTGCGATGCCGACGTGTTGGTCGAGTACAACTTTGATCCCCCACTTGAGGGAATCAAGGGATCTTTTCTGAATAGCAGGTGTGAAAAGAATATTGTTATCCTAACTTAGTATTTTTTTCTTATCTTATCCTCCAAACCCCTTATTTTTTTCTCCAGCATCTCGGCGTCCAGTGCCACAGTGTACGCTTACTTGGGTGAAATGCACACGAGCAGTCGACGGGGCTCCGCTATCGCTTGGGGTTCAGCTTTCATCTCCTTCGCATTCATTCTACTGCCAGGTTTGTGTATCATTACACTTTGTACATTGTAATGCATTGTATTATTATTGTGGATCAGACAGTATACAGCGAACCATGTCAAAAGCACTCGATACACATCCCCGTCATACGTGCCACGATCCTCAGCATTGACTGATTGGATTAGACATTATACTGTATACAATGGTTTTTTTCCAGTCTGGGTTTTTCCATGTTTATGATGTCTTTGCCAGTTTGGTACCAGGACAAGTAATTGTGTTCTATCTGTCTACACAGCCCATGAAAGACCACTGTTGGGTATAGGCCTTTTCAACGTCACGCCAACCTCGCCGGTCCTTGCTAATCTCGTCTATTGTCCTCCTGCCGCCATCATGTCACCGTCCATCAGGTAGGCGGTCTACCCACTGACCGACGACCCTTTCTCGGCAACCGCTCTGTGACTACGTTCGTTCACCCTTCGTGTTTCCGTCTACCCAGATGTCCCTCCCACTTAATTTTCGTGATTGGTGTACCTACCCACGTCTTCCACTTTGATTTTCTGTCCAAAAATTATGTGAAAGTTATTGTTGTCATTAATTACATCTACTACAGTGATTATATATTCTTTTTGTTGCACTAACCCGTGCTGAGGACAACTTTTTAAAACTAAAAATTGCCAAACTAAGGCTAAAAATTCCACCCATGCCGGGACTTGAACCCGCTACCTCTTGGTCACCGTGCCTTGGAGCGAACGAAAAGACATTTTTACTGTCAAAAATCTGAAGCTGAATTCAGTGAGCGTACCAGTGCTCAAACCAACTAAACTATTCAGATTTTTCCCGCAGAAGCCACATAAATTTAAAAGATGTACACGTTTGCAGTCCGTTTATCCGTAGAAAACCTATTTCAACCGTGCATAAATAGGTGAATGAACTGGTCAAGAATCCGAGGCGCACTTAGATAATAGAATAATTACCTACATTATAGACTAATGACAAAGTAATGCCCAGCAGCAAAGTAGGAGTCTTGTTCAACTGGACAATCTTGTGATGATTGCACTGGTTTTAATGGTGCATTAAAATGATTAATAACTTTAGCAAACTAATAATTGATTTTAAAAAATCTATTTAGAGGCTAAAAATTTCACCCATGCCGGGACTTAACCCGCGACCTCTGGCTAACTGTGCCAGCGCTCTCCCAACTGAGCTAATGGGCAAGTGCAAGCATCGGAGCCTCTTTACAAACTTCTCTGTATTACATACAGGCAGCGACCATCTAGCCGAAGCAATTTACATCACTTGCAACCCCGAGTAACCTACTTTGCAGTTAGGTTTTAACATCGGACTGATATCGCTGTACTTACATGATAACATTCTTTGTGTTGCACTAACCCGTGCTGAGGAAAATTTTAAAGACCTATTTAAAATTTAAGTTTTTAAAATTGTCCTCAGCACGGGTTAGTGCAACAAAAAGAATATAATAATAATTAATTACCAAAATATTTAATATGTTCACCATTAAAAATTAACAAAAACATGAATCGATCAGCCATCAATTATTTTGGTCGGCAGAAAAAAAAAAGATCAGCAGGTGGCATACGCTTGGAATCTCAGGAAGACGCTGCTGCCCTTCTCCGCCTTTAACCTCGTTGAAACTAAACAGACAAAATCTGAGAAACTTTTCTAGCTGACTTACGATATTTCCAAAATATAATATGAATAATTCAGAGCAATCAGCCCGTATTCGTCCACTACTGGATATAGACCTCCCCCAAAGTATGCTACTTCCCTTTGTTGTCGACCATTATTATCCAGCCGCTGCCAGCAATCTGCTTCACATTGCTGGTAGCGGCTGGATCCAGCTGCTGGATCCGTCCAGTGAGCTGGTGGGCTTCCTATGCTGCGTTTGCCAGTTAGTGGTCTACACTCGAGAACCTTTGTCTCGAACCATTGATCATCGATTCTTCGGCATATGTGACCAGCCCACTGTCATTTTAACTTGCTAATCTTATAGGCTATGTCAGTCACCGTAGTTCTTTGCTGAACTTTCTCATTTCAGATGTGATCCATCAAATAGACTCTGAGCATAACCCGGTAGTAGTACGCTGAGCGACTTACCCCCAGTTTCTCGTACACTAACACGCTGTTAATCTACTGTTAACAGCTGTCAATTGACCAATGTGCATACAAAAAAAAAACTGACAGCTGTTAACAGTAGATTAACAGCTTATTAGTGTACGAGAAGCCGGGGGTTAGAATTTTAACGCCTATTCTAGACCTTAGTGATATTTATTCTTTTTACGTATTTTAAAATTAATAAAATGGTTCTGACTGTTGCCAACTTTTAGCATGCCCAATTATATTCGTGATTCCATCATAACGTAAGAAACAACAACCGTCGGGTTATCGTTCCAGTTTGATTACGCATAATTCAAGTTCAATCACACATTAAAAGCACAATATTTCGACTAAGATTTATTTGCTGAGATGTTCATAATGTAGTCAGTCAGGCGATCGATCTTTTGACCTCAGATATCACGTTTCTATCGTGTTGTACGTCTTTACTCCCATTCATCATTATTGCTGTGATCTATCTAGCCCGTGAATAGAGCCGACTGCTGGAGCCGGCCATAACTCGTCCAATGTACGGCGAACCTGTTAGTTTGATTGCAAAAATAATTACCAAAAATCATAATCACCTGTGTACATGTCTCAATGTCTCCAAAACTTGTCTCAATTCCGATACTGAGCCGTTTTTTTTGTTTATGTAATTTAATTATTTTATTTTTGGGTATTTTTTATGTAAAATTATTACCATTTTTTTAAACCTGCTATCTTCCTTCCTCTGCCTTGGTCCATTCCCAAAAGCTGTATAGTTTTCAAAATAAATCGTTTTCAGTCTCCCAATTTTAAAGGATTTCTAGTCTAATTCAAAAGCCTGCTTCTTTTCTAAGAAGAAAGTAAGGCGAACCAGTCATATCTGCCCTTCTCCTATATTACGCACATTAAATCAATGATTCCAATCGTCTTGCTGTCAAGTTGCATACTATTTGCTTACGTCAGGAGGTCTGTCTCGAAATTAAACACCCACTTTCATTTCCAGGGCTCGCCTGGCTGATCATCCCTGGGACCTGGTCACTGGACATCCTGACGCTGGAGGTACACCCGTGGCGAGTCCTCATCCTCTTCTGGTGCGTGCCAGGCCTCTGCGCTGCCCTGGCACTGCTGATGCTGCCAGAAAGCCCTAGGTAAGTACTGATCTCACTGATCTTTTTCTGAGTAGTCTTTCTGTGGGGTATTTATTTCAGAAAGGTCCGATATTTTTTGAGTTGAAATACCTTTATTTTTATCATTTTATGTTTCACCGAGCCTTTCTGAAACACCTGTATTAGAGACTGGACGGTAGAGCAGCAGTGCCGCATCGGTATAACCTGTGCCTCACATGCAGCATGAGGTCGTGAGTTCGAGTCCCAGTATGTAGCTATGACTTTGTTTTCTTACTGAAGTACCTACATTAAATTGTAAATTTTAGGAGCAATACAACTCAAGCGAGCGGCGGGCTTCCTACGCTGCGGTTGCCAGTTCCAACTCCACTCCAGAACCTTTGCACCTCATCGTCCATCGGTTCTTCAGCATATGCCACCAGTCCACTGCTACTTCAGCTTGCTAATTTTATAGGCCAGGGCTTCCCAAACTGTGCGTCGCGACGCCTTGGTTCGTTGCGGCATTATCCCAGGGGAGATAGATATGATAGTGGCAATTTACAAATTTGAGCCCCGCTTAAACGAGCTTTGCTCAGAAATGCAAGTACATCCTTTTCATTACTAGCCAGTGAATAAAGTAAAATAAGTATTAGATATCTAGTTAGTTTTTATTTAACGTTTTCTTTTTTTAGTTTGCAATAAAAGTGATAAATTATCAAGTTTTGTATAACCTGTTACTAGGCTAGAACTATACCTGCGTTGGTCGTTACTTTTTCGCTAGATATGGACTCGCAGAGAAATGAGAAACTCCCTAGGGCGTCAGAGACTTTTACACTAACAATTTTGTCTACTATTAGCAGCTCTCAGTTGTTTTTTTACGTACTTTGGCCAACTGACTAACTACGTACGAGTAACTGGGTATGTGTGTAAATGTCAAGTCTAACTTAAAATACTGGATAACTTGGCCGGTAAAAATTAAAGCCAATTAGATAAAACCAAATTGCAGTGTCCATTCCCCAAGTTACGTAATTATTGCCAAAAGAGTACTGTACCTACTGATAATGTTGCAGACAAGCACGTACAACATATCGGTAGGTATTTTGTTGGGGGCCTACGTATTTACTTACACCGTCAATGAAGTAGGCAAAAAATTAAATATATTACTTGACAACCCTGTGTCCAGCGTAGGAGACTTAAGGTTAGGCACTAAGCCCTTTTTTGTCAGGGGAGAACAGAAAACACCGGCCAAGTGTGAATCGGACTCGCGCACGAAGGGTTCCGTACCATTATCTATACAACATTTGAATATTTCAACCGTCCACGGCAAAAAAATCACGTTTGTTGTATGGGAGCCCTCTTAAATATTTATTTTATTATGTTTTTAGTATTTGTTGTTATAGCGGCAACAGAAATACACCATCTGTAAAAATTTCAACTGTCTAGAAATCACGGTTCATGAGATACAGCCTAATGACAGACGGACAGACAGACGGACAGTGGAGTCTTAGTAATAAGGTCCCTTACCCGTTGTATACGCAACCCAAAAAAAAGGTCAGAGCACACCCAGGGTTGAAGGCTAAAATAGGTATACAAATAATGCATATGTGTCTAGCAGGGTATTACAGAGTCCTCATATCAATTCGAAAAATGAGATCCCCTTCTTTTTGATCGGATTTTATTTCGCTCTGTGTTATTGTGTCCCATTGTAAGGCACACACCTTCCTTTACATAGAGAATATGGGCTCATCAGGCATGCTAACAGCTGATTGGCGATAACAAGCGATGTTCATGTGGGTTATGGGTAGCCCCTTGATAAGAAAAACCGAATTTCAATCGAAAAGTGTTCTTTCTTTGTAGGTTCCTCTTGGCGCAGCAATCACCGGAGAATGCACTGCCCGTGCTGGCGAAAATGTACGCGTGGAACCTCGGTGTGGCTAAAGAGGAATTCCCGGTGAGTGGTTAGACCTGATGGAACTTTCTATTCACAACTACGAAGGTTTCTCTTTGGTAAGCTCTATTCTATCTCTTTCCTGAGACCTAGCCTCAGTCGTTGGTCTTCGATACTTCGATACGTGCCATAGCACGAAACAGGCGTTCTCTTAAAGTTATTGAGAGAGAGAGAGAGAGTGTGTATGGGCTTATTCACTTGCAACATTAGAGTTTTAAGTTAATATAGGTAGTATTCGAATTTTTTTTCTGACCTTGGGTTTGGGCATCAGTCAAACACAGTTTCATGTTCTTAGCACAGCTAAATCTAAAAGCTCGATCGTATTTTCAGGTCAAGAAAATAACAGTGACTGGAGAAATATCGAGGTCAGGAGGTTTTGTCGGAGCACTGCAGAACATTTCATACATCTTCAAGCCGCCGCTGTTGAGATGCGTCTTCATCTCACACATTTCAATGTTTGCCGTGTTTCTTCTGTAAGTTACTTGTTAGTTCGTTGTCATCATTATGGTTTCCATTCTCTTGTAACTTCGGGAAGTTTACGATGTCTTTTTCATCAAATTAAATTCACTCTATAAATGCATGGACACCATCAGTCTTTGACTCTGCAGGGCCAATTTTCAAAAGACTGAGTCTAAACTAGCACGTTACATAATTTATGGGGTGCTTCCATATCACCTGGTTTTCTAGTTCTGGACCATGTTATGATCTAGAACGTATTATTTGCTAACTTTTACCATGAATTAATATTTATTTATCATAGTAAGGTTAACTCAGAGCTATAATTTTAAAAGGTTTCCCAGGTATTTATACGCTACCAGCGACATATTATTACGAGGATCTGAGGACTGATATTATTCTGAGGATCACTAGTATAGCATCCGATTACTTATGAACGGTGCTTTCAGATCCAGCGGCCTCTATATGTGGGTGCCGGACATTTTGAACAACATCCTCAAGAGCACAAGCGAACACAGCGTCTCCATCTGTCAGATTATCCACGATAAGGTTGAAAACTCTAAGAATGCTAGTGTAAGTGTTTTGTATATTATTATTGATTCTACTGGCAAGCATTTTTAGTTATTGGTGGAAAGTGGTATGAGGCTCTGCTAGACAAAACCTGGCTGAAGTAAGTTTTGTTGCATCCATACAAAATCCTTTAATGATCTCATGTGCCAGCGTAAGCAACTAATGAGAATAAAAATTGTTTTTTTTTTTAACTGGGTCAGGTAAACACTTGCCTCCTATCATGCTTGATGGCAAATGAAATCGGCTTTTTGTTTCATTTATGTGAGTCATTCAATTTGATCTTTCAGATCATGTCTCCGGCGAATGCAACATGCCAAACAGAGGTCTCCGTTGGAGTATTTCCAATCTCGATGGCTATGGGGACAGTGTTCGCTATCACCTACTTAGCCATTGGCTTCTGTATCAATAGGATTGGCAGGAACGCTCTTTATTGTGAGTTATTTTCAATCTTCTATCTGAAATCTATCTTCTAAGGAACGGTATGCCTATAAACGGTACACTCTCAGTGCGTAACAATGTTTTTCCTGTCCTTTGCAAGTTTCTTTCACTGTTGTTACCGGCAGAGCCAAAAGTAAGGGTTATGATTTCAGCAATCAAAGTATGTGTGTATGTAAGTGAGTATGTATGTATGTATGTATGTATACATGTATGTTTTTATTCATAGATGTTCCATCGTAGCGTCTAAACTACTCATCCTATTTTGGTGTCAGTGAATCCGTTATTATGGTCCGTATGATAAAGATGGAAGAGAGACATTTATTGGGACAAATTAACACGAAGGTTAACATATTTTAAATGATTAAAATCAATATGATGGAAAAAGTGGGGTATCAGGATTATTTTTCTGTCGTTTCGGGTGGGATGTCAAACGAAAGGGACGAAAATTCTCAGTACATAAGTATACATGTAAAACGATATAAAAATATTCCAAGCTCAAGAAAAATTATTCACAATATGTCAGCGTTTATAAGTGCTACTGGTGACATCTATTAGTAGTTGGGTTATAATAGTTTTTAAACCTTTGTTTGTTTACATATCTAATAGACAAGCTTAGAACTAGCCCACCACATCGCGAAAAGTGTACGGCGCGGATCTTTACGTAACTATACAAGTGATATTTATATTTCTAAACAATTTCAAACACTTGTTAATCATGAGTTTAGCAAGAGGAATATAAAACCCAATTAGCATGCCGAAGTGGAGTGGGCCGACCATATCAGATAACCGATGGGGTAGACGAGTTCTTGAGTGGGGACCGCGGATCGGTAAACGTAGTGTAGGACGTCCTCAGACTCGGTGGAGCGATGATCTCCGCAGGGCGGCTGGCAAGAGCTGGATGAGAGTAGCCGAGGACCGTGCTCAGTGGCGTGCAATAGGAGAGGCCTATGCCCAGCAGTGGACAAGCGTAGGCCGATGATGATGATGAATATAATATACAAAATGCCCCCACGTCCATATCAGAGACGAGCTGACTTAATTAACTGGACACACGTTTCGTTGTATATCCGTTAGATAGGTACTGAATATTGTAACTTGTATTAGTTTTTTTTTTATATAGTAGAGACACACAATTGGGCCGTGTTACGCAGAAACATTCCAACCCACCAAACATAACTTGCGAGAAAAACGTTTTATGTGTTAGGTGATTAGTTTAATTATATAGTGAATACAAAATGTACAGAGTCCAATAAATAATGGTCCAATTATTAATAATATGTGACATCGGCATTCAACAGTTTTAGATGCGGTTTGGTAATCAGATTTGCCATTAGATCCATTTACGTAGATACTTAGCAGGTTTTAAGTCCTAACGAGCTGAGAACGTCGAACAATAGGTTATATAAGCAATACTGGACTGCAAGATGTTGCACCATAGTTACACACTCTTTACACTTGGTAAATCCAAAATGCGGACAATCATAAAGGTTTCCCATGGTTATCTTACGGTTTTCCAGCCGACATAAAAACATGCAGACAATTATAATAAAAAAACAACTGAAACATATAATTTAAACTCAATTCCAGGTTTACCGTAGGTACAGTCGATTGATGCAGGTGATTTAAGATGACACAAACATGGGCTAGTGTTAACGACGGTCCGGCTCCGGGCCAGCACTAATAGCATCCTGACTCTGATAGCGGATAGGGTGGCTAGCCGATACACACAAATGTGGGCCGAGAGACACAGAAGTCTCTGTAAAATAACGTACAAAAAGTAGCACCGCAAAAATTTCAGTTTTATTATTGTTACTAACATAGTTCTTAAGTCACCATTGTTACTAACAGTATATGGGTACTGCTTGAAATAAAGAATTTTTATTTTATTTTATATTTATTAAGTGGCAAGTGCGCTACTTTAAATAAAGTAATTTTGACTGTTACCTTTGGATGCATGATGCTGTACGTTAAAAGCCACCGAGCACCTCATAATATTTCGACACTAAACTATTCTCCTTTATTTGGCTCCAGGTGGCATAATGCTCACCTGCGGCTTCGCGACCGTCGGTGCCGGGTTCGTTCCCCAGGGCGGTGCGGCGACAGGGCTTCTCATCGTGGCACTGTGCTCGGGGTGCGCCGCCTCCATACTGGCTGCGATCGCCGTCGACGTGTTCCCTACCAGTATGAGGTGAGATTAACTTTGTACATGTAGCCTAGTGGGCAGAATATTGGACTCGGAAGCGGGAGACCCAGCTTCAATTCCCAGTGCGGGCATGTACCTGTAACTTTGTTTTCTAAGTTATGTACATTTGTGAAGTTATAGTAGCAATACCACTCGCTAACGGTGAAGGAGAACATCGTGAGGAAAACTGAGTGTCAGAGCTATTTGCATACCTCAGCGCTTGAAATCGCCAATCCGCGGTGGGCACGTGTGGTGATTAAGCCCATACTCTCTCTCTGAGAGAAGGCCTGCGCCCTACAGTGGAACGTAAATAGGCTGCTTATGATGATGAAACTTTCAATAAGCAACATTTGATATTAAATATCTGGATGATACTCTTTCTGCTTTAAAAAGATCGAGATAGAAAACACTTTATTGTACATAAACATGGAAGTTACACAGATATTTCTTAACCTACGAGTACAGATGGCGGCCTTATCACTAAAAGTGATCTCTTCCAGACAACCTTTGGATGGACTGGACTAATACATTGGAGAAGGGATTAGATGTACAAACAAACAAAATTATAGTTTCAGAGGTATATGAATCTCTTTCTGCTTTAAAAAGATCGAGATAGAGAACACTTTATTGTACATAAACATGGAAGTTACACAGATATTTCTTAACCTACGAGTACAGATGGCGGCCTTATCACTAAAAGTGATCTCTTCCAGACAACCTTTGGATGGACTGGACTAATACATTGGAGAAGGGAGTAGATGTACAAACAAACAAAATTATAGTTTCAGAGGTATATGAATTATACCTACATACCTAAATAACCTTATAATAACAATCTTGCTTATATTAAATGATCAACAGACCATCATCATCATCAGCCATTTGACGCCCACTGCTGGACACAGGCCTCCCTCATGGTTTTCCTAACCAAGAAGGGTTTTGCCATAATCGCCACGCTTGGCAGGAGGGTTGGCGATCGCAGTATGTGGTTGGAATCTCAGGAAGACGCTGCTGCCCGTCTTCTGGTAATGTCTTTCCTTAGTCGCCTTCTACGACATCCACGGAAGGAACCAGATACAAACAAATAATTTATACATATAAAAATAAAATTAATATTGTATATAAATACATAAATTTATAAGTTGAGAATACTTATCACATTCATCATCATCATCATCAGCAGCCATTTGACGCCCACTGCAGGACATAGACCTCCTTCGTGGTTTTCATAACCATGAGGGGTTTTGCCATAATCGCCACGCTTGGCAGGCGGGTTGGCGATCGCAGTATGCAGTTGGAATCTCAGGAAGACGCTGCTGCCCGTCTCCTGGAAATTGATATCCTGAGTCGCCTTCTACGACATCCACGGAAGGAAAGGGAGTGACGCTATTCTTAATCCGGCGCCACACGGAAGGTTTCACATTATGATATGGTTTTTTGTCTCCAGGGCAATGTCGATGTGTATAATGTACATGGTGGGGCGGGCCGGCGCGGCCGTGGGAGCCAACATCCTCGGCGCCATCCTCGATACGCATTGCCAACTCGCGTTCAGTTTTTTTGGGGCCTTCACTGCAGGTATCATCATTATCATCATTAGCTATTTGATGCCCACTGCAGGACATATTCCTGCTTTTCCAAACACCGGGAGGTGTTGTGCCGCTCGAATCTAGCGACTCCCCGCCACCGTAACCAGGTCGTCCGACCATCTGGTGGGGGGCCTTTTCACGCTGCGTCGTCCGGTCCGCGGTCGCCAGGTCAGAACTTTTTCGCCTCAATGGCCATCCAGGTCTCATACAGGTAGTCATCACATTGGTTATACACCTTTGTCTTGAGACGCTGAGGTATTTTGGACGCGAAAATGTGTTTTAGTTTCCCGAACGCTGCCCATCCGAGTTGGGTTCGACGAGTGACCTCTTTCTCAAAGTTGGACTTACCTAACTGGACTGTTTATCCAAGGTATACAATAGTGGTCGACAACTTCGAAGTCAGAGCCGCCAATGTGTATTGGTAAACTTAGACACTGTAAAGAGAAACGTTTTCATTCACCGTTAGCGAACTTAAAGTAGTGTATGTTCTTAATATAAGTAAAAACAGAGACAAAACAGGGTGTATGTTTGTGGTAACACAGATTATACATAAACTTGCGTCCCTCCCTCTGTGTTGTTGTTGCCTAGATACTAAGTGCATCTGTTAATTTCATCAGATCTAATAAATAGTTTTCAGTGTGATTTAATGGTGTTGTGTTAATTAATCGCATCCCTGGCACACTCTAGGGTCCAGTGAAGTTGGAGTTACAACAAATTGGCGACGAGGACTTTGAATTCGAACTGAAATAATCAAATGCGTCGGTAGAAAGTAAACATTTTAGATTGCGCCTATACAAGCAAGACACAGATAAGAAGAGGGTGCGTTCCGATACCTTTAAAAAAAAAAATAGAAAACCGCCCAGTGAGAATCAAGTTGAATTTTAATCGAGAAAAAAAAGTGAAGATACATAAAAAAAACTGTCTTAAAAAAAAAAGAAGTAAAAGAAAACAAATGAGAAATCGAGAACGCGGCATTTTGTAATTAATGGAGTCGTTTTTACAAAAAATTGAACAAGGGAAAACCGCGTGGATTCAGGGTTGTAGTAAGGAGGATTTACAGGCAATTGCCTCAGAATTGCAATTGCCTGTTGCGGAAGGAATCACTTTGGACAATTTGAGGCAAGAAGTAAGGAAATTCATAAAAAAACAAGTTGTGAGTAAACCTGACGCGGTCCCGGTGCAAAAGATGTTTGCTACGAGCCTGGATAATTTCAATGGTGGAAACTGGGAGAGCTATGTGGAGCAGCTAAACTGTTTTATGCTGCTTAATGAGGTGGGGGAGGATAAGAAACTACCGCTCTTACTCACAAAGCTTAGCCCAGGTGTGTATGAGATTTTGTCAAACCTATGTGCTCCGAGGAAAGCGCTGGAGTTAAAATACAGTGAAATATGCTGCATCTTGACGGCTCACTATCACCCCAAAATTAACCCTACGTTACAAAGGGCAAAGTTCAGAGACCGCAGCCAACTACCAAGTGAGAGTATTAACGAGTACATCCTGGAACTGCGTAAGTTATCAAAGAATTGTAACTTCACTGACACGGACGACCAGATAAAAGAGAGATTATTAAATGGAGTCAAAGACGAAGTTGTGAGATTTGAGTTGCTGAAAGCAGGAGATAAGTCACTGACTGAATTGAAAAGCATTGCGGAAACAGTTGAGATTGCTTATAGAATATCTCATGGACAGAAGAAGCAAGCCGATGTAGAAATGTACACTTTTCAGAGGAAAATAGGTACAGGTAGCAACAAGTATAATGATAAAAGGAGGCAGCCGCAGTATTCATCGAACAAAACAGACCAGCGTTGTTTTTGCTGCGGCAAAGAAGGCCATAATAAGAATGAATGCTCGCTGAAAGATAAATTCTGCAGTGAATGTGGCATGAAAGGACACATTTTTAGGGTCTGTAAGAAAAATCCTAAGCAGGTAAAAACTGTATCTAAAGAAGAACAAAAAGTGGAAGAGGACCTGAAAAGTTTGAAGCTAGAAAGTGAAAGTGAGAATAGTGACAATGATGAGTATCATGCATTTAAAGTAACAGTTAAAAATGTGTATGGTTTGAGAACAATACCACCAATGTATTTAGATCTCTGTGTTAACGGCCATGATTTAAAATTCGAGGTAGACACCGGGGCCGACATCACCACATTGTGTGTTAGTGACAAGGACAGGTTACTGCCCAAATTAGAAATAAAACCATCAAATGTAACCTTTACTAATTTTAACCAAACAATTTCAAAGCCGATAGGAATACTGGAGAATTTAGAGGTTATTGTGAACACAAAGAAACACATCTTGTCTTTGTTTGTGGTGAAAGATGGTCAGCCCCGAATAGTAGGAAAAGACTGGTTGAGTGAATTAGGCATGTGGCCACTGTTAGTAAAACAAATGAATACTTGTAAAGTTGAACAAGAAAAATGTGAATGGTACGAGGGTCAAATAAAAAAAGATTTTAGGGAGGTTTTTAGTCCGGGTTGGGGTAATTTCAAAGATAACTGCATTACCTTAGAATTAAAACCAGATACTAAGCCAAAATTTTTGCCGGCTCGGAGTGTTCCATTCGCCCTCAAACAAAAAGTGAATGAAGAAATTAAACGTTTAGTTTCAGAAAACCGGATTGAATCAGTTGAATATTCAGACTGGGGTACACCAGTCGTTCCAGTACTAAAAAAAGACGGAACTGTTAGACTGTGCGGGGATTATAAAGTGACCCTCAATCCTCATTTGAAAATAGACCATTTTCCACTGCCTACAATTAATAATATTTTGGCACATTTTCAGGGCAAAGCCTACTTTTGTGAACTGGATTTACGCGAGGCTTATCTGCAGGCACCGCTAGATTCAGAATCGCAAAAGATGACAACTATAGTGACGGAGATTGGTATTTTTAAATACTTATTTCTACCCTACGGGGTAAGTACTGGGCCCGGATCTTTCCAGAGACTCATGTTCCAGCGTCTATCGGACTTGAAAGGTGTGACGGTATACATTGATAATGTTTTTATAGTTGGGAAAGAACCGGAGGAGACCTACTTAAGGCTAAGAAAAGTACTACAACGACTTACCGAGTCTGGACTAAAGTTGAAATTGACAAAGTGCAATTTTTTCAAAACTAGCATATCGGTATTTGGATACATAATAGACCGTAGTGGTGTTAGGGTTGATCAGAAAGCAGTTGAATCTGTACTAAATGTGCCCCGTCCAGAAAACACAAAAATGCTTAAATCTTTTTTAGGGAAAATAAATTATTACAGTCGTTTTCTACAAGGTATGTCTACAACGTTAAAGCCACTTTTTGATGCGCTTAAAAACAATAAATTTGCGTGGACGAATGAATGTAA
The DNA here is from genome assembly GCA_947308005.1 of Yponomeuta malinellus. Classification (NCBI taxonomy): domain Eukaryota; kingdom Metazoa; phylum Arthropoda; class Insecta; order Lepidoptera; family Yponomeutidae; genus Yponomeuta; species Yponomeuta malinellus. The sequence goes on from OX371003.1 coordinate 19,456,443, forward strand.
CTTGTCTTTCAATACAATTAAAGAACAATTGGCGAATTCAAAGAATTTGGCTCATTATGACCCGAATCTACCCATAATTCTGAGTTGTGATGCTTCAGATTGTGGCGTGGCTGCAGTGCTATCTGTGCGAGACAAGGAAAACATTGTCAAACCTGTGTGTTACGCTAGCAAAAAGCTAAATGACACTCAGTGCCGGTATCCAACTATTGAAAAAGAGGCTTACGCAATAATTTTTGGGGTTACGAAGTTTTATGAATACATTTATGGTATTCACTTTGAATTACAAACCGACAATGCAGCACTTGTCAGAATTTTTGGGTCACACAAAGGTATTCCCAAAATGGCTTGTCGCAGACTTCAACATTGGGCTATCTTTTTGTCTGGATTCGATTACACAGTCCGTCATATTAGTACCAACGCTAACCCGGCCGACTATTTATCGCGACATCCACAAAACGACAATAGTACTTTTGCGCATCCACTTTTGGAAAAAGAAGATTACGGATACATACATTTTATTTCTCTGTCCCAATTTGAGACAGTTAACTGGAAAGACATTCAAAAAGAAACAAAGAAAGACATCATATTGGCTACAGTAATGCGTTATTGTTTGGATGGTTGGCCAAATGAAACAAACATAAAAGAGGAATTCAAACCTTACTATCATCGTAGGAATGAGTTGTCAGTGGACAAGGGGTGCCTCTTATGGGGCTACAGGGTAGTGATTCCTAAATCACTAGAAAACACTGTTTTAAATGACCTGCATATTAGTCACTTCGGCACCAACAGAATGAAACAGACTGCACGCTCATTCTTTTGGTGGCCATCGGTAGACAAAGATATAGATGAAGTGACAAATGCATGTCTAATCTGCTTACAAAATAGACATGCACCGGAGAAAATCAACTTGACTCCTTGGCCTTCTGCACAAAGAGTCTGGCAACGGTTACATGCCGATTTTCTTGGACCATTAAATGAGAAGATGTTCTTAATTATCATAGATAGTTTTTCCAAGTGGCCGGAAGCGTTTCTGATGCCTAACATAACTGCTTCAAAAACTATTACAGTTTTCAAAGATCTTTATATAAGATTTGGTTTTCCTTTGCACCTGGTAACGGACAATGGTACTACGTTTACTAGCCAAGAGTTTAGAGAGTTTTGCAAACTGACTGGGGTTAAACAGAGTTTCACGCCGCCTTACCACCCAGCGACGAACGGAGCCGCAGAAAGATTTGTCCAATCTTTCAAAAGTCACGTGACAAAGATTGTAGAAAGTGGTCATACTATTCAGTATGCTGTAAATCTTTTTCTATTTGACTATCGTAACAGTGTTCACAGGGCAACAGGTGAGACCCCAGCAAAATTGATTTTTGGCAGGGAACTCAGAACTAGGTTTTCTTTATTAAGACCAGAACCAGATTTTTGTAAACTAGTTATTGGTGGAGGGAATAGAAACATACTGTTTGTGGAAGGGGAGAAAGCTATGACTAGAGACTATAGGAAAAACCAAAAGAAATGGATATTCGGAAAGATTTCTAAAGTTATAACCCCTGGTGTGACATACGAAGTCGAGGTTGAAGGTAGAAAGGTCAAGAGGCATGCTAATCAGTTGATTAAGTGCTCTCAAGATTTGTAAGATAATTTCTTTGTATATTAATTAATATAACATGTGTTAGCTTTAGATAATGTGTAAAACTTTAACGGTTTACTTGGTACGGTAATTAATATAGGCAGATAAATAAGTCAATACATTCTGTATTTCCATTATAATCGTGGGGAGAGTGTGGTAACACAGATTATACATAAACTTGCGTCCCTCCCTCTGTGTTGTTGTTGCCTAGATACTAAGTGCATCTGTTAATTTCATCAGATCTAATAAATAGTTTTCAGTGTGATTTAATGGTGTTGTGTTAATTAATCGCATCCCTGGCACACTCTAGGGTCCAGTGAAGTTGGAGTTACAACAATGTTGATGTCTAGTTTGTATTTAAGCTTACAAGTTTTGTTCTACTGGTACAGAAAAAAATTAACTCCAAAATGCGAAACGTTTAGAATCTTTGGGAGTCTGGATTCTTTCCGGATGTTTGGAAGTCTTGTCTTCAATAAGACAAGACGAGTATGCAACGTTCTTTCATTCTTATTTTTATAGATATTCGTGTAAGTTGTATACGTCTATTAGTAAAACAAAAAAACTTTGGCCTTTACATCTACGTAATGAGATGATTTATACAGCGTCCAGTGGCACCTTCACTCACACTAGATGGGTGAAGAGACCACTCGGACGCTGCACTGCCTGGGACATTGTTTTAGACGTTGTAAGCTTGCCCAGTACTTATAACATCCTGAAAGCTTTGTCGGCCTTAGCCCACTGGAAAGACAAGTGCGGAGCCTACCAATCCGGGGGTTTCCTCTCGATGTTTTCCTTCACAGTTAGCGTATGGTATTGCTACTATTCGCAGTACGTAATTTTGAAAATAAACAAAGTCATAGGTACATGCCCGCACTGGGAATTGAACCTGACCCACTGGGCTACCACCGCTTCTGAGTATATTATTATTAAGAATATATTTTATATCGAAATGTAGGAAGCAATAGATTTTGTTTCCACTTTATGTGCCCTACACCACCCTTTTTTAACATTCAAAAATTTCTAGGCTGCCTGGAAGAAATTTCTTTTCAAATAAGTCTGCATTTGAACAAAATTTTCATCACAAGCCTGTTATTTTAATTTTAATTTTGGTTAACGTTTTATGGTGCAATAAAGAAAGCAAGTTAACAGTTAAAGGCTGATGCTTATTTTCTTCTGGTCAATAATATTTTCATTTACAGTCATTAGCATAGAAAGACTTTTCTTCATTTAGTGCATTAAAAAGCACCCAATCAGGCCCATTACGAGCACTTATACGCTATATACGTATTAAGCTAGATTGTGAATGGCAATAAACTTATTTTATTCTAATTCTATTATTGTTATCTTTTCCCAGGTTCAGCTTTACTATTGCTCTTCTGGCCCAACCCAGCGAATGTTCGACAAGAAATGGAAAGCAAGGGGCTCACATACTGAAGACGCTTAGTAGATTTAAGTGCATGACGAGACTGATTTTGTAGACTCACTAATTATATTATAATTCTGGTCACAGACACCATCATCTACTCTGTCGAGTACCTAGTGTGCTTTACTCCGGTGCTACTTAAAACTATGTGCTAATTAGCGCACTAAAACTAGAGCGATTCTTCTTTTTTTACGTAGTCTCTATGTTTATGTTTGTGTCCCATTGCTGGGCAAGGGCTTCCCCAATTCAGTCCAGGGTTTTCGGTCCTGGGCCACTTCAGACCACTCCGTCGGATGTTGGTCGAGATCGTCGCTCCGAGGTCTCGCAGGCCGGCCCCGACTACGGTGCCCGTCTTGTGGCATCCACTCGGTGGCGAGACTCGCCCACCGGGTGCATTCGACTGACATGAACGGCCTTGCTCCACAGTAAGGTCACCGTCGGGGCACCCGCGTTGATTATTTGATTTTTTGTTAGTGCGGTGTTACTAACGCGGAAATTTCGGTGGTCTGTAGTTTACTACTACTTAATTTGTTAAAAGGGACAGGCTACTGAATTGAGGTCTTTTCAGAATTAATTTAGCAATATCTGTGGTAAAAATGAAACAGCGCAGGAATAGAACCAATAAAATGAGTACGCATACTCCTTCGATCTGTGGTGGGTACCCCAATCGTGTGATAATGTTCACTTTTTGCAAAAACCTATCGTGTGATAATGTTCACTTTTTGCAAAAACCTATCGTGTGATAATGTTCACTTTTTGCAAAAACCTATCGTGTGATAATGTTCACTTTTTGCAAAAACCTATCGTGTGATAATGTTCACTTTTTGCAAAAACCTATCGTGTGATAATGTTCACTTTTTGCAAAAACCTATGATAGAAGACGATGTGATTTTTTTCTTAAGTAGAGGTATTTTCAGGAGTTTGCGACATCAGAGGTAGAAATTGGTACTAATTTTTTTTGTAAACATACATACATAAACTCACGCCTGTATCCCAGAGGGGTAGGCAGAGACCAGGGACTTGCCACGATCCTGACAGATCACTTTCGCTTCCTCAACATTAAACAGTCCTCATATTTTTTTTCGTCATCTGAAAAGACCTTCTAATAGCACAGGAATAGACCTTATGCAAGGAAAGCTCGTAATTCCGATTTTTCATAATCAAATTGAGTGTGAATTAATGAGATGAGATGACGCATTGAGGTTTACGTAAATATGATTTTGATAGTTTATTTTCTTTCCGGTTTATTCTTATACAATAATGTACCTAATGGAAATAACGTAGGCCTAAAAATAGGACCTCTGTATTAACAAATAAACTAAAGTAAAAAAATGTCACGTTTATTTTTTGGGTTTTCATCCAAATATAAAATGCAAATATATCATCCAAAAAGCGCGTTAAGTTACAAGATTGCATGAAAAATATTTTTTTCACATGTGCTTACTGAAACAGTTACTAAAGAAAAAAAACAGGTTTTGCTCTATGGTCCTCAGTCCTGAGCTTGAAAATAACAATGTTTTTTATTGCTTTTTTGAAGGTCAGGACTTAGGTGGTTATTTTAATAACAAGTAGGTAATGTCCCTATAGTTTGTAGCAATAAACAAGTTTATTATTCTTGTACGAGTATCTAAGTCTTTTCTAAGCATTTTCATAAGAGAAAATATGGGTCATTTGCTCGTTGCATTTATTTATACCAAATGAAGGTAACATGTCTCGCATTTTTACTGTACCTAGTGTCTGCTTTTTTGTCTGGAGGTACATAGATTGTATCTACAATTGGTACAATAAAATAGGTACCTAGTAGTTAAATATTTTTAAGTATTTAAATATTTAAGTATTTAAATATTTTTAACGCAGGCGCTCATAAAATCTAAAGGTACCTATAAATTAATTTTAAAGTAGCATAGAGTTATTAGAATCAAAGTCTATTCGAGTTATTAGAAGAAATATTATGATATTAATTTGTAGGGTTATTAATTGGGGTCAGAGGCCAATTATAAGTTCCCTAAAACGACTTCTTACAAAAGCCGAAAAGGTCAAATTATATTTGAATTATCACAACAGGCTGGCAAGGTCCTGTTTCTTAATTAAAGCTACCTACGAATGTTTAACAAAGTTATAGTTTAATTGTCCGTCATTTTCGCCCAGCCTAGCATTGTGATTGAGTCGGTTGGGCAAATATACTTTGTTGCGCTTTAGAGCGAAAAGATGATTCAGTGTAAGGTTACGCTGTTCGAATATTTTGAAACTAAAATTTTCGTAAGTCCTTCACATTATTAACTTAATTCCGGAATCACTTAAGTACCTACTTGATTTTTTATTGGAAGAGTCCGACCAGGTTTCGCTCTTATTTCGTGAATATTCAAAGCGCTTAATAATCATGGTGAATGCAACCTGGTCGGTGTCTTTGGATAAAAAAATTAAGTGAGTGAGTCTGGAATGAAGTCAATAATGTACGAACATGTAAAATCCATACCGATTATCGTTAAAAAATATATCATGGTGAAGTTAGCAGAATAAGGCCGACTTGCACCACTCTCTTGGCTAAAACAGCGTTTAACCTAAAAGTGCCTGGATGACCGAGCTTTGCTCGGTATTTATTTTTTTGGTTAATCGTGTTTTTGTGAAAATATATTTGAGTACGATGAGAGAAAAGGGGAAAACAATGAAAAAATAATTAGACTGGAGACAGGCTCGAACCGGCATCTTCTGGTTTTGTGACAGCCCGATTTCTCACTGGATCTATTACAACCTTGTAGATGGTGGCGAAATATTTAGTTTTTAACCGACGTCAAGGAGGAGATTATCAATTTGACGCGTATGTTTTTTTTTTCATTGTCTTAAAACACGCATAAAACGACGTTGTCTAAAAATGAAACCTAGCTAGATCGATTTATCGTCCCCGAAACCCTCTGCATACTAAATTTCATGAAAATCGTTATAGCCGAATCGAATCGTTTCCGAGAATCAGATTATATATGGTGTTGGATTCTTCATACAAAAGTCGATTTAAATGGCGACTTAAGTGACATTAATTAAGAAGTGGTGTAATTTGGCCATATTCTAGTAACTTTACTTATTCACCATAATAGAATACATTTTACAGTTAGCTTGAGTATTGTGAAAATAGCGTGAGGTATGGTCGACCTGTGTGTAGGTAAGGTATTGTGCAACTTATGGTAAGGTGATTGTGCTAAATACATTATACATTGCAATGTACAATAAATACTTATCAGTGTGACTGAGTTTAATTTTCTACCAATTTTCTGCTCGTGGGAGGGAGTCGACAAAGTGTGACATTGTGTGACAAGGGGTGGGAGGGGTCCTAAGTTTCGTGACGTCACATTTCAAAAATATAATAATATTAATAATTTATAGTTTTGTTAACTTTTTCCAGTGTTCGTTATAATGTTGATAATATTAAAAAAATATTTAAATGGAATTAAAACTAGGTACCTAATTTCGGAAATTTCTAGATGTAAAATTGCAAAATATGTGACGTCATACTGGGGGGGGATCTCACAAATATGACCAACTGTGACAAAAACGGGGGAGGGGTAAAAAAATCACGATATTAGTGTAATACGTAGATACTTCATAGATGACCCCTAACCTCTTTTGGGTGAAATTGAGTGAGGCAATGCAAGGCCCTGAGCTCCTGGCGACACAGAAGGGACGTGAGAGGAGGGCGCGAAACAGACGCGTCGTTTATCCAATTCACTTTCATGCAAAATCAAAATGTACTGAAAATGTACTAGCGAGGACGCGATTTCTATGCAACGCGTCGCGTCTTTTCCGCGCTCCTGCCCCACCCACCTCCCTTGTATGTGGCTCTGAGATGTGGCTAGAGGCTGAGACACAGAAGGGAGGTGGAGCGGGGGAGCGGAAAAGAGGCGTCGTTAATCCAATTCCTTTTTTGTAAATTTTGTATGAAAGTGAATTGGATTAAAGACGCGTCTTTTCCGCGCCCCGCCCCACGTCCCTTCTGTGTGGCCGCTGGCCCTCGCCCCACTTCACTTATGTGTGGTCGGGGCCCAACACAGTCAAGATTATAAAACTACGTACGTTGAAGTTCATCTTTACACCTATAGATGGCGCCAGCTGTAGTTACCCTGTAACTGCCCTTTAGCTTTTTCAATGTTGAATTCAAGTTGAATTAAAAAAATATAAAAATAGAAATGTTTTTGGTTGTAGGGATCTGTTTGCAAAATACCTATTAAGCTTTAAAGTGCAATATTTTGTTAGAGTAGGGTGCCCCCTTCCCCTCTCCCGGAAAAATCGTTGAATGTGAAACGTTAAAAAAATTCAGCTATCAGGGATAAATAGGCTTTATAAGTTACGAGTCGTGTAACTAATAAAAGGAAGACTTTAATGAAGTAATTTTCAATGGAATCTGTTACTTATGTAAAGCAGATACTAATTATATAATTATTAAAATAAAATCCTAATATCCTTTAATAATCCTTTTATGTTCATATTGTATTTTAACGACTAGCTACGGAACCCTACAATGCCCGTGGCCCAACATGCACTTAGCCGGTTATTTGAGATCAATTTAGCGGCTTCTCCCAATCAGGAGTGTAGGTAATGGTCACTCACCCTGACACTCATTGATAAGAATAAATACATTTTTAAGTGGAATTATTCCAAGAGCGGTGGTAGCCTAGTGGGTTAGAACATTGGACTCGGAAGCGAGCGACCCAGGTTCGATTCACAGCGCGGGCATATACATATGACTTTGTTTTCTAATTTACGTAAGTACCTACATTTGTGAAGTTATAGTAGCAATACGACTCGCTAACGGTGAAGGAAAACATCGTGAGGAAACCTGAGAATCTGAGCTATTCACATAAATCAGCGTTTGAAATCGCCAATCCGCAGTGGGCACGCGTGGTGATTAAGCACATACTCTCTCCCTGAGAGAAGGCCTGTGCCCTACAGTGGGACGTCATTCCAAGGCGATTTGACTGAATATTTGAAGCTCGCTCGGGCCACTCGAAAAGGGTGTATAAACTCTCCTATCTTGTTTCGAATTGAGGTAATTACAGAAGGTGCCAAAGGGTTAGGCGACCAAAGAAGGTGACAAATGTGCTTGTCATTATTTAGCGATCAAGATAACGATCGTCCGATGGGTTGAAGATCTAGTTTGGTGAAGGGTTAAACATTGGAGCTTTTGACACCTTTTTTTGTGAAGAAAAAAAATCACCTTGGACATTTTGAGTCCTCATCATCATCATTCTTGAGTCTCTGCCAATGGGAGTCACGGTAAAACATTCACGGTTTTACTCGTAACATGCATTTGAGGCATTAGGAGAACGAGAGAGGCACATAAACCTTTACATTTTACTTGCAAAGTCACCCGTAACTCAATAGAGTAGAGTGCATGTAAAGCACGTGCATGCATGCAAATTAAATAGAATATTGGAATCAGCCTACTCGAGTCAACGATCCATCCTGAGTAACTGTGAAAGTGATTTTATTGTTGAAGCAAAGTATTGTATTATTGTACTTATTCGGACTATATACGTCCCACTGTAGGGCACAGGCCTTCTCTCAGAGAGAGAGAGAGAGAGTATGGGCTTAATCACGCGTGCCCCCAACGGATTGGCAAGTCCAAGCGCCGAGGTATGTGAACACCTCAGGCGCTCAGGTTTCCTCAAGATTTTTTCCTTAACCATTGTTAGCGAGTGGTATTGCTACTATAACTTCACAAATGTAGGTATCTTAGAAAAGAAAGTCGTAACTTAGAATACATGCAAAGCAAGTAAATGTGCGTCGTCGGCCCGCTGTGAAAAACTAAGAGTGACTTGAGGGCAGACCACCTACCCTCACTACAATAATTGACTGTACTCACCACTTCAGTCTACCCGTGAACGCGGCATGCCGCTGCAACATTGCCGAAACGTCGGGAATCAAAGGTAATAAAATTCTACCTAACTAATAATGGCGGTAAGACCCGTTTAACATATTACAAAGTAAGTAAAGTATAAAGTATTTCTTAATTGCTAGGAAGTTACAAATGAGTTTTGCTCCTGGCCCCCGCACTAGGCTCAGTCTGTGTTAGTATTATGCTCGCTTAAATGATAGACCATGGAGAATCCTCGTTGCTGCTTCCTTACAAATAAAAGAATAGGTTAATATGTAAGTATTTCGGTGTCAAATAAGTAGTATTTCTATATTTTTTTCTCTCTGTCGGATTAGTATTTCGTACTATCTCTCCGAGCCCTACACGCCACGTTACGAGTACTGACGGAAAACCAGCGCTGGAGTATCATATCTCCAGCTTAGGCTGAGTCAGAGCCCTTTTGCATTTGCTACACCCTCAGTACTCACACTGGATAAGGCATTGCTGTGTGTCTCAATTGTTAATATTTTTTTTAAATAATGTTTCATTGTGCTTTGTATGTGTTCTTACTGCTGTATTATTGTTTTTATTACGCGTATATGTAAATGCAAATAAATAATTCATCTATCTATCTATTTGTACTTTACCCTTATATTAAGTACATAAAAATATTTTCACTTTCACTATAGTATCTCCAAATGCAGAGCGAATGTAAACCCAAATGTACTTAAACGGTGGTAACTTGATATAAAGCAAATACTTAAGTATATATCTTGTTTTGTTTTCTTTTTAGAGAAATCAGAGAAGACAGAGAGCCAGAGAGGCTACTCGGAGCTAGGTTAAATTTTGCTTTAAAACAAAAATGCTTGCTAGGTAGGTATGTATTTGAGCTAGGTATTTGAGCCAAGAACTTAGAACATAAAAAAATTTTGCCAAGAACGCCCGATTTTAGCGGGAATCAAGTAGGTTATTGACGCTAGGTTCTAGGCTGTAGGGTCTAAAAATAGCTAGTACCATAATTGATCTATGATGTTCACTTTTTGCAAAAACGTTTTATAAAATAAAAGAAATTAGTTTTCTTCCATCAGTGGCCCAAGTTAGTTCCGGGTGGCCCCTTAAGAAATCACTCAGAAAACATCTCAAATCACACCAGAGGTTTGTCACCATTAAGAAATCGCTGTCACCTGTTCTAGTATCTGGTTAATCATGATAATATTTAATCAAAATCCTACGCCTGATATCAACAAACAGCTCGGAACTTTAATCCCAGCAAGTCTTTTGACCACAGTTCGAGAGGTACCGGTGAATCCCACAGTAACATTATATTAGACGCATCTACCTGATCCCCATTTTTTTCTCCACACCAGAAATAATTTGGAGTTTTTTTCTCGTCTTGATACGGTCCTGCCATTATTTTGTCATAAAATATTTATCGTAGCATCTCATTGGCTTTCTGATCGGTATTATTGTCATTTTGAATAATGGGAGAAATCCTGAGGGTTTCTTTGCTGTCGACAGACTTTCTCCATAGACTCCAGTCTATTCAAAAAATGGTCAAACCCTACAAGATTTTGATGCCCTAGAATAAATTCTGCAACCTGATAAGTTTGAAGAAGAGACGCTTTTTACAAGAACAACCTTTGTCCCCACAGTAAATTTGGTGCTTTTTGGCCAAAACGATTGTCCTACAAGCAAACATTGGTGGTTTTTGTAAAATTTTCTAAACTTGTCTATGGAATAAGTGCGGACATAGGACGGTTTTGTAAAAACTGATTAGTGAGCCTAATGCAGCTTGTTGCTAAAAACCGAAAACAGAAATTCATTAAAATTGGACACTGGCTGTTCTTGTAAAAAGCGCTTCGTTAGATTCATTTAAACGTTAAATTCTTTTTTATTCGTATTTTAAAGAATATGAGCAAACCGTGTACTTATAAAAGTTTGCTAACATCTTGGGAAGAGTAATCCGAAACGGTTTAGCTATTTCTAGAGTTAACCTCCTCAGACCTGTGGCCTAATTACGCGCACCAAATCCTGAGCGATTCCAATCGTCTAACTGTCAAATTCCATACTAATTTGACAGTTAGGCGATTGGAATCGCTCAGGATTTGGTGAACGTAATATAGGGGCTGACTTGAGAACCATTGTTATTTTCAAGGAATGAGGAGGTTAATACTGCATGACACCCTCTTATGGCTTAATTTCGGTTTCGCAGCGAACTTTGATAAGCTGACTGTAACCGTTTTCAATTCCTGACCCATATGGCACCGCCGACCCCAGCCAACGTTATGTGACGACCCGTTAGGCCAATTAAAATAATTCAGCATTAGCACACGTGGGGGTGCATTGTACAGTCATTATTCTGACATTACCCTCTTTTACCCCGTGAAGGGCAGGGGAGGGTATTATCGAGTGAGCGGACTCGTTCTCTAAGGCTTTTATGTCTTACTAGCTGACCCGGCAAACGTTCTTTTGCCATATTAATTAGCCTACAACCTATTCTCAGATCTACCAAATATACACAAAAAATTTCATGAAAATCGGTGAAGCCGTTTCGGAGGAGTTCGATAGCAAACAATGTGACACGAGATTTTTATATATTAGATTTTAGAAAGAGCAGCTGTATTCTAATATAATATAATTCGACGTACGTCCACTGGACATAGGACTCCCTCAAGGCTCGCCAATTCTTTCTGTCATCGGTCATCCTCATCCCGCCGCTGTCAGAAATCTTCTTTCTGTCCTCAGCTATCCTCATCCAGCTGCTGTCAGCAATCTTCTTTCTGTCCTCAGCTATCCTCGTCCAGCTGCTGTCAGCAATCTTCTTTCTGTTCTCAGCTATCCTCATCCAGCTGCTCTCAGCAATCTTCTTTCTGTCCTCAGCTATCCTCATCCAGCCGCTGTCAGCAATCTTCTTCCTGTCCTCGGCTATCCTCATCCCGCCGCTGTCAGCAGATCGTCGACTGATGTGGCGTTCCTACGCTGCGTTTGGGCATAATACATTCGTAAATAAACTCACGCTTGTATCTTGGAGTGGTAGACCAGGGCTTGCCACTTGGCACGATCAGACTCGCTTCATCAACATTAATTTTAAATACCATCTATTGTTGACGGACATTTCGTTGGGCTATTAGGCGCCTTCAGTTCAGTGTCTAAAGTCAACTAAGTGCATAACTGTCCAGTAGAGTATAATAATCAAGGCAGTAACTACTTTTTGACAAACGAAAATTACAAAGGGATTCAAACTTTGCATAAACATTTTATAGATTCGGTAATATAATTTAAGTTTTTCGAAAATGCCGAAGTCTTGGGACTTTATACACGTCTTAGCTGCCCCGGCGAACTTCGTACCGCCACAGAATCCGTTTATACGATTCTTGCACAGCGCCATCTATTTTTAAAACACAGCGTTCGCTCACACAACGCCATCTATTTTAAGCTTAAAATAAATATATTACCAGCGGGAACGCATGTCCCAATTCAAGTCTTTGTTTATCTGTGCGCCAAGTTTTATGTAAATCCGTTCAGTCGTTATTGCGTGATTATTGCGTAACAAACATCAAAACCTCCCAACATACAAACATCTTCACAAGCTTTCATATCTTTTCAAATATCTACTATAAGTAGGATATTCAACTACCAAAATATAAAGAAAGTTCTGGTAAACATTCGAAAATAGACCCCATTTTCACCCCTAAGATTTTATCGCTAGCCAATATGGTTGACCTTGACTTGCTGACTCGTCGATGGTGCTTCGAGGGATTTTATTACCTACTTTCTGTGAGAGTACTATGAGTTAACTAAAGTTGTCTTTATTGTTGAACTTACTGGCTCTCATCGTGCTAAGTACTGTAGGGCTTGTTCCATAGAACTAATTCATGGTTTACTGTAAATAAATAACTTCCTTACAACACAATCACTTGTCCTGGTCCCAACTAGGATACCCTGTGCTATGGTTACCAGGCAAGGACGTCACAAACATGGAAATACATCCAGACTGAGGCCATTTGTAAAAATGTACGGCGGCACCCAGTGGGAATCGAACCCACGACCTTGGGTTGGGCCTCTATCTTGGTAGTAAGCGCCTTCAATGAGGCTAGCCCAACGAGGCACTGTGAAAATTCGATGTAGTATTAGCCGATTTCAAAGTCGGTAAACCCACAGATACACGAGTAGACTCGGCTAGGCAATGTACCTAGAATTCTGTATTTGACACGATCAACAATAAATTATTCATATGCTCGATTAAAACAAAAATTGCAAAATATCTCGGAAAATGTATCTCTTTTAGTCAATTACTAGTTATAACAATTTTTAAATAGATTAAACACAAAAAGAGTGCTCTGAAATGTGACGTCATAAGCCAGTATCTTTATACAAAATTCCGTTTTAAAAGTAACTCATTTGATATTTTGTCAAATACCTACCCATTGTCACAATAAATAAACTGCGGATTGTATTATGAAACTTTACGATTCTTAACCGCCCCGGCCTTACATACATTGTTATATCTAAAAAGCGCAATTGCTGAAATATCCCAATTAGTGTAGATATTTTATAAAAAAATAACTTTAGTGTGAGTTATTTCTTTGATTTATATATTTTTAAAGACCCTGCGGTCTACATAATTTTCAAAAATCCGTACTATATAGCAGAACTATTTTGCTAAATTTACCCTGAGGTCAATGGCATGATGGAGTTAGTGTAAAAGAGAATTTAGGAGGCTTATGCTCAGCAATGGACTCTATCATCATCATCATCATCAGCCATTCGACGCCCACTGCAGAACATAGGCCTCCTTCGTGGTTGTCATAACCGTGAGGGGTTTTGCCATAATCACCACGCTTGGCAGGCGGGTTGGCGATCGCAGTATGCGGTTGGAATCTCAGGAAGACGCTGCTGCTCGTCTCCTGGGGATTGATTTCCTTAGTCGCCTTCTACGACATTCATGGAACGAAATGGAGTGACGCTATTCTTATTCCGGCACCACACGGACTCTATCCCTGGGCTGAATAGATAGGTAAGGTACACTCATATGTCAGTAAATATCTTGGTGAGGCTCTAGAGTCAAAAATACACATAGTTTTTCAATGAAATAATGTAAGCACAACAATGGCTGTTATTTGCCTCTATTTGGTAGTAAGTGTACTAAGCAAAAGAAGTACAGTGTCTAAATAGGCATAACATAACATAACATGAACTCACGCTTGTATCCCTGAGGGATAGGCAGAGACCAGGGACTGCCACTTGCTACGATCCTGACAGATCACTTTCGCTTCCTCAACATTAATTAGTCGTTGCATGCACGCACGTCGGTTTCGGGTACTTTTTATCTTGCCCTTTGTTAATACATCCCCTATTTGGTCGAAGTATGCCCGTCTGGGTCGCCGGTAACGGCCCTTCCATCCACATTCGCTCGATATAGGCATCTCCCGCGCAAAAGATCGAATCACGCAAGGCGCCGAGTTCAGTTGCATGGGTTAAACGCGAATGATTTGGGCTATTAGGTATTGCGAGCGGTGGTAGCCTAGTGGGTAGAACATTGGACTCGGAAGCTGGAGACCCAGGTTCAATTCCCAGTGCGAGCATGTACCTATGACTTTGTTTCCTAAGTTATGTACATTTGTGAAGTTATAGTAGCAATACCACTCGCTAACGGTTGCAATGACGTTGGCTAGGAGTCCAGTCGTCATAGTAGGACGTCGATAGTCTTTCAATCTCGCTGCGCCTTAGATCCTCCGATATTGCCGGGTCGCGGAAATCGGGTCACGAGCGACCGCCAAGTTCAGACGGGTACCTTTAGCTTATAGGTGGCTATGCAACCAGGAGACAAAAACAATTGATGGCCTTAGCTAGTAGGCCGTATTCGGGTAGATACTTTTTATCTGTCCCCTAAGACGACGACTAGGTACCGAAGGAATATTGATGAAGCGAAAGAGGCTTGTCAGGATCGTAGCCAGTGGCAAATCCTAGTATCTGCCCATCTAGGATACCTCTGGGATGCATGCGTGAGTTGATGCAATGTAATGTATCCTGGTAACTTGTCTCTATCATAAATGGTAACATTTTATTGTCAGGTAGGTATTTACTTTTATCTGTATCGAGTCGAACTCCTAGGGAACAAAATACTCGCATTTCATTGGTCAATGCGCGCGGCTAGAGATAAGCGAAACAATAAGACGACGGTCCGCTTTATAGGGTAGGTTTATATGCATTGAAGGTCACGGGCATTAACCAATGGGCGCATATGGACGATTTTTTTGGGAGCTCGTTTCGTGGAATGGAGTATACGGTCTAATTTGGCTGCAGCCTCTTTCCAAAGCAACTTTGTGGGTAAATCCGACATCCGTAAAAAAACCTATCCCAGCACGTGCAGTTTTGTGTTTGTGACACGTGGTAACGGTCTACCCATCTGTTGGCCTACCGCTCGACTTTGGTTGCCAAATTGGTGAACTGAAACTTGCTCTTACTTGTTGCGGTCTAGAGGTCACCCGACGCGGCGTTAATTGAGGTTCTGTGCCGTTGCATTGATGGTGATACATTTTCTTTGCGCCAATCAGGAAAAACTATATTTTCACTGAGGTTTCCTCACGATATTGTCTTCCTTCATAGTTAGCCAGTGATATTGCTGCTACAAATTTACAAATGTAAGTAACTTTGAAAACCAACTCATTGGTCCACGCCCCTGTTCTGTGGTCCACGCTGTTGTTCAAACCCACGACCTTTGAATTGGAGGCAACCGTTCTGTTAGTAGTGATTTTTGAACTTCTCCGTGGTAAACGTTGTTTATAATAACGAGTATAAACTCTCATTTCAGATGTAGGTATGTAGGGCCTTTGTTACATCCTGTATAGTGACTAAACACAAGTTCTATTCAAACAATAAAAATGTGAAAAGATGTTAAAATTCTAAAATAAGATGATGAAACTCCGCGTCGTCATCGGATCGCTCATTCGCCGTTTGATAACAACACCGCACCATAAACACTTTAGTTTTACAATGTTTAAACTGCGCCAAAGGGGGCAGAAAAAAGAATAAAAGGAAATGAGGTAGATTACGCCTTAAAAACGCTCAGAGCCGATATTGCACCGATGGCGATGATCATTTAATTGGGAAGCAAATACGCGCAAGCGCAACCTTTGTGGCAAAGATTATTAAGGTCGTACAGAATTGACACGAAAGTCATCGGTGCCTACAAGGTCCGGAAAGGGCTAGTTGTATGTTTATTCAGAGATGGTAAAATAGATCCACAGGGTGGAGAAAAATGAGAAAAAAATTACCCTCTCGTTCGGAACAAGCTCTTAGAATTAATCTAACACGATAATAGTTATCTACATATCTAATTCAGATGGGTTTTCCAATTTTATTGCAGTTTTAATTTGCGTTTTGTGAGTTGCTAGTTTTTTAATCTCATACATTACATTACACAAACTCACGCCTGTATCCCGGAGAGGTAGGCAGAGACCAGGGTTTGCCACTTGCCACAATGCTGACAGACCTATTTCGCTGTTCTGCCGTGCACAAGCTAAAACGCCGTTATCTCAAAAAAATTAACTTTCGAGTAATGCGCATAAAACCAGGAAAGTAATAAAAATATATGCTACTTGATAACTATACATAATATGACTATACTTGAGATATCAGAAGTTAGATCTTTGTGAGTACCTTCTTCAAATAGCTTTACTTTTTATTAGTAATGATAAATTCAGCTTAACAAAAATATATTTTTGACGTTATGAAACACAGTTATTATTTAATAATTAAACTAACGTAACGGCATTTTTTAGCTGTTTATCTCTGGAAGTACTTATAAAAAATGGGTTTTAGGGATCGATAGAGATATTTTTCTAATTAAGAGGTCATCAGAAACTCAAAATCGACTGGATGGCCGATGATGGACGGCAGTGTTGTAATCTAACGGTCTTATTTATAAAAAACGTGATTCCTCCTAAACACTCCTCAGAGGCAGTTTAAATAATCTGTGTACATCTTTTCCTTTACCTGACTATTTAAACTGACTCTGTGGAGTGTTCTAAGGAATAGTATTTTTTTTTTAATAAATAAGACCGTGAATATTGTCTCTGTGACTGTCTCTGATTAACAGATTAACGCACTATAATTCTGTGGTATAACCATCTAGCTTGCAGCAATTCCCACATCTTAGCCTAGCTACTCTTTGGCAGTGCCAGAACCAATCAGCGTGTTGATCGGGCGTCGATGATTTATGACTGCAAGGGGCCTATTCCGGCGGATGTTTGTTTAATCGATCACCGAAGGGAACCGGGATCGACGCCTTTTATTACGGTAGCTTTAATGCCGGGTTCACGCCGCCATCGCCACCGCCTTGAGAAAAATAACACACCAATATCCCACCGGGGCCTTGAGTTTACTAAATCATCATCATCAGCCATTTGACCCCGACCGCAGGACATAGGCCCCCTTCGTGGTTTTCCTAACCATGAGGGGTTTTGCCATAATCGCCACGCTTGGCAGGCGGGTTGGCGATCGCAGTTTGCGATCGAAATCTCAGGAAGACGCTGCTGCCCGTATTATGTCAGTGAACTTAGCATATCATTTTCCAGCATATCAAAAATAAATGAAAGTTCTTGTCGCATGCAGCTGAGTTCTATAGTTCCTGATACTTTTTAGAAATAGTTCTGGCAATTTTACCCCAAAAAAATCAACTGATAAAATGATATGCTGACTTCCCCTATGTACATCATCATCATCATCATCAGCCATTTTACGCCCACTGCAGGACATAGGCCTCCCTTATGGTTTTCCCTAACCACGTAGGGCTTTGCCATAATCGCCACGCTTGCCTGCCAAGGGTTGGCGATCGCAGTATACGGTTGGAATCTCAGGAAGACGCTGCTGCCCGTCTCCTGGTAATTCATTTCCTTAGTCGTAGAACGACATCCACGGAAGGAAATGGAGTGACGCTATTCTTAATCCGACGCCACACGGAGTTTACTAAATAGATAGATATATTTGAAATTTTTGCCTCTCCTGTACCTCCTACGGGTTGACTTATTATTAAGTCCACCTAAATGTCTGAGGTATTCAAATACCTCAGCGCTTGAAATTGCCACTCCACGGTGGGCACGCGTGGAAATTAAACCCACACGACAAACCATACACTCTCTCTCAGAGACAAGGCCTGTGCGTCCCACAGGACGTTGTGATGCGATTGTTTAGTCGACTATCGTTGGCGTCAGACAACAGCCATTGTCGTGCTATTACTACTCTATTGAAAAACTTTTCGTTTAGTAGACTCTTGACCCTGCTTTAAGATGGGCTTGTTATTTTTGTTGTCTGGCTAACCTCTTTGCGAGATGTTATTTTGGCCGACTTTAGTAAGAGGACTTGTGGTAAACATTGCAATCAATAAAGCTACTTATTGCACAAAGGAGTCTAACCGTCGGTTTTTGAATTGACAATTTTACTAAGTAACCGAGGATATCCTAAAAATCATCACATAATCTACTGTACATCTCATATACTCACTCTCACTCTCACTCATCACATCACACATAAACACAACACAACGCACAACACTTCCATCAACACATCTTACTCCTCTCACAACCCTCACACAATCTTAATACTGAATTTGCATATTGATCTGATAAATGTTCCCTTTTGTGTTTCTTTTTATATTATTATTTTTAACTCAACTAGTTAATGTCACCATGTAACTCTTAAACATTTTTATACCACTATCGGTCTTTGTTTAGTACCTAAGTAAAAATATGATTCTGTACCCGTCGCCAATTTTGAACACTGTCAACTTATTATAACCAGGTCCTCACTATACAGATTACCGTCTAGTGTGAGGTCCAACGGTAACCTCTCTATTGTCAATGGCAACCATTTTCTATACCAATATTAAGATTATCATACTATCATACTTTTTTTGAGGAAATGTTTATTTATTAGCAAGTGGTTTAAATAATTTTTTTATCTTTTTTTATCTTATCTTATCTTAATAATAATAAAAAAAATCACACAACACAATCACTTATCCTGTGGCCTAATTATGCGCACCAAATCCTGAGCGTTTACAATACGCTAACTGTCAAATTCCATACTTATTTGACAGTTAGAAGATTGGAATCGTTCAAGATTTGGTGTGCTATGGTTACCATGGTTACCATGGGTGAGGACATCGCAAACATAGAAATCATATACACCCAGACTGAGGCCATTTGCACAGATCAAGTACAGCGGCCTCTCATCATCATCATCAGCCCAACTCTGCCCATTGCTGGGTATAGGCCTTTTCCCCATTACGCCATATTTCATGCCATGCTAGGCCTCAGACTAGTAGATAGAGATAGTAGACGTCGGACGAAGGTTGAAGATATTGGTGACCGAATCTCGAGTCTGAAGTGGCGATGGGCGGGACACCTGGTGAGGTGGGAAGTTGGCAGGTGGACCAGGGCAGTAACGGAGTGGCAGCCGAGAACCGGGCGGCGGTCGGTCGGTTGACCAACAGCCCGATGGTCGGACGATGTGGCAAGGTCGGCTGGGGGCTGTGGATGCGAATGGCCAGAGACTGCGAAAGATGGCGTGATGGAATAAAAGGCAGCGGCCTCTAGCGGGTAAAATACAAAGAACCGGCCAAGTGCGAGTTGGACTTGCGCACGAAGGGTATCGTACCATTATCTATACAACATTAGACAAAGATCGAATTTGCGAACAGCGCCATCTATAGAAACCAACAAGAAGCGTTTAACATTAACATATAACGACATGACATCGGCGCTGTGACGGTTACATAGATGGCCGCTATATGGCGAGCGCTGTTTTAGACAACATTCGTTGTATGTGAGCCCCACTTTAATAAAAAAATATATTCTGTTTTTATTATTTGCTGTCTTAGCGGTACCAGAAATACATCATCTGCTAAAATTTCAACTGTCTAACTATCACGGTTTATGAGATACAGCCTGGTGACAGACAGACAGGAAAACAGGCGGACAGACAGACAGACAGACGGACAGTGAAGTCTTAGTAATAGGGTCCCGTTTGGCACCCTCCGGGTACGGAACCCAAAAAAATTAAATAGGTTCTTAAGCATCAGTTTTTATCGTCAGATTTCTCGTGAATAAAAATGAGTCAGAACGATACTTAAGTATTTACTTAGGGAGTCCTTAATTCAGAAACCGGCAGTAGGTAAGTGGTGGTATCAATCAATCAATAAATCAGCCCGTACGCGTTCTCTGCCATTCTCGCCCAGCTGCTGCCAGCAATCTGCCTTAGATCGTTGGTCCAGCGAGCTGGTGGGCATCCAAAGCTGCGTTTACCAGATCGTGGTCTTCACTCAAGAACCTTCGAACCTCATCTAGCAATCTGCCGCGGTCCTCAAGTAGTGGTCTAGAGTATAATATTTAATTTGTTGGCTTATAATGTACAGCACAATACAGACTCTCGACTCAGTTACATTAGATACGTTGCACAGTCAATATTACATCAACATTTACAACCGAAACTAGTAAGTACCCAGCAAAGTTTAACAGCTCCGAAATACCTGGTCAACGATTTTTGCTTGTAAAATTACCACTATTGAACATTTCTGTTCTTTTTAACCGACTTCAAAAAAGGAGGAGGTTATCAATTC
This sequence comes from Yponomeuta malinellus, assembly GCA_947308005.1. NCBI lineage: Eukaryota > Metazoa > Arthropoda > Insecta > Lepidoptera > Yponomeutidae > Yponomeuta > Yponomeuta malinellus. The sequence goes on from OX371003.1 coordinate 19,476,961, forward strand.
GAGGCGTATATTTAAATATATATATTTGGCTATGTTCCTCCATAACTCCGTCAAATCTTAACCGATTTCGACAATTCTTTTTTTTTTTGTTCGAACAAGTATAACAACCCATTGGTCCCATTTTAATTTGGTGATGGAGACTTGCAGAGATGAAGAACGGAACTCTTCAATGGACTGCAGTAAATAAGCCCTATTGGGGTCCATCCTTTAGTAATATCCGTATGTTTAATAAAAAAGCGTAAAAGTAGTCCCAAGTTAATTTGGTGATGTTCTGGTGAAGACTTTCGGAGATGGAAATTTAGAACATCAAACTTTAAAGCAACGAATTAAGTAGGGTAAATTATGGTTATAAGGGACTTATTTATTTTCCTCCCGCTCCCCCACTAAAAATTTAAAAATAAAAATGTTTAAATTAAAAATGAAAACCGACTTCGAAACACTAATGCACTAAAAAGTTAGAAATAATTTAAATAATTAGAAGTATTTATACAAGTAGGTATTTTAGAAGTATAATTTGTAGTAGGTGCCCAGTTTCAAGACCAGCATATATATTAACTCACATATATAAAAGTATATACGCAGCTAAACTCATGACAAAACTTAGACATGTAAGCCTTTTAATGTATTTTGTTTTCTGGTGTGTACATTAAAGTGTTCTAATCTTATCTAATCTAATCTATATCCATTAAGGGTAGGCAGAGACCAGGGATTATTATTTTACTAAGTTATATGGGAAAGCGTCACAAGACAGAAGGTCGGACAGACGGACAGGTGGCGCGGTTCCCACGTTTATATTATATACCTCATGGTTTTCCAAGCTTCCCGGTCTTGTGCCGCCCGCATCCAGCGACTCCCCGCCCCACCACGAGGGAGGCCAAGTCCTGCAGTGGGCGTCAAATGGCTGATGATGATGATGATGATGATTATAGATGAAAATCTATCTATCTTAGCGCTGAGGGATCACTTCCTCAGCACAACGCTGAGTCAGCTGCCTTTTGTGGCAACGTAGATACACCACAAGCTACATCTATGGTCCTGTTTTATTTATTCGTTTTGTCTGTTGTGTATTTAGTTTTCTTTCTGTTGTTGTGCATATTATGTTACTTATCTGCTTATTTTGTTTCTGTGATGTATCTTGTTGGTATAATAAATGTCTTTCTTCTTCTTCTTTATTTACCACGGTCTTGAAAAACCTTCGTTTCATCAGGATTCATTAGTCACTCCATGCACTCCCGACTTTCCCACCAAAACGACAAGCCAAGATGGCGCCCTTTTTTCATAGTGACGTCATCAAATGAAGGTTTCCACCTTGACGTTTAATCTCAATGGCCAAGTAAATTACAATATCCCTACAAAATAAAAAGTTCCTGTTTACGACCCCACTCTCACACACGTGTCTCTCACGAAAAGAAGCCTATGCAAACCGCCCTCCGAGTCATCAGTAGGACACGGTTGTTGGCCGTGGCTTATGGGAAAGCGTCGCAAGACAGACGGACGGGCAGACAGACAGGTGGCGCGGTTCCCACGACCCGGCCAATTATTAGTACGGCGTACGGAGCCTCGCGCGCGTGAGTACTTGACCTTATCATGGGTACACGCGGCGGGTGAGTTGGAGCTTGGGGTGTGAATACTATCGATTTATACAGTCGACGGCACATCAACCTTTACATACGTTCACTCTAAGCAGCAACGTTAATGGCGGCTTTGCAAATAAAATGTAAAGGTTGACTGTCTGTCTGTGACTGTTGTTAGGAAATAAACAATAATGAATACAATAATTAACCAATATTAACTTGAGTCTTTGTCATTATACCTTGATGTGCAACTTTGTCGTAATATTTTATCCGGAAATACTTTGTCATGATATCGTGTCATGATATCGTGTCATGATATCGTGTCATGATATAAAAGGTAGTTAAGAGTGCGCTCTCGGCGCAGACGGCAGTGCGACTTGAGAGCTTGGTCAGTGCGGACGTGATTTTGGATACCCTGGGAGAAATCAGGTTGTACATTGTTCTTTATTCTATCCATAATATAAAATAGTCTCTTTCTATAATGTGAAGGAATTATATTAATTCTCATATCTTTTTAAAATAGTAAATCGTACTATAAATAAATGAATTGATTCCATAATCTTTGGTCTTACTTATTGCTTTCATACCTTATAATGTTTATAGCTCAGAAGTGGGATAAGCAGGCATTTATTAGTACAAAAGTGATAACATTGTAATAAACTGCCTGTTCGTCCTTGCCCACCAGTTTGAGAAAATAATGCGAATATAAAAAATATATATAAATTTTTTTTTTTTTTTTGTTTATTCTTTCCTTACAGAATATTTAGACATTTATTTTTCACGATAAGTAATTGAGGTAAAATAAAAAAAAAAAAAACTCGATAAGAGCTTAATAGTACGAGATAATATTAATGAATTATGAGACGGCCGTACGCAAAATAAAACGTAAGGATGTGATTTTTTTTTATTTTTTTTATTCTTGGACTTCGGCTCAGTCACCGGTTGCTTTTAGATTCTTCATAATTTATACCCCTTTCATTATTAGGCTGCTTATGCAATGCTGTTCTAAATGGTATTCACTCATTTTTTTAATAATCGACCTGAAAAACATGTTTCTTCCGCTACTAGTTAAGTTACAATAATTTCCGCCCTTAATAAGAGTTCATAAACAAGTAAAAAGGAATCACTTTCTAGTGCGCAGTTTTATCAGGTAAGCTATTACACCGTAGCTTAATAGAGATCATCATGACACGGTAATTACTGCTTAATTATTGAGAATAACCAAATCGCGCTTCGCCATTCTCAGGCTTGCTATTAACTCGAATCGAACATTTCAGTGCAATGGACTCCGATGGTGTGATGCATCAGAGGCCACGAAGCGTGAATGTTGGGGGCAGCTCCGAATACGCCAACCAGACTGAGCCTGATGAAGACCGACGTGCAGACGAGCCCGGTGGCCGCCAGAGTCGTGAACGTCACAGAGTACAAAGGCGCCGTGCTATCAAACGTCGGGAAAATGAGGTTAGTGAGGGAGCGAGAGGGAGTCTGATGACCAGGCAAGCTCGCAAGCACTACACGACTGAGCGCAATAAGATTAGTGAGGGAGCGAGAGAGAGTCTGACGGATAGGCAAGCTCGCAAGCACTACTCGCGTGAGCGCAATGAAATTAGTGAGGGAGCGAGAGAGAGCCTGACGGATAGGCAAGCTCGCAAGCACTACTCGTGTGAGCGCAATGACATTAGTGAGGGAGCGAGAGGGAGCCTAAAGAAGAGGCAAGCTCGCAAACACTACACACGTGAAGATATTGAGATTAAAAACCATTCGAGAAAGAGTCTGAAGGACAGACAAGTTCAAAATCTTTGCTCGCCTTCATTTACTCGACGGTCTCGGAGTAGGGAGTCCAGGCGATATCAACACAAAGGGGAACATCATCGGGGACGCTCAAGCAGTCATTCTATTATATTGCCCGGGCCAAGTAAACGACGTAGGTGTCCATCTCAAAGCTCTGATGCCACCGTTTATCAGAGTTTGAGTGAAACATCATCATCTGAAGATAATTGTAGCGTGCACAGAAAAGAAAGTCCAATTAAGAGAAAACCGAACATACAAGGTATCGTGGGCCGGAGGACAGTTAGTAGTGCTAGAATGCCAGAACGCGAACCGAAAAAAAACCGTAAAAGACGTCGTTCTCACTCTTCAAGCCCTCCAGCCCGCCGATACCGTAGCGGTTCAACTAGTGATATCCTGCATAAATTCTTGAACATCTTAGAAAATGTAAAAGGTCAGTCTAATCCTAAGTTAACGATGAATAATGTAATTCCAGAATTCGACCCAATGTTGAAAGACCAAACTGTCATAATTTGGTTAAAAAAGGTTGAGGAATGCGCCAAAATCTATAAATGGGACGAGGGAGAGATAGTACACTTCGCCTTACAAAAACTGTCTGGAGTGGCTAAAACTTGGTACCAAGGGCTCGATACGGTTCTTTATACGTGGCCTGAGTGGAAAAATAAACTCATAGAGTCCTTTCCATGCCGTGACGACTACGCTGAGTTGTTGACTATGATGCTGGCTAAACGCGCTCGATACGGAGATTCTTTAGAGCAATATTATTATGATAAAATAAATTTACTGAACAGATGCTCTATCAAACATCGCGAAGCCGTTGATTGTCTATTGCACGGTATAGAAGATAGAGCTGTACGCGTAGGAGCGCAAGCGGCACAATTCTCGGAGCCTGAGGAGGTGCTCAAATACTTGAAAACCGTAAAAGCGGGGAACGTAAGAGATCATGATAGAGCGAGGCCAGAAAAACGTGTTACTGCAACTGCAGGTGCAGTTAACAGCTTGAACAAGCCGAGACTTGAACTGCTGAAGCGGATGTTCAAGTGCTACAATTGCGGTCTGGATGGACATAAGAGTTTTGAATGTGCAAAAACTGCAAACAAATGTTCCATATGTAGCCGCATAGGGCACTTGGATACATACTGCAGGAGTTCTAAGGCCTCTCAAAATAAGAACCCGTCCAATATGGAATCTACCAAAGGGGAAGAAAAACAAATTTCAGAGCTGACTACATCTGAAAAGATGAACAATAAATACGTAATAGATGTCTCTGTCAATGGGTTACTTGTCCAATGTTATGTAGACTTAGGCAGCCAATGCACCCTTGTAAGTGAACATCTAGCAGTCGAACTAAATTTGCTCACCGTCACTGATAACTTGCCGGTAATGAGGGGTATTGGTGGTCATTGTTTCACTCCACTGGGTCGTTGTGAGGCTGAAATAACAGTCCAAGGAGTAAAAGAAGCTGTTGAAGTTTTCGTGGTAAACGACGGTGTGTTAAGGTACCCAGTACTCTTGGGACATTCCTTTACTGAGAAGCCTAATATTACCATAACGAAAACCCCTGAACGGATAATCTTTGAAAGAACGCCAACGTCTAAAATTACGCTGAGATCTTTGAAGGATGTTGTTATACCTCCGCAAGAAATGAGAGCCATATCTGTGTTGGCATCCACGAATTACGAAGGAAAATTACTCATTAGAGGCTCGATCCGAGGGAATCCTGGTCAAGAACACTATCTCCTTCCAGGTGAATACACAATGGAAGGAGGTGTAGGACGCGTTCTTATCCAGAATATTAGCGTCAAAGAGATCATAATAGCAAAGGATTCTCTACTAACTCGAGCAATTCCAACTACTCTTCAATGTGATGTTTTTTCAGTAACATTAGAAGAGCCCGTACCGGCTGATCATGTACTCTGTGGCCCACAAGTCACTGAAGAACAGAGACAAAAGTTAGAAAAACTCATAGCAGAATACCATAACTGTTTTTCAAGTGGATTAAAGGACTTAGGATTTACTACTGCTGGAGAAATGGTAATTGAACTGAAGGATTCAGAGCCGGTCGTATACAGACCGTACAGGATGTCGTATGGAGAAAGGTCTCAAGTACGCAATATGGTCCACGAGATGTTGGAAGCGGGTATAGTTCGAGAATCCTCATCTCCGTACGCTAGCCCAATAGTCTTAGTCCAAAAGAAAACCGGCGATAAAAGATTATGCGTTGATTATCGCGCCCTCAATCAACGAACAAAAAAGGACCATTATCCGCTTCCCCGTATCGAAGACCAGCTTGATCAATTAGCTGGCAGTACCACGTTTATTTCGCTTGACCTGGCTTCTGGTTATTACCAGATCCCCATCGCCGAGTCGTCACAAGATAAAACATCTTTCGTCACTCCAGACGGACAATATGAGTACACCAGGATGCCCTTCGGGTTAGTAAATGCCCCATCGGTATTTCAGAGGACCATGAATAGAATTCTGGCCGAGGCTAAGATAAAATATGCACTGGTGTATATGGACGACGTCCTTATTCCCGCAAGTTCATTTGAAGATGGTCTTTCGAAGTTAAAAGAGGTCTTAGCTCTCCTACAAAAGGGGGGCTTGACCCTAAAATTAAGCAAATGCCGTTTTTTCTTTGACAGTATAGAATTTCTTGGGTTCGAGGTTAGCGGGGAAGGCATAAAACCAGGTTTTAGAAAGACGGAAGCCGTGGCGAGATTCCCAACTCCTAGAAACGTGCATGAGTTACGGCAGTTTCTTGGGTTAGCCAGTTTTTTCAGAAGATTTGTCAAGGGATTTGCTACTATCGCTAGACCTTTGACGGATCTTCTGAAGAAAAATTTCGACTGGAAATGGGAAAAAAACCATGAAGATGCGTTTTGTCAATTGAAGAGCATATTGGTTCAACGTCCACTGCTGGCACTTTATGATCCAAAACGAGAAACACAGGTTCATACTGATGCCTGCAAGCATGGAATTGGAGGTATTTTGCTTCAAAAAAGTGATGAGGGCATATTCAAGCCCGTTGCTTACTACAGCCGCAAAACCACTCCAGAGGAACAACGACTACACTCATTCGAGTTGGAGACTCTTGCAGTGGTAGCGTCTCTTGCAAGATTCAGAGTGTATTTGGTCGGTATTCCATTCAAAGTATTCACAGACTGCAATGCCCTCCGGACTACTATGACCAAGCGGGATCTCGTTCCACGCATCGGACGTTGGTGGATACAATTACAAGAATTCGATTGCGAAGTTGAATATCGACCTGGATCCACCATGCTGCATGCGGATGCGCTCAGTCGAAATCCTGTAGGAGAAGCGGTGGAGGAAACGCATGTGCTTGATGTGTTAGAAGTTAGCACAGATGATTGGATCACGACTGTTCAGTCAAATGATGAAGAAATAAGCCGCATCAAAACAATATTAAACGACCCGACCACTGAAAATGTTACAGATGTTGTGAATAATTACGTTTTGAAGAATGGTAAGGTGTTCCGTAAGACGGGTAGTGATGGTACGGACTTGAGATGGGTGGTCCCGAAAGGAGTTAGGTGGCAGATAGCCAAGATGAATCATGACGATTTGAGCCATTTCGGCTTTGAGAAAACTTTCACACGAATTCAGCAGTCGTTTTGGTTCCCTAAAATGCGTCGCTTTATAAAAAAGTACGTTAGGTCCTGCCTAGAGTGCGCTTATCACAAAGGTACCACTGGTAAACAAGAAGGTGAATTGCATCCAATACCCAAAACAGAAGTCCCGTTTCACACAATTCACGCTGATCATTTAGGCCCGTTTGTACGGAGTAGCAAGGGCAACTTGTATTTGCTGGTAATCATCGATGCTTTTACTAAATTTGTGAACATAACGCCAGTCAAAAACACGAAAACATCGAGTACCATAAAGGTATTGCAGGACCACATAAGATTCTTTGGTACCCCGGCAAGGCTCATTACCGATCGCGGTACGTCCTTCACAAGTAACGCTTTTCGTTCTTACGTGAAATCTATGGGCTTGAAGCATATTCTGAATGCAGTTTCCACGCCAAGAGCCAACGGACAGGTGGAGAGGTTCAATCGCACCATCCTGGATGCTCTGTCAGCAAAATGCACCGACAAGAACGACAAAAATTGGGACAATTATATACACAGTATTCAGTTGGGATTGAACACAACAGTCCACAAAGTAACTGGCAAAAGTCCATCTGAATTACTATTTGGCTTTAAAATAAACAATGGGTCAGAAAACGCACTGAGCGATGTTATTATCGAGACTATCAACAAGCCTTCAGAAGAAGAACTTGCCGATATAAGGTCGGATACGGGCAGACGAATCAGCAAGCAGCAAGCCAAGGATAAAGAACGGTTCGATGCTAAGCGTAAAAAGAGTCACGTTTATTCGGTAGACGACTTGGTGAGTGTCAAGCGAGACGCCCCAAGCGATGGAAAATCGATGAAATTAGCTGCAAAGTACCAAGGCCCTTACCGCATCATGAAAGTCCTACCAAACGAAAGATTTGTAATCAAAGATACGCCAATTACTAAAAAAAAAGGTCATCGCACCTACGATAATGTTGTAGCCATAGATAAATTGAAGCCATGGTTAAGCTTTGATCAAAACTTTGGGTCAAGTTCGGAATCAGAGTCAGAAAACTAACACCTTACTATTTAATACTGATAATTTGTGCTGTAATATAAGCAAGGCATAAAACATTACTTTATTTTAATTGGGTATTTGACAAAATATCAAATGAGTTACTTTTAAAAACGGAATTTTGTATGAAAATACTTGCTTATGACGTCACATTTAAGAGCACACTTTTTATGTTTAATCTATTTAAAAATTGTAATAACTAGTAATTGACTAAAAGAGATACATTTTCCGAGATATTTTGTAATTTTTGTTTTAATCGAGCATATGAAATAATTGATTGTTGATCGTGTCAAATACCGTATTAGGTTTATCAAAGATTTTAATGTATTTATAGGATAACTTTTATTTGATTAATTAATAACAAATGAAACAATTATGTAAGATGTACCTAAGTTCTTTATCTAACTAACAATTGATTAAGCAAACAGATTGATTAGATAAGTTTATATTTTTGTTATGTAGTTACGTACAGTTTGTATGGATCATAAGCAAAAGTTAACCAAAAATGTTTGTAAGATTTTTTTTTTTTCTTCTCTTTTCTTTCTCAGCACTATTACCATAATATTGAAATAAGTATCTGTATGATTGACTGAATTTTTTTTTTTTTCATACATATCAATTTATGTGAACTGGGTCGATGGGACTCCCCCTAAGAGGATGGCCGAGTTGTTAGGAAATAAACAATAATGAATACAATAATTAACCAATATTAACTTGAGTCTTTGTCATTATACCTTGATGTGCAACTTTGTCGTAATATTTTATCCGGAAATACTTTGTCATGATATCGTGTCATGATATCGTGTCATGATATCGTGTCATGATATAAAAGGTAGTTAAGAGTGCGCTCTCGGCGCAGACGGCAGTGCGACTTGAGAGCTTGGTCAGTGCGGACGTGATTTTGGATACCCTGGGAGAAATCAGGTTGTACATTGTTCTTTATTCTATCCATAATATAAAATAGTCTCTTTCTATAATGTGAAGGAATTATATTAATTCTCATATCTTTTTAAAATAGTAAATCGTACTATAAATAAATGAATTGATTCCATAATCTTTGGTCTTACTTATTGCTTTCATACCTTATAATGTTTATACTGTACTACACTTTTTACGTTTTTATAAAGCAAATTATTCTTATATTCCCGTGCTGAGGACATTTTTTTTAAAATCTCGCTGCCTGTACGTAATACAGAGAAGTTTGTAAAGAGGCTCGAAATTTCGCCGATGCCTGCACTTGCCCATTTAGCTCAGTTGGGAGAGCGCTGGCACGGTTAGCCAGAGGTCGCGGGTTCAAGTCCCGGCATGGGTGGAAATTTAGCCTCTAAATAGATTTTTAAATTAATTCGTTTATTAAGTAGTGGGTGATACATTTAAGATAAGATAACATTATTCTTTATTGTACACCAGAGCACAAGACAAAAATTTGCAAAGATACACGGTACAATTGGCGGCCTTATTGCTAAAAGTAATTTCTTCCGAACAGCCTCTTTCAACATTTAGATAGATAAATAGATAGAAAGCACTTGATTATACATGAGTAGTATTTAAACATATTATTATAGATGGATAGATATTGAACACTTTATTGCACAGCCAGAAAAAGGAACATAAACCAACCATATATTTTCTCAGATCTAAGTAACAATTACATTTACAATATTTAATTTAGTTTGATTAAAGCAAAAACTATAATGTTTTGTTTTGTAAATGTTTTTTAATGCCAAATAAATAAAGAGTGTTGTTGTTATTTATAAACAGGTAATGTCTAGACTAGACGCTCATTCACCATTTGTGGTTGACGGTAGAAAAATCGGATTTTATCCTGTAGCCGCTATGTTCAGAATAAAGTTCTTAAATGCAAAATTAGACATCTGAATATAGTTAGCTAAGCAACGCAAAACAAGTAACGCATTTAACATTAACCTTCGTTTTTAAGCGTAACTACAATGCATCTAATGATTTGCCTTGGCTCGGTAGAAAACTCGAATTTGTGTGGCGTGTGTACCCTGGCGTCAGCGTGCTTTACCGTTTATATGGTAATGCAAGATGGTCACTGGTCATAGAGTTCCAGAGTTTCGTTCTATTAATTCTATCCTTTTGAACTGAAAACCACTTTCGGTGCACTTTTTCTGAAGAATGAACAAAACTGATAGTTTATATGTGAATTTGCAGTAACTGTGAAAGAAAACGTCGTGAAGAAACTCCAATCGTTGAGGTGTCCAGATACCTTAGTGCTCAAAATCGTCAATCCGCGGTGGGCACTTATTGTGATTAAGCCCATAATAGGTATCTCTCTTTGAGAGAATGTATTTGCCAAACTGCTTGTACTAATAATGGTAATAATTTATTATATTTTATCCATATTATATTAGTAAAAAGAAGAACTTACTAATAAGATAGTAACTTAGATATACTAAATTTAGTTATTAACACTAACTTTTATTAGATTGCGTGTGCACGCCCACGCAGTGTCGCATAAAAGGGCTATCAGGCTTATCAGCAAGTGCCCTGAGCACCGCGTTGATGGAGCCCTGTGGTCGCATTCTGGGGCCTATTTCATAAAACGACAATTTATGGTTTATTATAATATATAATAACTTCCACACAATACAATCACTTGACCTAGTCCCAAACTAGGATACCCTGTGCTATGGTAACCAGGCAAGGACGTTACAAACATTAAAATACACACAGACTGAGGCCATTTGTACAAATGAACGGCAGCCCCCAGTGGGAATCGTACCCACGACCTCTGTTTTGGTAGCTAAGCGCCTCAACGGCGAGACCAACGAGACAATTCGATGTACATTGCGAGGTTGATTAAACCACAGATTAACAAGTGGACTCTGCTACGCAATGTACGTCGAATTGCAGATTTATGAAACGCGGCCCTAGTCAACGCGATGCGCTTACGCAAAATGGCGTAAATATGCCAAGCAAAGTAAAGTAAAAATTGAGAGGTCAAAATATAACTTCCAAAAACCATTAACCCTTGATCGGGTCCGACCCACTCTCGCCGGAGTCAGTTAATGTGATTAAAGCCTAATAACGAACGCCTATAACGCGCCAAAACTTACTTTTTTTGACATAAAAGAAACTGTTTCACGCCCACTGTTGGTTTTACAAAATTGCTTAATCTTTGCCCCGTTCGAAAATTAAAAAAGCTTCCTACCCAAAAAAACATGGCGCCCATAGACTATAACTCTATTTTTTACCAAACAACTTGTTTATGGTTTTATTGGTGCGTTGTGATTATTTCAGTAGTTTGATAATTCGAACTGCCGTTTTTTTAATCACCCGCTAACAAGATACTTTTCCGGTATTGCTGTTTTTTCTGCTAGTTTTTACGATAAATCGTGAGTACGAAATAGCACGAAAACAAACATCGCAGTCTATAATTCATTATGGCTTCACCCGATCGGTGCCGAAACCGATTGGGTCCGGCGAAAAATTCGACGAAATGTCTATAATCGAGAATCGAACCCGAGACCGCTCGCACCCAACAATTTAACCTAATCACTTTGTTTGAGGAAACCCTATTTTTTTTTGTAACAGCCACTGATTACATGCAACTTTCTTCGGACCCTCGTTACGCCTTCAAAGCAATACCGAAACCGTCACAATAATTGGGAGAAAAAAATTGGCTCAGTCCAGTGTAAAATGTCCAACAAAACTAATATTGGAAAATATTAATAAAAACAATATTTAGTTATTGCTGCGGCGACACAAAAAGAAAGGGGCGAAACTGGGATGTAATCGTTGCGTTTTTTTTTTGTTTTGCCGAAGCCCCGTCGATGTCTAATTAGCCGTGTGGTAACTGCTTTACTATGCGGTTTGCGACAGACATAATATTTGACTGTGGATAAAATTTTTGGGGTTCAGTAGGCAAATAGACTCGCATGAGTGGAAAATCTCTATTGCGAGATCGAAATGAGTATTTTATTGGAAGGACGTCATCATCAGCCATTTAACGCCCACTGCAGGACATAGGCCTCCTTCGTGGTTTTCATAACCATGAGGGGTTTTTAGTTTTTTTTACTTTTTAGGGTTCTATACCCGAAGGGTACCAAACGGGACGCTGTTACTCTGTCTCCGCTGTCTTTGGAACCGTAACAGGTATAGCCAGTAGAAATTTTCACAGAATATGTGTTATTACGGAGAATTAAATAATAAAAATAACAAATAAGTGGGGGTCCATACAACAAACGTGTTTTTTTTGTTGATGCTCTATCGTAAGAACGGTAATACATACCTACAGCCATCATACTTGACGTGATTGTGTGACTTATTATATATTCTAACGACAATTAATAAAAAACGGCCAAGCGCGAGCACGGAATTCCTGGTGCACGAGTCCGACTCGCACTTGGCCGCTTTTTGGGTACCCGTAGTCGGTTATGGGTTTGTTGGTCGGGCGGCGCCTGCGCGCAAAACTGACTTGCAAAAGTTGCAAATCCCGCACTCCTTTGTGCGCGCGCCTATTTGTCAAAGCTGCAGTTGGCGGGCGCTTTTGTTCGTCCATCGGAAATCTCAAAACCATTTCAAGAATTTTGCTTTCCGTACAATTTCTATTTATCAGAGTTGTCTACATTTTTTAAGATATAATATTCAATAAAAAGCTTTGACCTTATATGACTTTTGTATGGCGTCAGCAAAGGCAGTTTGAGTATTAATTCTTTGCCTTAGAAAAAAGAAAAACGAAATGTCAACGTGTTGAAGTGTCGGTTTCACAGAGTGTAATTTTTCGGTTTTATTTTGAGGTTAGCCCACAGAATACATTATTATTATTATTATTTGTTGAAATGGCAACCAGCCGACACAGAATACATGAATACCTGAATCCGGCTAACCCAAGGATACTCTAAGGATACTTAGAGTATCCTTGGGTTAGCCAACCAAATCAACTGACGTTAATGACATTTCTTTTTATTTAGGCAAAGACTATCTCTATAATCATGCTTCGACGATGTCACACACCACAAAATTTGAGAAAAATATTAAAAATAGAAATAATTAATAAAATTCAAAAATAACGAAATAAGTTTCTTAAAATGGTCCATGTTTTCGAAATAAATTATAAAACACGTATATTAAAAATAAGTAGCATGGCCAACTGCGGGTTTTGGTTTCGTTTTCTGCTGTGTCGTTGTTGGGATGACAAACGAGGCTTGTGAGGGTAGAGGAGAAGAAGAAGAAGAAGAACAAGAAAGACATTTATTATACCAACAAGATACATCACAGAAACAAAATAAACAGATAAGTAACATAATATGCACAACAACTGAAAGAAAACTAAATACACAACAGACAAAACGAATAAATAAAACAGGACCATAGATGTAGCCTGTGGTACCTATATCTAAGTTGCCACAAAAGGTATCGGCAGCAATGTGAGATCTGGGCCGAGTTTCATAAAACTACAATGCGTAGTTTATTATGACGTACGTTGCGTAGTAGAGTCTTATTATTAATCTGTGGGTTAATCGACTTTGCAATGTACATCGAATTGTCAAAGTAAACCATGAATTGTAGTTGTATGAAACGCGGAGTGGTGATAATTAGTTAGGATACCTCACCCACCACCGCATCTACTGCCCATATCAATTTCTCCTTCGGCAATCTTTGGAGTTTTGGAGTTTGTGGAGTTTCTTTGTTAGTTTCTTCTCCACATAATCCATTAATTGTGAAACTAACAACTTTGACGTTCATTAAGTAAACATTCTGTTTTTACAATGAATAAAAATATTTGAATTGAATTTCCAATTTACGTTTCTACTTTTAGTTAGCTTAGTTTCTATAATAAGATCCCTGAGGATATAATAAGCTTGCCAGAAACGCGGTTCAAAAAATGTGCAAAGCACACTTTGTGCCAAAAGGGCTGCTATAACATTTAAGATTATTTAGATGACGATGATGTCTGGAATTAAAGTCAGTTCAATGCGTGAGTTCTAGGTTTTAGAATCATTATGTAAACTCTGTTAATTAAGGACTTTGAAAAGACTAAGGTTGAATTTATTTGTCCAAAATGATCTGGATTTTAAAATGGTGTGTCAGTTTCTGTGCTAAAACATTTTGAATGATTTTTTTTATAAGGAAGAACTATCAGAAATACGCCAATTGTACCTCTTCTTTTGTAATTTTTGGTCCATGTCATTGTTTTTTGTCTGTACAATAAAGAATATTCTTATCTCACCTTATCTTATCTCGGTATTCTTCTGCTACGATTGAAGTGCGGATGGTCGGATGTCGTTAAGGATTATATTTTCGATACATTAATTAAATGTTAAATAACTGGCGTGTGGAACTATGAACTCAAAAATATTTTAATAGAAATGTCTTGAAAGTTTAACACTAAGCAGGTAGCGGGAAATGGTAAATATAAATAGATCCTTGAATAAATTATCTTATCTTATCTTATCTTATCTTATCATATCTTATAGCCATCCTTTGTTGTCTACTTACATTCATGCCCTTCTATCAACGTCGAACCCTGGCTATTGGTAAAACAATGTAACTTCATAACACAAATTAGATGATTAATTGCTTCTTCACTGAGGAACCTAAAATTACATTTCCCTACTTGTTATGACCACATTGGACGGATTATTGTATAATATGTACGGTAAGAACGCTTTCTTTCTCATATTTACACGCCGCCCTACAATTCTCGATCCCTTTAATAATTTGAGAGCCGTTTAACCAAAATCAATAAGCCGTCGATACTTATGAAAAAACGTAACAGTAATAATGGCCTTGAATATGGGGAATAAAAGATACTTTTTATTATTTCAAATTCAAAAGATTCCTTTATGTGACCGTTGCGTGCTGCGTGCATTTCATCGGATGAAATTTTGGGAAGAGAAGGTCGGACCGGTATGAGCTCTCCCATTTATTATTATTATTATTATTAATACGTTTATTGCACATAAGTAAAAAAATACAATGGCAATGTGGCGGACTTAATGCTATAAGCATTTTCTACCAGTCAACCACAGGAGGTGCAAGAAATTAACTGGTAGGCATACGAAGTAGATGGATAAAACGAATAACTTTAACTAAAATTACATAAGAAGACGAATACTCAACAATAAATAAGTAAATATTTATACTATAAACATATAATATAAATAAACATATAATATATATAATATACACATATAAACTGTAGCAAGATAAGTAGATATAAATATGTAAGGAAGAAAGATAGTAGTGAGATTGCAATTACACAGCCGAGATCCTCCTCGCGAGGGCTCAGGGGGGCTCGGGGTAACACATGTCGAGAAAGTGTTTGCGGACAAGGACTTTGAAAGCATTCCGAGATGGGGCTTTACGAATGCTTTCAGGAAGGGCGTTCCAGAGTCGAACAGCTGTAACAGAAAATTTATCGTCTTCTTGTTTTTGGTCTTATGTAACTTACATCATCATCTAGTGTTTTGTGTGTGCCGTATTTTTGTAATATTGTGTAGCATTGAGTATGTTGTATTACTTTTATTTTTATTGTAGATTTATGTACATATTATCTATTACAGGTATTATCTAATTACTATATACTTATTTAATTATTTACATGATTTGTATATGATTATTATTATTATAATTTTTGTGACACGCTGTACCGCGTTCTAAGATGCTCACGAAACAAACAGGCACTGTCAGTGTCTCGGCGCTGTGGGCTAATACCCTCAGCAAAAGTTGCCTGCAGCAACAGAGACACATCGCGTCTAATGCCTGTAAAACCTTTTTTATTGTGAATTCTGTTTTGTAGAGTTCTATATTTTTCGAATGAAATCGAGTCATGTATTCGGGTTTCGATTTCATAAAAAATCCAGTAATATCAGCATTTTTCTCACACAATATTGGTGGCTTGCTGCTGGATGGTCTCCAGATAGTTTTAGGATGTCTCCTCTTTCCCGTTCCAATGATCATGATCACACCGTGAATTTTGGGTGGTTTGAAAGCCATAGCAAAATGGGCGTGCCTTTTTTAAGAAGGCATTTTCTAAAAATATCTCGACACCAACTCAAATCTATGAGAACTATTAGTAGCCAACCAGAGCGGTGCGTGTGTGCCGCGATTTCTGATAGACGAAGAGGCGGTGCTAATTGTTCCCGAAGTTTTTGAAACAAGACTATTACATGATTATATTCTTTTTGTTGCACTAACCCGTGCTGAGGACAATTTAAAAAACCTAATTAGAGGCTAAAAATTCCACCCATGCCAGGACTTGAACTGGCGACCTCTGGCTAACCGTGCCAGACGTGCAGACCTCATAGTCAGAGTCAAGGCATCGGGGTATACAGATAAATGATTCTCATTTTTATTTTTTACTTTTATTTTTTATTCTATTGGCACACTTTTGTTTTATATTTGACGGATTTTAGATTGTTAGTTTTAACAGTTTTAACCTACACATTCTTATTATATAATTTTAATTTAAGACATTTTTTATTATTATATAATTTTAATTTACACCTAGACATAAGAATTTTATATTATATAACTTTAAGTATTATTTTATTAAATAACAAAGGTCGCCACACTATAAATAGTGGCGGATCCTGCTTTAAAAAAAAAAACCGTGCCAGCGCTCTCCCAACTGAGCTAATGGGCAAGTGCAGGCATCAGCGAAATTTCGAGCTTCTTTAAATCTTCTCTGTATTACGTACAGGCAGAGACATCTGGTCATCATCAGATCATCTACACTCAATTTTGTTTTTGTTGTATGGCTATACTTAAAAGTAATATTCTAAGTAGATGGCATTTTTAATTACTAGTTGCGTAACCGCGGCTAACGCTAACGGTGAAGGAAAACATCGTGAGGAAACCTGGGTGTCTGAGCTATTCACATGCCTCAGCGCTTGAGATCGCCAAACCGCGGTGGGCACGCGTGGTGATTAAGCCCATACTCCCTCTCTGAGAGAAGGCCTGTGCCCTACAGTGGGACGTATATAGGCTGCTTATGATGAACCGCGGCTATCAAACAACCCAGATGTCAGCGTGTATAGAGGTTGTTGCAATATCGAGTAAAAAATTTCTCAACTCCAATGTTCCTAATCAAGAAACCAATTGCGCTTTCTGTTCCTTCTTTCGTTCACCTCAGCCTTGAGAGGAAACTCTGTACAGGCCTTTTTCCATAGGTTCCACATTTTATTGTATTATCACCTGTGGCAAGGCCAAGATACGGTTCTCTTTGCCACTAATTGCGGAGTAGTTCCTCAGATGAAAAGGAGCAAGTGCAGAGCCAGTTCATTCAGAGGAGCTCGAAGCGTTGGCACTTACATTGAGGCATGAAAATGCACTGAATCAGCGTGAAAAAAACTTAGCTCATGATTATTAACTTGATAACGGGTTTAATTACTCGATTTTTTTGTCCGGAAGCATCTGGCCAGGTTTCGCCACGGTTTCAGAAATCCTGGTGAGAATCTTTCGACAAAAAAAAAATAAGTGAATCCGGGATAATGTGCAATGTTTGAAGATGTTGGTGATTTCTAGGCTCAATCAATTTTGTGTCCTGTCTATTTTTGCACTCAACAGGAGCTTATTAAATATTGGAAGTGAGATAGTCAGCGTGGCAAAAGAAAAACGAACCCTCTCAAACACTCCTCAGAGGCTGTCTAAATAATCTGCGGTTACGTCTTTCTCTTATCACAGACTCTGTAAACTGCATCTGAGAGGTGCTTTAAGAAATCGTGTTTCTTAAAATAACAAGAATTTTAATCCTAAAACACTGATAAAATTAAATTAAAAATGTATCAATTATTTACAACGAGATTACATAAAGCCTTCATGTGATAGCAGTTGATATATTAAGAATATTTTTCGCTTTTTGTTTTTCTTTCTGTGATGCATCTTGTTGGTATAATAAATATCTTTCTTTCATTCTTTTCTTTAGGTGTTTCTATTATAATTTTTGCATGTTGTAAATAATTGACACCTATAAATTAAGGTACCTAGCATTAACTTGTCGCCTTGGCGTATGTTAATCACATAAGGATATAATATACTGACGTATACCTTGTCGATGACCCTAAATGAATAAACTACAGTCAGTAAATGACCAAAACATTTTTCCCACCGATTAAATTGCAATGTATAGAGAAACTTCTTACGCTACCAAAAGAACCACAGAAGCAGACAAAACGCTTTGAGAGCGGTTCCCACTGGAATAAAAGATGTGCTCGATGAGCAAGTTCGAAGGTCAAGTGATAGTCACAGAAACTGCAAATAAAACAGAAAAGAAGACCCAGCAGTATACAATTCTTACATTGTATACTGTTGGGTCTTGAGGGTCTACATGCACCTCTTGACCTATTGCGGGGATCGCATTCGATCCTAAGATCCCTACTTAGGTGAGGTACATAAGCGATATCCTTATAATCTTATGGCCTTGTTTATAATAATGGAATTTCAGGGGAATCACCCCTGAAAATCCTCAGAGAAGGCGTAACATAAGTGCGTTTCTAAGCATAATATACTTTTAAGCAACCAGATCGCCCTTGCGTGGCGTCGTGGTACGTAGCATTAGTGTGAATACCTTGAAGGCTGAAGATAAGGGTTGTTTGTAGCCTATATACGTCCCACTGCAGGGCACAGGCCTTCCCTAAGAGAGAGAGTATGGGCTTAATCACCACGCGTGCCCACCGCGGATTGGCAATTTCAAGCGCTGAGGTATGTAAACACCTCAGATACTCAGGTTGCTACACGATATTTTCCTTGCCGGTTAGCGGGTTGTATTGCTACTATAATTTTTCAAATGTACGAAACTAAGAAAACTATGTCATTGGTAGATGCCGGGAATGGAGCCCACGACCTCCCGAATGAGAAGCCGGCGTTCTACCGCTCCGCTACCACAGCTTGTAAGGGTTACTCTGAATATATATATATATTTAGTAAAGTAAAGTGAAGATTTATTCAATTACCAAATGCGTTACCAAAACCATTATGCGTTTTTTTTTGAACAATTAAAAGATAGTTTTTGAGTTTTTTCTTAAAGGTTACTTTAGTCTGCGAGTTTCGTATCGGTGGTGTTATGTCATTCCAAATTTTGCTTGCGGCAACTTTGAAAGAACTTTGGAATGCAACTTATACGAGGACATTTTAATTAGACGAAATGATGATTTAGTAACTAAGCTACTCTGCGCATTCATCCATTTCTATTTCTAGTTCTTGCTTTGAAGGCTTAGATTTACTTGGTACAAACAACAATACAGACATTCTCCGACTTTTGATATACCTACTCATTGCCTTTCTTATCATTGAAACTTTGTAAATCGCTAGAGGTTGATTTACGCATCTCCCTACCCTCTCGAGACGAGGCGTGAGGATTGCATGTCAAGAGCTCAATATTTAGATTTCCTGTTTGTTTTTTAACAATCTTGTTGAAACGAGGTGTGAATTACACCCGGAGGCATACTTCAACACTTTTGAATTCGACGAAAAATCAGGTCGAGTTTAATCGTATCAAATCAGAAGCTTTTTTAGATTATTAGTATAATTGAATTGATTATCTAAATTACCTGCTCAAATTAGGTACCTACTGTTGTTTTGACAGCGGCGCCTTCACTTCCTTTTAGACGTAAATATTCGTTGATGGTGAATATTGATTTTTGTCTATCGTTAAGTGTTTTTAAGGTTTCGTAGTCCGACAAGGAACCCTTATAGTTTCGCCACGTCTGTCTCTCTGTCTGTCCGTCCGCGGCCTAGCGCAAAGACCGGTGGTACTAGAAAGCTGAAATTTGGTATGTGTATACATATTTATCCTGCCGACAAATTTAAAGAATAAAATGTTACATTTTTTTTTACCCCATCATGTTGGGCATTCGTTGAAAAATATTGTGGATGTAGGAAGACTATTCTTCGTCCGAGTAGGGCGTCCCCTCCACTTTCCTGACTAAACTAAAACATATAATGAACGTAAAAGGAAAAGTATCACGGCTTAGTAGGCTTTACTAGTTAACGAGTAATGGGCAACCAACTTATGCAAGTAAAGTTTCGTACAAAATCCATTGAAAATGACTTTGATGAAGTTGTTAGTTCTGTAAAGTAGATAAAAAAACCCTCTTTCTACGGAACCCTACATTTCGCGTGGCCCAACACGCACTTGGATAGTTTTTTTATCAGGTAAGAATTGTATTACAGTTATTGTGTGCTATGATTTTGTGCTATGATTTTCAGTTAGTGTAGCAGCGTAACTATTCCGTTCAGTTTGGAAGTCCATGTCAGCCTTACAAATACAATAGTTATTTGTTATGCAAGGCTGCAAAGTTAATTTTTGACGCGAGTACCTTGTATTGAAACCTGAGCAAGCGAAGGATTCTAGGATTGAGCGAGTAGTTCAAATATAGAATCCTGAGCGTAGCGAGGGTTTCAAAGGTACGAGACGCTAAATAACTTTGCTGCCGAGCGCAACACACAACTTTTCACCTCACTAAAGCGAGGAAAATGTTAGGTGCAAGAAAAACAGTTTTAATAAATATTAATTTTTTAAATCAAATTTTCTTGCCGGCCAGTGCGATTCTTTAAATGAGGCTGGCGGATGACATGAAATAAGTATTTGCATTTCAATCATCAATGGACTGGCTGCAGAGAATATAAACTATTACGAAACCAATGAGGTTCTATATATATGTAATTTATTGTACGAAACCTTTATTGAATAAAAATATTCGAATTTTAAAAACACTTTCCACGCTAGCGGATAAAGTGCGATTTTCCACGCAGATTTCGAATGATAAACAGAGCTTTTACGAGCTAGTGAGGTGAAAATAGATTTATTTTACCAAAAAACAATTTTACATCCTTATTATCTACAGATAGTATGGATAGTATTACAATTTTATATAGTATTCGTTTTGTTGCTCTAATCCGTGCTGAGGATAATTTTAAAAACCTATTTAGAGGCAAAAAATTCCACCTCTGGCTAAGCGTGCCAGCGCTCTCTCAACTGAGCTAATGAGCAAGTGCAGGCATCGGCGAAACTTCGAACCTCTTTACAAACTTCTCTGTATTACGTACAAGGGTAACGGTTAAGGGTTAGTCAAGTCCCGTGGTCCCGGCATAGGTGGAATTTTTAACCTCTAAATAAGGGTTTTTTTTTTCAAAAACGTTACAAATGGTATCTCTTACGCCAACGCCTTCAACAGTACTATCCATCTGTTTATCCGGAGATTAGCTCTATCCATGGAATAAGTATGAAAACGTCTTGCATCATGACGTTAGCAAAGCTGTACATCAATAAATTGTATGACTGACAACCCTGTCAATCAGCTATTTAGTCGTTTATCCCTGAATAAATATTTATTATTTACGTACTTATACAGAGAATTGGTGCAAGTCACCTTTAGTTTACAGTTTTCGAAAATAAGTGGCGTTATTACCCTTCCGGGTCATGGCTGCACACATGACAGAATGTCTAAAGGGTTCGAATGTGTAAGTGTCAAAATGTCTAAAGTTTAATGGTCAAAATGTTGCGGTGACAAAATGACAAAAGTTCACATTGTATTTATTTTACACATCATGCTTGTGTCAGAATGTGAAAATCTAACACTGTGTTTATGTCAAGTTATGTCAGAGATAAAATATATAAATGTTACAATACTTTAGTGACTAATCATGTAATTGATTGAATAGCTGATTCTTACAATGGCAAATTGTTGTACTTGTATTTGTATATGCCTATGCTTGAAATAAATAACTACTATCATTATGTTATTATAACAGGCAAGTAAGAAACGTTCAAAATGCTTTTCACGCCTTTTTGCTCGACCACGACAGAGCGAAAAGGAATAGTTTAGCCGTTAATGTATGATGTACGTATGTATGGTTTTTCTTTTTTTATGTAGCCTACATATGTCCCACTGAAGGGCCCAGTGCTTCTCTCAGGGCTTAATCACCACGCGGGCCCACCGCGGAATGGCAATTTCAAGCGCTGAGGTATGCGAACACCTCAGACGCTCAGGTTTCCTCACGATGTTTTCCTTGACAGTCAGCAAGTGGTATTGCTACTATAACTTCACAAATGTACGTAGCTTAGAAAACCAAGGCATTGGTGGTGTTTTTCTTATGTTTTTTTTTCTATCGTTTCGAGTAGTTTGTCAAATGAAAGAGGAAAATATTCTGTGTACATAAATATAACTGTTCTCTATCCTATCTGCCTATCTTTATGTAACTTTTATAAAGTATTCATACTAAAGTCTTTTCCACACATAAAAATATAGCATAAACTCACGCCTGTATCGTGGAGGGGTAGGCAGAGACCAGGGTTTGCCACTTGCCTTCGATCCTGACAGACCTCAACATTCATTAGTCGTTGCGTGCGCGCAGTTACGGGTACTTAAGTAGTATAGTGTAAGCCAATTGTACTGCATCTTTGTAAATAAATAAATAAACTTCCACACAACACAATCACTTGTCCTGGTCCCAGACTAGGATACCCTGTACTATGATAACCAGGCAAGGACGTCACAAACTGACGCAAATGTGTTTTAATTTACTAACACTCTATGAACTTGCCTTGATTTTATTTAAGTGATTTTGAAATACATAATATTATCAATTACAATAAAATTTCCCCATAAAGCGAAAGTAAAAAATACTGAAATACTGAAAATAAAAAATTGTATTGTTAAATTCTCATATGTAATTCCTGGTGTATATACAATAAATAATATTCTATCTATCTACTATCTACTCTACTCTACCAGCATTTTATTCTCATTCTATGTATTCAGCAGTTCTCTGAGTATATTTTTTCTGTAGTCAGCTTAAATTTGTAAAACTTAAGGTAATTAAATGTAAGTGAAACTTGTAAGACCATTGGCAAACCTAATTTGGTGCATTCATTCACATTAACCCTTTATGCTAAAACGCGGTCAGACAAATTCTGCCTTTTCGAACGTAATCTTTGTGTCCATCCATTGTGTCCGGGGATTGCATAAAGCCTCCATAAAGACTTTGGGAATGGGAGCGGGTAAGCTTCTGGCAAGAAAAAAACCTTTTAAGTCCTTTATTTTGCGTAATAAATACGAGTTTCTCGCACAGGTTCTTTTGTAGAAGTTTTTGCCACGTCGAGCGCGACATAACGGCACGAAGGTTGGCGCTGAGGCACAGTACACATAAAGAGTTATGTGAATTGTGTGAACATCTCAAGTACTCTGGCTTACTCCCGATATTTTTCTTCATAGTCAGTCAGATATTGCTGCCGCAATTAACAAATGTACGTAACAACAATATTCACAAATGTGAGCAAGAAAATCTACAAATGGCGATGGCGCGAACACCTTTTTATCCGACAGTGAAAGCACATGAGGACTATGTTTCTTCCTCGTAAGTATGTTTCTTTGTGAAAGCCCAAAGGCAAAACTCCTTGACAGCAATTGACAAATGAATTAAAAGTATTATTAACAACGCGAGAAAATGGTGGACAACAGCTGTCATATTGTTGTTAAGTTACGAAAAAGTATTAAAACACTTATTATAAAAATATGAAATTCCACTTCTAGAAGGGTCAGTCGAAATTTTCCCCCTAGCAGGTGGGACCAAGTTGACTTACTACAAGAGATCTAATTATCATCAGCCATTTGACGCCCACTGCAGGACATAGGCCTCCCTCATGGTTTTCCTAACCATGAAAGGTTTTGCCATAATCGCCACGCTTGACAGGCGGGTTGGCGATCGTTGGCAGTACGGTTGGAATCTCAGGAAGACGCTGCTGCCCGTCTCCTGGTAATGTATTTCCTTAGTTGCCTTCTACGACATCCACGGAAGGGAATGGAGTAACGCTATTCTTAATCCGGCGCCACACGGAAGAGATCTAATGAGAGGTGGAAATCCGAATTCAATGTAATTCTCGTCATTGGCTCGTCAGGTTCATTTAAGAGGCAAACCCCGGTCTCAATGTACCCCTCCGGGACACAAGCGTTAGATTATGTAATGTAATGTTTGTATAGCTGACTTAGGCCGACCTGCACCACTTCTTAAATGTCACCATGCGTAATTTAAATCAACTTTTGTATGAAGAACGTAGTTAAATTCTGTTCAAGCCACATTTTAGAAAGTAATGCAAGTCGGCTTAATGATAAAATAGGCGTTAGTTAGCTATACACAATTTTGTAATAGTATACTTATACATACCATGGTTACTTAGGACTTGGTCACCATTATATGTCTTAGCATTAATATTAGGTGTACATCCAAGTCAGGGTGGTCTTGGTGCTGGGAAGGCCTATTCGATCCAAAAAACAATGTCCCAGGCACTGCAGTGTCCCAGTAGTTCCTTCACTAATCTAGTGTGAGTGAAGGTGCCACTGGATGCTGTATAAATAATTTCATTACGTAGATGCAAAGGCCAAAGTTTTACATCTAAGTACAATTTAATTAAGCATTTAAATATTCTTACAGTGTATAGTAGCATTTTTCTATGAAATATTATTTTAACCTTTTAATGGTACCTTAAAGTTTTGTTAATTTTTTAATTATTGAAAAAATTCGGAGACTTCTCATTTTAGAATTTTTAGCAGTTGCTTTTTTTAATTTAATACATATAGATTTTTTTGAAAGACAACCAAGATTAAGCTCATATTTTCTCAAAAAAAAAAAAATAATAATATTCAGCGCTGGTGACGTCTTGCGTGGAAGCACTTACGTAGGACGGTCAATCGCTGTTATTGTAGAGAAATAAACTCTGTAACTGCTCGTAATGGCGAAGCAATTTATAAAGAATCCGGCATCATTACTAAGAAATAGAGTAAACAGAATAACGTTTCCCGAAAAATTCTCTTGAGTCGACTTCCTTTTTTTAGGAGACAAGAGGCTTACAGAATCAGACCATAGAAAATTCTTTTAAAACTGTTTTTTATGTAGCCTATATGTTCGTTCCACTGCAAGGCACAGGCCTTCTCTTAAAGACAGAGTATGGGCTTAATTACCGCGCGTGCTCACTGCGGATTGGCAACTTCAGGCGCTGAGGTATGTGAACACCTTAGACACTCAGGTTTCCTCATGATGTTTTCCTTCACAGTCAGCGAGTGGTATTGCTACAACTTCATAAATATCGCAACCATAACATAGAAAATCTGTTTCCCTTCATCATGATAAACAGATTTCATTACAATTTTAAAAACCTATTTTAGAGGCTAAAAATTCCACCCATGCCGGGACTTGAACCCGCGACCTCTGGCTCACCGTGCCAGCGCTCTCCCAACTGAGCTTATGGGCATCGATGAAATTTCGAGCCTCTTTACAAACTTCTCTGTATTAGGTACAGCAGCGACATCTGACCGAAGCGATTTACATCACTTGCAGCCCCGAGTAACCCACTTTGCAGTTAGGTTTTATTACAATTCAATTCGCCCATTTACAATTTATCGCATTACTTACAAGAACACTACCGAATTTGCATTTTATGCAACAACCTTAGGGACAAAATTTGATATTGTTCCTGGTTCTATAACCTCTGTAAAATGTTCCCTTGCCAAAATATTTTTTGGGCCATAGACCACCACGCATCTTACTAAATACTTTAGGTTAGTTTAATACTGTATTTTGCTGACTTCCGCCACTCCCTAAGCAACACTTAGGTAGAGATTTTTGATTCATTTAAGACGTAACAGTTCGGAAAGGAATAGGAAAGTAAAGGTTCATTTGTCGTTGACTGCACTATTACGTGTGGAATCACAATTTTGTTTGGCTTCAAAAGAAACTGGAAAGATTTTGATGCTTTATTTCTCCGTGAGACTAAACTTTCTGTATTATTTTAGTTTTTGACGTCCACTGCTTTTGTCCGCGGAAATCGCAGAACTGTTACCTACTCAAAGAGATATCTAGCGCGAAGTCAGATTGACGATTCATGTAATGTAGTAAGAAAGTTCCGGGTTGCTACCGAACATTTAGAAAATGTATCTGATCGAGCTGCAGTGACAACCCAGCATACTGCGTAAATCCAGTTGTCGAGAAAATATGATAAAACAGGCAAGTTTACTCGTGGTAAAAATGACGTCACAATGGGTTTAGTTGAGATTTCTAGGCCGTGTTTCGTGGAACTACAGTTCATAGTTCCACTAGAGGCCACCGTAAACTTTGCCCTTTGCATCTACATAATGAGATGATTTATACAGCGTCCAGTGGCACCTTCACTCACACTAGATGGGTGAAGGGACCACTCGGACGCTGCAGTACCTGGGACATTGGTTTTTTTATATTTTATGGAGTAGGGTTGCCCAGCAGCTATACATCCTGACAGCTTAGTCGGTCTAACCCACGGGAAAGACAACCGCGGGTTTCCTCACGACGTTTTCCTTTAAAGATAGAGTGTGGGATTGCTACTAGAAATTCGCAGATACGCAGGTCGCCGTACATTTGTACAAATGGCCTCAGTCTGGGTACATTTCCGTGTCCGTGTTCCGTCCTTGCCTGTTTACCATAGCACAGGGTACCCTAGTTTGGGACCAGGTCAAGTGATTGTGTTGTGTGCAAGTTATAGGACGTTATAGTTAATTATGACATTCGATGTAGTCGATGTAGGCATAGGCACACCTATTTCTTATAAATAAATAGGTATCCTGGGTGACCGCGGACCGGACGACGCAGCGTGGGCAGGCCCCCCACCAGATGGTCTGACGACCTGGTTACGGTGGCGGGGAGTCGCTGGATGCGGGCGGCACACCACCGGGAAGCTTGGAAATCCACGAGGGAGGCCTATGTCCTGCAGTGGGCGCCGAATGGCTGATGATGAGGCATACCTTGTCGGTACTAAATCTTCTTAAACTAGTGGTTCACTTTAACATGACCTTTTCGTACTTACGATGGCGTATGTACTAGTTCTTTATTAGAACAGTCACGTACGTCACGTTACAGTATTATAATCAGTGCGTCCTACCCGTCATGACATACGGAGCCCAGACGTGGATAGTCCACCAATTTAAAGTCGCTCAGCGAGCTATAGAGAGAGCTATGCTCGGTGTTTCTCTGCGGGATCGAAACCGAAACGAAGTAATTCGCCAGAGAACTAAAGTAATCGACATAGCTGCACGGATTAGCAAACTGAAGTGGCAGTGGGGTGGTCATATCTGCCGCAGGACCGATAACTGTTGGGGTAGACTGGTTCTAGAGTGGAGACCGCGAATCGGCAAACGTAGCGTGGGACACCCTGTGACCAGACGACATTCGCAAAGCGGTGGGCAATGACTGGAAAAGAAGAGCCGAAGATCGGGCTCAGTGGCGCGTCTTGGGAGAGGCCTATGTCCAGCAGTGGACTGACACCGGCTGATTATGATGATGACAGTCACCAGATATATATGTGGATAATTAATTGGTTAGGCAACAATGTACGCCGAATTATCATAGTAAACCAAGAATTGGAGATCCATGAAACGGGGCCCTGAATTATTTTATTGATTTAATTTGCAAAATTACACAAAAGTTGAGCCGAAATTTTGCCACCAAAGGAGTTTTCTATTGTCGAAAAACAGAAGGTTTCGTCTTCAAACCACGTCGGGGTCATCAGATATGCGGGCCGGGGCGCCCGCAGTTGGGTTTTCGACGGAAAATAATAAATTAAATTAAACAAACACAAAATTGATGTTTGCAGTCGAAGCTATATTACTCACTAAGAGGAAAAAACATTCAAAAAACGAAAAACTCAAATTAAAAATTAAAAAAAAAACATTAGATAAAAACCTCTGTGGAGAGTCCCCACAGTTTCATAGCGCATTGGGTGTCAGAACTGCCAGCTACCCCTGCGCCGCTCTGTAATTTTGCTAAACTGTCGGTTTGTGTGTCACCTCTGATAGCTGTGTTTATGTCTATTAGATGCTGTCAAATCTGAATTTGATGTTTCCTTACTTCCGTTTTTATAGATATTGCCTTCATTTCCTTTTCCTCTTGTGTGGCACGTTTGTTGAACTACTCTTGATTGAGATGTACCAAAAAACTTGATTAAGCTCTGAGATCTCGAAAAATTTAAGCGAGGGTTAAATAATAGGGGTTAAAGTATGAAATTGCCGTTTTATTGCAATAGGTTCTTTGAATTGACATAGAATCTTCATGGTTTGAGGTTTTCGAATGAAACTTTTTTCAAATGATTCTTTTTTTAAAAAATGTGAAACATTTGAATATCTACTTTCAATTGTTTTTGTTATTCAATTTAGACAAGAAAGATGGATACTGCGAAAATTCGAGTGATTTTTGAATACGAGTTCCGACGCGGAACTAACGCGGCAGAAACAGCCCGCAATATCAATGCTGCGTTTGGAGAGGGGTCTACTAATGAACGCACCGTGCGATTTTGGTTTAAACGCTTTCGTGATGGAAATTTCGACTTAAAGAACGAGCCACAAGGAAGACCGCCCACACAGGTGAATAACGATGAATTAAGAGAGATAGTGGAAGCCAACCCTAGTCAAACTACCCAGGAATTAGCGGCATGGTTTAACGTTACCTTACTCACAATATCGACTCACTTGCGACAAATCAATAAAATAAAAAAATACGAAAAATGGGTGCCTCATAATCACTCGAATTTTCGCAGTATCCATCTTTCTTGTCTAAATTGAATAACAAAAACAATTGAAAGTCGATATTCAAATGTTTCACCTTTTTTAAAAAAAGAACACCATAGAAACCATTTGAAAAAAGTTTCATTCGAAAACCTCAAACCATGAAGATTCTATGTCAATTCAAAGAACCTATTGCAATAAAACGGCAATTTCATACTTTAACCCCTAATATTTTGAGAGATTTTGTATCATTATTTTAACGGTCATATAGGTATCCCATAATAAAATCACCCTTTTTGTTAAGAAATATAAACCATCAATGTTATAGCAACATCAATATTAAAAGATTAACTCTGATCACTTTATTAAGTTAACAGGGCTGTTTTTGTTGAATTATGTTAATGTTGTTTTAGCATAAACATCTATTGTTTTGGCCACACACTGAGGCTGACTGATTTGTTCGCATCAATTTTGTGAATTTATTATAAACTAGTTGTAACCCGTGGCTTCAACCGTAACATTTTACTCCGTAATTTTGCGTCCGTTTTTGGTTAAAAGGAAAGACATTGTCAATGCCTGTAGAGCTGCGAGTTTTCGTTTCAGAGTAAGGACCTACTTTTTTTAGGCCCACACGTCCCACTGCAGGGCACAGGCCTTCTCTCAGAGAAAGAGTATGGGCTGGGCTTCATTACCACGCGTGCCCACCGTGGATTGGCAATTTTAAACGCTGAGGTATGCGAACACCTCACGACTCTCAAGTTTTGTCACGATGTTTTCCTTCACGGTTAGCGAGTGGTATTGCTACTATAACTTCGCAATTGTACGTAACTTACGAAACCTACTATAACTAAGGAATTTATTTCATGTGGAGAGCATGAAGGAAGAAAGATTGACGAAACAAATATATCGAGCGAATGTGGTCGGAAGGGCTGGTGAGGAACGTCCCAGGCGGACATGCTTCGACCAAATAGGGGATGTATTAGCAAAGGGCAAGATAATAAGTACCCGAAACCGGCGAATGTTGAGGAAGCGAAAGTGATCTGTGGCAAATAGCAGTCCCTGGTCTCTGCCTACCCCTCTGAGATACAGGCGTGAGTTAATTTATGTATGTATGTATATATTTCAAGCACTACAGCTTATGTAGGTTGGAGTTGCCACTATGGAAGCTGAATAAATAATCAAGTTTTTGTATTGGTTGTGTTGATTTATAGGCGTTACCTTTAAAACCCTATTTAGAGGCAAAAAATTCCACCCATGCCGCGACTTGAACCCGCGACCTCTGGCTAACCGTGCTAGAAGCGCTCTCCCAGTCCCAACTGAGCTAATGGGCAAGTGCAGGCATCGGCGTTTTGAGCCTCTTTACCTTTTACCTTTGGCGTTACCGTTGCTGAACGAAGATCCCCTAGTTCTAGATATTATTAACGGTACGAAAATGCGTTTTAAATTGATGGGGTGTCTTAAGCGCCCCATTTAGTTTAAGGCAGAAATGCTACCTATTTCTGTCACGTTCACACTAAAACTTACAATGGCGGGCGCAGAAAAAAAATTTAAATATCATCTGTCTTATTTGTATTTTCTTCATGTGTTTTTTTTATTCACTTTTTTTATCATCTCTGATAAAAAAAAATGTGAATAAAAAACACACCTCTGCCCACTGCTGGGTATAGGCCTTTTTCCCATCACGCCATCCTTCGCGGTCTTCCGCCATTCACGTCCACGGCCCCCCTGCCAACCTGACCGCATCGCTCATACATGATCACATTTTTTTCACATTTTTTATCCAAGTCGGAAGTTTTTACCGGAACCAATCGGCATCTCCCTAACGGTAATGCGAGTGTATCCAACCCTCACGGGATCCAGTTACTTTTAACCCTAGTTGTTGACTTTTTTCCGAGGCGAATTTTCACAGTCAACTGGGCCGGGTCTACGGTGTCCCGTTGCAGGGAGTTTTGTTTTTGTTTCGTGCGTGTGTACTCGCAGGGTTAATCGTTGTCTATTGCCGATCTTTGAATAAAAATTGTGAAGTATTTTTCAAATCGTGAAGAGGGTACTATTTTTTGTCTCGTGCGGAAATTACATTATGTAAACTCACCCATGTGTCCTGGAGGGATAGACAGAGGGTACTACTACTCTGCTACTACTGCTCTTTTACTTCATCACCATTCATAAGTAATTGCATGCTAGCAAGCCAATTATAAGTTTTTTTTTCGTCATTGTAGTAGAAATATTTAAAAAATCTAATTGTTCTTAATTGGCAAATTTTAAAGTAATTAAATTATTTGTGTTGCTTGACATTACATATACAGGTAGAATAGATAGATAACCCTTAATTGCACAGCCAGAAAAAAGAATCGCTTTATCTAAAAGAATCGATTATGATTGTTAACTTAACACCGGATAAACTTACTTGGTTTGTTGGCGGAAGAGACCGACCAGGTTTCGCTCTGATTCGCAGAGCTTAATCATCATTAATAATGCGTAGTGCGTACAAAATTAGTGCGATTATGATTTTTTAAATCTAAGTAAAAATACTCAAACGTGAGCAGGTAGAACATTTTATCTCTTATCGAATATCATTTTTTTTTGTTTTTTTGTTTGTGTCCCGTGTTGGACAAAGGTCTCCCCTAATGTAGTCCAGATCTTTCGGTCCTGGACCACCTCAGACCTCTCCGGCAGATGATGGTCGAGATATTCTCTCCACCGTCTGCTAGGCCGGCCTCGACTTCGATGTCCGTCTTGTGGCACCCACTCGGAGGCGAGTCTGGCCCAACTATCTTTAAAAAAACAATAGAAAACAAAAATCCGAATAAAAAAAATACAAAAGAAGATCCCGCTAGACCCGCGACCATTTTTTCTGTATCGGCAAATCCGAGCCGTGTTCTTCGGGTTAATGACGTGTGAGAGCTAAAGGACGTTAAAAAACGACGTCTACAATTGGAGACCACTCCACTGACGGGTTACATTAAAATGTTTAGACAGGGAACCAGTAGCTAGGCTGTGGACTTTAGTGTCTAGACTAGACCTTGGTTCTTAGGATTTGGTTTGGATGCTCTGATTGTGATTTCTTATTCATATATATTTACAAAAATTCAATCCTCACTTAAGACAGAGTTTCAGCCGGCTTATGAGAGGAATTCCTGTTGTAAACCGGCTTTAACTTCGTGATAAGAGTGTTTTAGTAGGATCGACTTTTTATAAATAAGTATCATCGTCAGCTATTTGACGCCCACTGCAGAACATAGGCCTCCTTCGTGGTTTTCATAACCATGAGGGGTCTTCCCATAATCGCCACGCTTGGCAGGCGAGTTGGCGATCACAGTATGTGGTTGGAATCTCAAGAAGACGCTGCTGTCCGTCTCCTGGTAATTGATTTTCTTAGTCGCCTTCTACGACATCCACGGACGGAAATGGAGTGACGCTATTCTTAATCCGGCGCCACACGGAATAAAATAATACCTGAATAAGTATGTTCCTAAATAAGTATGTTAGTGTTTAATTATTCTATTGAAAATACAAGAATGCTGTACAAAGCGGTGGACTTAATATCGTTAGCATTTTCTATCAGTCAACTACAGGAGGTGAAAGAAAGTGTTTGGTAGGCGTGTGAAAAAGAATGGTCGTTCTATTTTTTTTTAATTTAATTTTCCACTTATTAACTTACAAACAAAAGATACAATGAATTTATTGCTTTTTCTTCCTAAAAAACTGTTACAAAACTTTTCTTTTGAAATATGTTACATTGTATGTTTCTTGCTGGTTAGGTAAGGTTAGGTCGATACATAAATTAATGACATGTCTAGTAGATAACATTTGTCCTGTTATAAGCACAGGTTTGATTGTTCATGCATAGGTCAAATTAATATTATCTTATCTAATCTTCTTATATCGGACACAGAACACTAAGAACGTAGCCTAATTAGGACAGTAGTGTCCAACTGAGGGTTAATGAAGCAGAGCTGATTTCGCGTACGGGAGGGCTGGCTGAAAACTGACTGGACCACCGCGGGGAGAGAGATGCGCAGGCAACGATGCGGGCAACGAGCTAAAGGTCTTTGGATGCGGCATTTCGCTGATAGGTGTGCCTATCCGCTAATGCTCTTCAAGTAACTTTTAGTTAAATCACGGAATGTTACTTTATTGTAAATCAAAACTACATTACATTTCTTAACCTTTTTACCGATAAGACAGCCAGTTGTATACTATACATAGTATACAACTGGCCGCAATCTCTGCCGGACAACCATAGGATGGATAGGACTGAAAGACGAGAAGATTAGGTACGTTTACGTAAATTATAAAAAGGAGCTGTTCTTAAAAAGTTAGGTTCTAAAAGGCTTATACATGTTTAAAAAAAGTTTCACGTTATTCGAGATACTTGACACCATGAACTGTATTAAGTAGATTTTAGTTGAACTGATGGTTAAATAGCAGAAAATAACTTACAGAGATACATTTTTTTCGAAGTACAGTCGTAGGACCAGTTCGATAATATTAATGTCAAGGACAAAATTGTACACAGAAACTTTAAAAATCTCATTCAAAATAACTGTTACGGATAAAATGTACTTACTAAATGTATGTCATTTTATGTAATAAGAAAATTTTATATTTTGTTAGTAAGTGGTATAAATAATTTTTTTATAATTTTTTTATCATTTATTATTATCTTATTTTATCTCTTACTCACTAAATTAGAAGAAGAAAGACATTTATTATACCAACAAGATACATCACAGAAACAAAATAAGCAGATAAGTAACATAATAGGTATGCACAGCAACAGAAAGAAAACTAAATACACAACAGACAAAACGAATAAATAAAACAAATTACCTCCTAACGTGATTCGTAGCTCCACGGCGGGCCACCTACGACCCGCGCGGGTCCAGTTTCACGCGACTCTCAACGGGTGAAAACTATATCATTTGGGGCAAATCGTCAAGGAAGGTGTCGAATGGTAACTGGTTTTAAAATGGACTGAGATTTTGCACTTGCTGGGAAACGCGTAACTTGCGTGAAGGGGTAAGCAGAGGTTCTATTCTTTTAAAAGACTATAGATACTTGAGAAATTAAAATGAAATCTAAAACAATTACTGTTTCTATTGGTTGCACGAAAACCAATTTCATAACCGATGCGTCGTTATGTTCTACGGGATTGGTAGGCACGTCACTAATTCATTTAAATTATCCTAGTAAATTTACTATCCGGTTAAATAGACTAAAATAGTTCGAAAAAAAAAACAAAATAGCAAAGACGCAAGAGACATCAAAAGTTGAAATGCGTTCTATCAAACAATACCAAATATCAGCACACGCACCGCCCGAGGGAGCAAATAATTAATGATGATTGGCCTCAAATTACGTACTCAAAAGCACCGACCATCCCTTTCACTCACCTGCCTTTTCCCTACCCGGTGTCCCTCTCCGCCGTTACTCGCAAATCGGGACCCTATAAAAGCTGGAACAGGTAGGGGCCAAGTTTAGACCCCTGTGGGACGCCTTACCGTGATCACCTGTCGCGCTCTCCCCGCCGCCGCAAACGCACGCGATCGCCATGGCAACCGACACTTACGGCCACCGAATGTTCTACTCCGAGAAGGACATGTTCCCGTCCGAAATGCTGGAGTATTCCACCGAAGACTGCTACCTGCCCTGGCCCAGGTCACCTGATTCTGGCCGCGCGAGCCTGGAGCCTACACCGTCCATCGATGGAAGTGTTCCAGACAGTGGATCGCCAAACCACATCGCGTACCGAGGACTGCTCGACAAGGAGATGGCCTTGGACGACAGTGCTGAAGACGGGGACTCTCTAGAAGGTTCTGGAAAGAGGCGCGGAAGGGCTACCAGTACCGCTGTGCTAAGAAGACGGAGGCTGGCTGCGAACGCCCGCGAGAGAAGACGAATGCAGAATCTAAACAAGGCGTTCGATAGACTCAGAGGTCATCTTCCGTCTCTGGGTGCCGATCGTCAATTGTCGAAGTACGAAACTCTTCAAATGGCACAGACGTACATCGCTGCATTGTATGAACTGCTGCAGTAGTACCTATGTAAGTAAATCAAAGTGATTTTAGGTTGTTGTTTGTTGTGAGGGCGTCGAGTTTGATATGAGGTAATTTAAACCATCTAGAGTAGATGTAGAGGCCAGAATTATTTTACTGTTATAACGGCAATATCTGAGAGTTTTGTGAAGTTAGTTTTTATAGCCTCATAACGAAAACAATTGCCAAAATGTAGGTAAAATTGATTGGCGAAGCGTTGCAGAAAGTATTAAATTACAGGGATATTTTATTTATTTTTTCTAGAATTAATCGCAGGTACCAGTGAATACTCAAATGTTACCACCTCGTAGTTAAAGTTAAGTGTTTAAACTGCAATCTGTCTGTTCTTTTTGTAAAAGCGAAAAAGTTTTGAAAAGCTGTACGCTTATTTTGTAAAGTTGTTTACCACCGATAATCTTAAGTTGACTTGTGATTATTCTGTCTAATTTTTTGTCAAATATTCTTGCCAGTGTATCCGTCCTACCATCATAGTTTTAACTTGATTTGTCAATTGTTTTAAGTCATCTTGCCGATCAAAGTATTATTGAAAAGGAACATTACTTTTCTATGGATAAATAATAGAGTCCGTAAAACGTTTTTGTAAGTAGATACGTATTTGTTTTTATTGTAGTTTGTAATGTAACAGAAGTAAGTTGTTTGTAAATATTGCAAAACATAGATATGATTTTCTTTTCAAATAAAAGTAACGTTCGAATATTATGCACTTTTTCATTGGTTTAGCCTCATTTCTTGAATAAACCGGAATAATTTTAATAAGCCGGAAAATATCTCGTTATCTTATTTTTAACTTCCGGTTGGCATCACAACAATTACGTACCTACCTATACTTCTTTAAATAAAAGAGCACAAAAACTAATAATCAATAATTATTTTAAAAATATGCTATTTACCGTATATTGAGTCAGAAGTCCGACACTATCTTTTATTGAAATACCAAACTTTTTTATTTTTATACCGCACACAAACTCATTTATGATGTGGTTAAAGAAATAAAATATATTGTATTTGTGTAAGTTTTAAGACTTAATTTAGCGAAATACTCGCTTTTACCACTTCATTCCTGCACATCAAAAATTTTCGCTCGTCTCTCCAAAACACTAAGAAAGTATTGCAGTAGGAGTTTATTTACAAATAAAGACATATGTTGAAAGTGCTAGTAAGGTTTTTTTTTTTATATATTGTACATGGTAATGGACAAGTATATAATGTAACACAAATGTTAAATGGTGGAAGGGCCGGTAAGGGACGTCCCAAGCGGACATACTTCAACCAAATAGGGGATGTATTAGCAAAGGGCAAGATAAAAAGTACCCGAAACCGGCGTGCGTGCATGCAACGACTAATTAATGTTGAGGAAGCGAAAGTGATGTCAGGATCGTGGCAAATGGCAGTCCCTGGTCTCTGCCTACCCCTCTGGGATACAGGCGTGAGTTTATGATGTATGTAAATGTTAAATAGCTAAACTTTAACGGTTTCATTTATAAAAACTCAATTCCTTAAAACACTTCAAAAACGCCGATCGGTGGTGGAGATTTTGCAATGAAAAGAGGTAGCCACAGATTAAATAAAAAGAGTTTTGGAATGGTTTTAGAGGAATCCTGTTTTTATAAGTAAGGCCGTAAGCCTTTTAGTGAAGCATTGCGTACAAAATTCATAAATTTTCTTCCCAATTTTCTTTATCAAAAACTAACGTTCTTGTTTACAAGAACGCGATTCCTCTAAAACACTCCTCAGAGGCAGTTTAAATAATCTTTGGTTGCATCTTTCCCTTTACAACAGACTATTAAAACTGGCTTTGAGTAGTGTTTTAAGAAAGCGTGTTTTCATAAATAAGATCGTTAGTAGGTATATGAAAATTATGAACGTGTATGAGTTGTTCATATACCTCCTCAGCGCTTGAAATTACCAATCCGCGTTGGGCACGCGTAGTAATCAAGCCATCCTCTCTCTCTGAGAGAAGGCTTGGGCCCTGAAGTGAGACATATATAGGGTGCATAAAAAATAATATGAAAATTAAAAGATGTTCGTTGTTCACTTAGAAGAAAGACTTATTTGGGTGACTAAATGATCATTATTTAATTTTCTATCACCGCGCTGAAACCAAAATTGTCAACAATTAGATACCTATATGTCAGAATGTGCGAGCAACAACATAAGCCGAAGCAGCCTTAAAAACCTTTTTGTACATTACTAGTATTTTAAAAACCTATTTAGAGGCTAAAAATTCCACCCATGCCGGGACATGAACCCGCGACCTCTAGCTAACCGTGCCAGCGCTCTCCGTACTGAGCTAATGAGCAAGTACAGCCATCGGCGAAATTTTGAGCCTCTTTACAAACTTCCTTGCATTACGTGCAGGCAGCGACATTTTTTTAATTATCCTTAGCACGGGTTAGTGCAACAAAAAGAATATAAACATTACTAGTATTTTCTATCTACTTTTGTCAATCAAAAATCCAATTCATAGACCATCAAAGTTTCAAACATTCGCCAAATTTCTACCTCCAACAGTAGCGAAAAAAAAAAAAAAACGAAATATACAATTGTCAGAACTGCTCTACAATTCAGCTGAGGCCGACTAAAGTGACAGGACAATCAGTCAGCTCAAGCCAAGGACCGACAGGATGGATGTGTACGTATGTAGGTTGATATGCTAAGTAGCAGCTGATGGTAGGACCCTCTATCCGCTAGGCCGCTAGGCTATGTCCGGTTAGTGTACGCTGCTCTGGAGGATTGAATGTGGATGTTTTTTTAAAAAGCTGTTTTGTGAGAAATTAAATGCGCTGGATATAATTTATTAGACCACAATCTGCTTAGATTGCCGCAGTGTTAATATAACGCCCAATTGAGGCCGTAGACGCAAAAGTGGCCTAACCCACAATTTTTCATATTCGTTTTTATCTATTGCAATTTATTTAAAACAAAATAAATTTTGATGCAAAACCGGCCTATCCCTAGTTTCACCAATAGATAACAGATGGCTTTGTAGCCATTATTTTTGCGCGTATTGTTTTTGCCTACGAAGCAGACTATGTATTCAATTTAAATTCATGAAAATGTATAGCTCATTATCTCCATACTAACTATGTTAAGCTTAGGCCACTTTTGCGCTGACGGCCTCAATTCATGTCGTGACATTATGTCTAGCACGGGCTCACCGTTATTCTAAGTTACGCAATACACGTGTTAAAATCTTGTATACTCTAAGCATTGTTTAACAAATTTTTATTTGCCTCTGTGTATTATTCTTTACGATAATAAATATTATAGATAGATAGTTGTATCATCATCATCAACATCAGCCATTTGACGCCCACTGCAGGACGTAGGCCTCGTCGCTGGATGCGGGCGGTTCAAGACCGGGAAGCTTGGAAAACCATGAGGGAGGCCTATAATAATAATAATAATAATAATATGCTTTTATTTCGGAATACACAGTTCCAGAAATACAATAAAATAAAATAAACGAAATAAGCACAAGTCATTTTCGATTATTGTCGCGCTGAACGGAATGCCAATGTAGGTACAGTGAACTGCCCACATCCTCACACAGACACGACAGAATCCCATTTTTGGAGGCCCTTAGGCGGCTCCAAAATGAGGCAACTCTGTTACGGAGAATGGCAAAGAAATCCGGAACCCTGGCCGAAGCGAACATTTGCGATGCACTACAAAATCGAGGCAAACTCATTAGTATACGGAAGGCGTCATTATATTGCACTCTCAGAGTACTGTACGCGCTTCTCGTGTAATTAAACCACAGCTGGCAAGTATAAAAACTTTGACAGTAAGCTTTGAATAGCGTTACTTTGACGTCCTCCGTACACCTTGCAAACCTTCGTGCGATCATGTTACAGCGCACGGCCAGGGCCCGGCGCTCCCGCTCCATGTCCTCATTATCCGTCAGTTTCTCTGTGAGGATGTGTCCTAAATATTTAAACCTTTCTACAACCCGCACCGGCGACCCATCCAAATACACTGGGGGTACCACGTCCGGACCTGCCCGAGACCTAAAAACGAGTAACTCCGTCTTCTTCGCATTATACAAAAGTCCATGGGATTTTGCATAACGCTCACATATTGACAGAAGTTTTCTAAGGCCACTGATTGAGGGGCTGAGAAGCACCATATCGTCCGCATAACTAAGATTATTTATACAAATACCGGCAATATGACAGCCGACTCTGGCGCCTCTCAGCTCCTCGATCAGCTCATTGACGTAGAGGTTGAACAAGTCCGGAGAGGTCAGCCCGCCTTGACGTACACCACAGTCTAATCTGTACTCCTTAGACTGTGTGTCGCCCCATCTTACATGATTGGTTTGGTTCTCGTACCAGTATCTCAACAGATTCACCACGCTCGTAGATACATTCGACTTTCGCATTTTTGCCCAAAGTAAATCATAATTTACTAGGTCAAAAGCACGGCTAAGGTCGAGAAAACAGCCATACACAGATATGTTTCTTTCGGTGTAGTGCTTTACAACATGCTTTAGGCTGAAAATAGCGGAATCCGTTGAGAGACCAGGACGAAAACCAAACTGAGCATCATTTATGCAAATACTTTTCGCCAGTGCGGGCTGCAATATGCGTTCCAAAATTTTTCCGATGACTGTACCTAACGATATTGGTCTATAATTGGACAAGCTAGACAAATCACCGGTTTTGTTCTTAGGAACAGGTACGACAACGGTCCTCATTAGGTTTTTTGGCAAATAGCCAAAATTGATACACAAATATATGCCTATGTCCTGCAGTGATAGTTTTATGTACACCAGGAATTACATAATTGCATATTATGCAAATTAAACAATAATCTACTACAGTACAATTGGCGGCCTTATTACTAAAAGTAATTCCTTCCAGACTACCATATTGTTTGATTTGATTTGAATTCAATATAGACCAGTGCAATGGACAGCTGACAGTTGTAAAACAATCTGTATTTAATGACGAGTATTTCGCAGTCAATTCTGTTTTTTGTTCATCCAAAAAATTATTTATAATTGTATTTTAATACAAAATTGTAATTAAAAGTTGACGAAGCGTAAAAAGTTCGGCACGATCGTGGCAATAGCAAACCCTAGTTTCTGACTACCCGTCCGGGGCACAGGGGTGTGTTTATTTATGTACGTAATTAAACAACAATCACACAACATAATCACTTGCCCAGGTTCCAAACTAGGATATCCCATGATAATAATGGTAACCAGACAAGGCCATCGCAAATATGGTAAAACACTTAGGCTGATGAATTTCTACAAATAAAAGTAAGCGGTCTCAGTAAGAATCGAACCTGCAATCTCTGTTGCGGTAACCAAACGTGCGTGTTACTGCTAGACTAATGGGGCAGGATAAACCATAATATAAACGTAATCTAATATGTGAAACGGCTTCACCGATTTTGATGAAATTTTTTGTGTATCTTTGGCAGGTCTGAGAATAGGTAGTAGGCTAAGGGCCAGTTTCTGAATTGAGAATTTCGCCAAGTAAACTGTAGTGCTGCCTCTTCGAATTTCTGAGAAAAGAGCGTGACAGAACGTTAATTAAATATTTACTTAATTAAATTCTCAATTGAAAAACCGGCCCTAATTAATAAGGCAAAACAACGTTTACCGAGTCTGTTAGTAAGATTATACCGTCCTCAGTTCAACCGTCTTCAGTACCTACATACTTTCAGCAGGATTTGAATAATTGTTTTTGATTTAATTTTTAATACATTCAAGTTAGTATGAAAGGCATAAAAAATAAATAAGTACGATATAATATTATATTCTTTTTTTTTGCACTAACCCGTGCTGAGGACACGTTTAAAAACCTATTTAGAGGCTAAAAATTCCACCCATGCTCACCCATATACGTAATACAGAGAAGTTTGTAAAGAGGCTCGAAATTTCATCGATGCCTGCACTTGCCCATTAGCTCAGTTGGGAGAGCGCTGGCGCGGTTAGCCAGAGATCGCGGGTTCAAGTCCCGGCATGGGTGGAATTTTTAGCCTCTAAATAGGTTTTTAAAATGATATAATATATTTCCCCTTTTCTGAATTCTCTTTTGCCATGACACGTTTTCTGGTTAACGTTTGGGGGATATTGTTCCTTTTTTAGTAATATGAGCTATATCATACACGAGTTAAATTTCACTTAATTCTTTTGAGTAACAAAAAACATAGTCAAAAGCCAGCAACACTTTTAAAAAACTTTTAAAAATTAACACATTTCTTCCCTTAAAAACGCGTAGGAACATGCCATTAGAATAATTAATAACACGATTATGATATCCGCACGTCGGTCTGTCTTCCGCTCTGTCATTACACGTGTGAATTTAATGACATACTTTGTCGGAGTCTGTCAGAATCTGACAGCTCGTCAGGATCGGTAACGTCTTAATATCCCACCAAAAGATCTATCAGATTGTGTGTGAAAGTGTAGAGTCATCCCTTGATACGCAATTTGCCAATTGTAACTTTGATATGTTAGTCGAAACCAGTTATTTACAATGATTTCCTCTTAATTTTGAAGACAGTCTACGCCCTGTACGAATAATTTAGTGCACGTGATCGAACTAGATCGAACTTTTTACATATAAATAATATTATAATAATAACAAAACACGATTATATGTCCCAGTCCCAAACTAGGATACTCTGTGCTGTGGTAGGCTTGCAAGGACATCACAAACATTGAAATACACCCAGACTGTGGCCATTTGTACCAACACGCTTACTATGACCATTGATAAAATTCAATGCTATGACTTAATATTCGCAAGCAAAACATTGCGTCGTTCAGAAAATACTGCGTTGAAAGGGCAGGGCTAGAGGTAAATCCAAGTCTAAAATTGAAAACTATTCATAAATATTTACTGTTTTATGCAATCACGGTTGAATTGATTTAGATGACTGTTGGCACACAGATAGGTTATGTCCCGTTATGAAATACAACTATTTCCAGATAATTTAGTTTTATTGGAATCATGTACAAAGCTAGTTAAACCAATCATAAAAAGCACAAATAATACATGATTAAACGCCCTATATCATAAAAGGGTTCTGAGTGCATTAAACTCTTCTAAATTCGATTTTTTTTCGGAAGTTTTAGAAACGGAAAAATAAAAAGAAAGAGTATGGAGAAATAAACAAACGGACAAATATAATCCGGAAAACATTACACATTTTGCTGTCGTATATTAAACATTCATAGTTTTTCTCAGCATCGGCTTTTCTGCTAATCCGTAAGTACATAATATAAGAACAGCCAGCCTAATGCAAAGTGTACTGGTTCTTATACATAGGAGATCTCATAAAAATTAAGGAGACTGACCCTTATTTCAAACGTTTAGAGACTAATGTCGCAGTCCTATCTAAACCCGCATTGCCTCCATGTAATCTCACTTGACATTTAACTACTGCGCATGTTCTATTGAGCTGCCAAGCGTTGCTATTGGTGGAAGCTCCACCAATCCCGTGACAGCTCATATTGCACGATCGATTCAATTGTCGAATGTAGGTACCTATTTTGAGAGTACACTTTTTTGTTGGTAGTTTTTGTGAACATAATAAGATAAGTTAGAGCTTGGGAACTGTTTGTCTTACTTAGCATATAAAGTAATCTAAAGTTGGAATAAGTAACAAAAAGAGTATCTACCGCACCGCACCCACTGATATCCACCAAACTCCTTGGAAGCTCTAAATGTGCAAATAGTAACAGAGTTATTTATAAATCCACGATTCCTGAAAAATAAAACTATGTTCCTTTCCACGAAACGAGCTCCCTAGTTTGTTTCCCTAGGATTTCGACTCGTGGAACGGGTAAAATGCAGTTATATTTTTTTCCCTTAACAAAGGCCAATACAAAATAAAAAAAAGCTGTCTTAAAAGCTTTTGTTTTCAAAAAGTATAGGTATTATTAGGAGTAGGTTTGGTAGAAATATCCGCGTACTTTCCATTTGTATGTACAATACAGTTCTCTGTCTAATATATAATCAACTTAGGATTTTTTTAATTTATTTTATTAACCTTGTAAGTACTTATAAATGTTTGTCACAAAACAAATGCCCTTTAAATTACGACAAATAAACCGTATTCTGCCATATTTCAATCGGAATCCGATATGAACAATGTCGCGAGCACACCTAGTATTCCAAATATAAAAGTTGAGCAGATTTATCAGGATCAATCAAAATTTTAAAGTACATTTTATTTGATCTTAGATATGTACATTTTATTGGATATTAAATTTGTAGATTCATATAACAAGATAAACAAAATTTTGCATATATCTATCCAAATACATACAATTACTGAAAAACTGTGAAGCAATAAATAAAATAAGAATGGTCTCCTTGCATTAATAAATGAAAAAATAAATAAATGACATTTTAAAACTATGGTGAGATAAGACAAGTCAATACGTGCGGAGTCAACCACTTTGACTTGTCTTTCCTGTGGGCTAGGCCGACTAAGCTGTTAGGATCGTATAGGTGCTGGGCAAGCC
Source organism: Yponomeuta malinellus (assembly GCA_947308005.1). Classification (NCBI taxonomy): domain Eukaryota; kingdom Metazoa; phylum Arthropoda; class Insecta; order Lepidoptera; family Yponomeutidae; genus Yponomeuta; species Yponomeuta malinellus. The sequence continues at coordinate 19,520,021 of OX371003.1, forward strand.
TACTCCATCTAAAAAACAATGTCCTAGGCACAGCAGCGGCCGAGTGGTCCCTTCATCCATCTAGTGTGAGTGAAGGTGCCACTGGACGCTGTATAAATAATTTCATTGCGTAGATGCAAAGGCCAAAGTTTTATGGTGAGGTAGAAACGAAAATTAAATTTAGCGAAGCTTAGTTTAGTAGTTTTGTCGGAGACAATAATACTCACACACACACTAGGAGGTCCAAGCACAGGCTTTATTATTGTAACCTGTTAAAATAAAGAAATAATTAGATCTTGATTGAATTAGCTGTCCTTTCGCTTATAATTTGTATCAAAATCCCAAACTATTTCACATATCACAGTCAGACTATGTATACTTTATACGAGTTCCATGCGAACGAAGCTGCGGGCACCACTAGTGCGGCTTATTACACTTAACAAAGTTTTGGATAATCCCAATTCCCAGCTAAGGCCATTAAACAATCACGTTTGGAGGGTGATTACGCGTCTTAGCCGCTCGATTTAAATCGGCATTGCTGGTCGGATAGCGTACCAAGACTGACAGACAGACACACAGACATACAGGCAGGAAACGCTGTAATTATACTGTCGGTAAAACTTTTACAGCTTGGGTTACAAGTGCGCGAGTTGCGAATGTTGTCGGTATAAAGGAGCATATCTCCCAGTGAGACGAGTAGTTTTGAGATTAAATTTTACACTCTAGTCCTTGTCATTGTCATGTTGCCAAGAATATAATTTTTTTTATTTAAGTTAATTCGTATTAACAGAAAGTGCTGGTAATGTGGAATTTCATATGTAAAAGTGCTATGTAAAACTATGTTTATTGTTTAAGACTACACAGTTAAACCAAGCAATTGGTTTTGCGGGGCTCTGATATGACAAATAACCATGTAACATGTTCATTTTGGTATATGAATAAATACTTACATTCATGTAAATTTACAAACTTTATCTCTTTATAAATAATATCATTCCGCTCGGTTATAAACAAGATATCAAATTAACGCCCCCCAGAATCAAAGAAATTAAACCTCCATCAACCTTTGACATCTCTGGTGTTAAAATCAAACCCTGTATTTTTTACCAACCCTCTCTGAGTAGGTATTACGACGATGGTATGTTTTGATTAATTATATTGTGTGTAATAGGAATATTTTGATTTGGAAAAGTTATAATGGAGCTGCGGCAGGAAAATTAGGAATACCATTAGAGGTTAAAGAAACATAAATATGACATAAAGCTAAAATACGACAGTGTGTTACACCACACATAATCTCATTCACACCTGTATCCCGGAGGAGTAGACAGTTACCAGGGCTTGCCACGTGCCGATCCTGGCAAACCGCTTTCCCTTAACTTTATAATATATACTTTTATAAATATATATATGTACCTACATATTGTCTTATTTTCATTAGTTTGGCACCAACTTGCAATATACGCGTCAATTACCGCAGGCAGTGACTGAAAACCAACGCTGAGAGCTCACAGCCTCAGCACAATGCTGAGTCAGATGCCCTTTGTGGCAACTTTGACACACCACAGGATGCACTCTGACGCTCTGAGTTTGTCTTGTATTATGTTGTATTTATGTGACTTGTTTTTCCTTTGTACTTGTTTATGTTACTTGTTATGCCTTTTTTTCTTGTGACGTGTTAATTTGTCCCAGTAAAAGTCTTTCTTCTTCTTCTTCATCATCAAAATTCATTAGTCGCTGCACGCACATTCGCCGGTTTCGGGTACATTTATAGCTCTCGTTTCTGATACTAATTATGTTTTCAATCAAAGTCTTATTAGAAACTGCACATTTTTCATCATCGTTAAACATTTGCGCTTGTGTTCTTACTTTTAGACGGGAAATTACAGTTTTTCTACAGTTTTTAAGTTAGCGTCTTAATATTGATGCTGTGCGTGACGCCCCATCTTCCGCTGCGTTTGAGTTATTAATTCTAATGTTACCATTCTTCATTTTGACTACCGCGTATTCTGCAGTTATTAATTGCATTTCTTCTTAATTTTGGGGTATAATTCATATTTAATTAAGTTTGTTAACTTTACCTCAGCTTCGATTCCCACTAGGGGCCGCCCTACATTTGTACAAATGGCATCAGTCTGGGTGTATTTCCATGTTTGTGCTGTCCTTGTCTGATTACTATAGCACACGGTATCCTAGTTTGGGACCAGGTCAAGTGATTGTGTCACAGTACAAAATCAAAAATCAAAATCAAATTTTTTTATTCAAAGTAGCACAGAAACTGCGACTTAATGAACGTTACAAGTTAAACTAGGTGTCCATTTCAAAATCTAGATCATTTTGGAGAAAACATGGACAAAAAAACTCCAAACTTAGTCTTTTCAAGTCCTTAATTTACAGGATTTATATAAATGTTCTAAAACTCATGCATTGAACTGGCTTTAATTCCAGACATCATTGTCATCTAAATAATCTTTAATGTTATAGTAGCTTTTTTGGCACAAAGTGCCCTTCACACATTTTTTGAACCGCGTTTCTGGCAAGCTTATTATATCCTCAGGGATCTTATTGTAGAAACGTATACAATGCCCCATAAAGGATGTATTAACCTTTGCCAGCCTAAATTTTGGGAACGAAAGTTTATGTCTATTTCTAGTATTTACATTGTGTTGGCTACCTACAGTTTTAAAGTCACTGATATTTTTCCTAACATGCATAATATTTTCATAGATATACTGACTAGCAACTGTTAGGATGTTGGTTTCTTTAAAGAAATCTCTTAACGAATCTCTATTGCCTAGCTTATATATGAATCTGATCGCTCTCTTCTGCAGGACTAAGATGGTCTCAATGTCTGCAGCCCGACCCCACAGTAGTATACCATAGGACATAATACTATGGAAGTAACTAAAATAAACAAGCCTAGCAGTTGCGACATCAGTTAGTTCCCGGATTCTTTTAACTGCGTATGCTGCAGAACTGAGCCTATTTGCCAATTTTCCTATATGAGGACCCCATTGAAGCTTTGCATCAATTGTGATACCCAGAAATACAGTTTCTTCTACAAGGTCTAGTTTATCATTCCCCAATATAACATTGCTGTCAACCATTTTGACATTTGGTAGTGTAAATTTTATACATTTTGTCTTTTTTGAATAAAGAATTGTGTTGTTCTTAAGCTATTATTATTATTATTATTATAATGAACGCAAGTGACAACGCAGTGAGTGTCGCATATTTCTGGGCCACAACTGTTTAATAAAGAATTTTATTTCAATTTGCTTTGCCATCGACGCGCTCATAGAATATATAAGCAGCCTATTTACGTCCCACTGTAGGGCACAGGCCTTATCTCAGAGAGAGAGAGTATGGGCTTAATCACCACGCGTTCCCACCGCGGATTTGCGTTTCAAGCGCTGAGGTATGCAAATAGCTCAGGTTTCCTCACGATGTTTTCCTTCACGGTTAGCGAGTGGTATTGCTACTGTAACTTCACAAATGTACATAACTTAAAAAACTAATCGAACCTGGGTCTCTCGCTTCCGAGTCCAATATTCTACCCACTAGACTACCACCGCCTCTAAGAAGCTAACACACGCTAAGAAGAAGTACAATAATAATGTATGTATCGGATTAACTTGCTTCACCTGTCAACAGAGTAGAAGTCGATACAAAATTACCACCGACTCTATCAATAGGCAACATCTATACGGCGTATCGTTATTTATCGCATTTAAATAAGCATAAAGATTATCTCAATACGAAATCTCCATCGGTTACTGAACTAAAACAAACAATAAAATATACAGAAGAATAAAAGAGTACGAGAGGGACGGAGTTCTACAACGGAAAGAGAGGGGAGACAGTTCTTCCGGTGACTGCGGCGGCGCAGGTGACACGAAATATATTCCGAATTTGAAAACCGAAAGATATTTCATTCGAAATGATTCAAACGGCTTTTTAAATATGGACATCTTTTAAGTTGCGGCTTCGGTTGACAGTTTTATTTGTTGATGACAAAAGTTGGTACGAAAAAGAGCCTTTGATTTATGTGGAAATAATAAAGAGGTTTTCACAAACCTGCTGCTGCGCCTTAGTGTGCGATGTAATTAACAACTGAGCAAGTGATCGGAATTGGGAAACTATTAGATGAAAAATGCGAGTAAATGTTTGTCAAAACTTTTGACTAAACTGCCCCTAAAATAAGTTTAGTTTGAAAGAAAACTATGAACTAAAATCTGCGTCAAGTATGTCCTACTCGTAATTTAATGACAGGGCAAGCAAGCAAAGTAACAGAGTAAAAAATACAATAAAAAACATCCCGCCTGCTAAAAAGTGTACTACCTACTAGGTACGTTTTGTTTTTTGGTGACTTGTTTACACTCAGTAACAACTACATTATTGACGATTACATTGGTGGCGATTATGGCAAAACTCCTCATGGTTATGAAAACCATGAAGGATGCCTATGTCCTGCAGTGGGCGTCAAATGGCTGATGATGATGATGAAGAACTACATTCAACAGCACATCAAATATACATGCACGCTACTCAGTTGCGTTACGGGCGACTTTGCGACGTCAACATCGGTGAAGCCGGTTGGCCTGTGGGTAGAATAGAAACAAACTATGCGCTAAAGCATAACCTTCTTTCTTCCTAGTGGCGCTAGAGAGGTAAAAAAGTCTGCTACGCTTTGTCTATGAATGTTTTGTGCCATTGTATCATAACCTCCTTATCGCGGGATCGCATCGGGTTCTGTCGACACTTTCGCTGGGGATGCAGTAAATCTTTACTGCCGTTTCTGATGGAAGTTTCATAATTTTCATTGCGGTGGTTCTGATTGTTATCAAATCGATGTAACTTTTTGCCGGCGGGGCAGCTGCTTGTTCGTATAACGTTGACAACTTGTAGAGAAAGCCGATACTACTGATTTGTCTTTGTTCCGTACTCGTAGGTCAATTCGGTGAACAGACTACCTACATGATTACCTTCTTTTTGTTGCACTAACCCGTGCTGAGGACAATTTTAATAACCTATTCAGAGGATAAAAATTCCACCCATGCCGGAACTTGAACCGTTTTCTATATTTTAGTGCATTGCCATATATAGTGCAGTGCATGAAAGTAATTTTAATGTTTAATATAAACATAGTTGTTTACTGTCGGTGTGTTGATAAGAAATCGATTATACTGATTTATCTTTATCCCTATATTTTCCTTACCTACTGGTTTGATACTGCAGGTAAGTAAATTATTTTCTATATTTTGGCGCATTACCATTAAAAGTGTTTGTTTTGGCATTCTTCATGTACAATCTTTGATTATATATTATCTGAGATAGCAAACAAACACGTGCATTTGCCATTGTACTACTAACAGAACCGAGGCCCTGATTTGGTTAACGCCTTGGAGTAAAATGGAAACTGCATGAACGTGTGGATTTATTTTCATTGCAGCTCCAAGTCTACGCGCGGACCTATCCCAAACCTTCTAGGTATCGATATTATTTAAAAAAAACCGGACAATTGCGAGTCGGAGTCACGCACCGAGGGTTCCGTACTCGCGCTTGGCCGTTTTTTTATTATATCACGCAAAGTTGTCTGTATGTATTACGACGTTTTTACGACAGAGCATAAACAAAATAAAATCTATATTTTTGTATGATTTATGACTGTACATATTTTATTACAAATTTTATATATATATTTTAATCAATACAATTTTAATTTAGATAATTTTTTTACTGATTTTATAATTATTGTATTATATTAATTAATTCTGCTATAATGTTAACATTTTTATTGCTGTTATTATTGTCAAATATGGACCCAGGTCTGAAATAAATATTTTCATTCATTCATTACAAATGTATAGCTTTGCTTTCAGATATTTCCCTATCATCATCATCATCAGCCGTTTGACGTCCACTGCAGGACATTGGCCTCCCTCGTGGTTTTCACTAATCATGAAGGGTTTTGCCATAATCGCCACGCTTGCCAGGCGGACTGGCGATCGCAGTATGCGGTTGGAATCTCAGGAAGATGCTGTTGCCCGTCTCCTGGTAATTTATTTCCTTAGTCGCCTTCTACGATATCCACGGAAGGAAATGGAGTGACGCTATTTTTAAACCGGCGTCACACGGATTTCCCTATACCTGCAGTGTAAGGCGGTGTTACTTGCCAAGTTTCACAGTTCCAGGTCAACGGAAAATCCTTTTAAATTTTGATTCCCTTGAGAGTGTAGAAATATGCGTTTCTTGCGACAAAAATGGCCGTAACGTTTTTTACGTTAACATAGAAGTATATTTTTTACAGCTTCAAGAGATTCTAGACCTGAGTGAACCCGAAAAACAACTCATTGTACTAAAATGCACTAACAGAATCGAGGCCCCGTAGGACGACATAATCGATTTCCATATTCTAAACGTTTATATTAATTTCGTCATGCCTGACTAATGAACGTCATCTAAAATGGCCGTTCTATTGTGAATAACTCCCGGATTATTTGTGGTGTCCACTTAATGGTTATGGATTCCTACTTTTTCTTCTTAAAAATCGATAAAATGTGAATAAGTTATTAACAGAAAGTCTATTGACTCATTTATCGATCCAGTCGAAGAAATCTCTACCGTTTTGTGTATACTTTTTTACGCAATTGTGATTTACTGACTTAGTATAATTATATGATCTTTTGTAAGAAAAAAGTAGGTAGGTACGTTATTTTTAAGAGTAAATTCAGTATTATTTTTAAGTGTGTTGGTTTATGCTTCTTTCAGATATAACACTGTCACAATATCTGTGCACCTCGCTCGAATGCGATGCCCCACCTGCTACCCCCTTCAACACGCCGCGCTCGCCCCGTCGCGCGTACGGTTAGCACAGACGACGCGACCCACATTGCACAACGGCAAACACAACAAATCACACAACAGAAAATTGGCGCTAGTCCCACAATTGGTGCATTTAAGAAGCAGTTTAAAGAGCACTATCTATCTCTATGATAACTTTGAGCTTGATGTGTATTATTTACTATGACTGTATTTTGTTTATTTTTACAGGTACTTACCTATTTTTTGTCTTTGTAGTGTATTTATTTTCTGCTTAATGTAGGTTATGGTTAAGGATTTTTGTAGTTTATGTAGTTTATTTTGTATGAGTATTTAGACCCGTTTTTGCCGCTGGTCCGACTCTCCAAGGTTTGATGGAAGAAATCTCTTACAGAGATAAGCTCGCCTTTGTACATGCTATTTCTTATATAATGTCCTGTTCAACATTCATTCACACACAAACGCACACTCACTCACACACACTTCAATACTCACTCATGACTCCAAACAAAAACTTGCATGCTCATTTGCCCTCTTGTTTATTTTTTGATTTAGATGTTTGATACATCTTTCATGTTTATTACCTAACCTAAAATTAATTACTTAACTACTCTTGATGTATTCTGCCATGCATTCAATATTTGGCTATCAACCGTTCTTTGAAGCATTTTCCAGCGAGCTTTCCATATAAATCCGCTTATAAATTAATTGGTAAGCTGTGGACAACTGTTATTGGCCTTATTTTTAAGTAATTACTTAATAAGTAATTATTATCAGATTACGCTGTTGTTGTTCCTAATAAAGTAAAAATAAAAATAAAGAATAAAATGTTTTGTGTGCAATCAAGTATATATTAGCCTTTTTCGTTCGATGTGGGTCTTGATAATTTGTTTTATTTATTTTGCACACCGTACAAGAACACCGATGTTGCTCCATTGAGCCCGATGCAAAGATATTGTGACCATGTCATAGCAGCAGAGAAATGCGTCTGCGACAGGTTTTTCCGTAAAAACTATCGGAATCACACCCGAGAGCAATAAATAAGAGTCACTGAATAAACACGTTATTTTAACATGGCTCAACAGGTTATATTGCCCTTACTTTCCTTCAATTGATCGATGGCATTACGATAGCCAAAGACGATGGCATAAACTATTTTTTTTTCAATTTGGCGACCGGCGCACTTTTACGAAAATGCAAATAAATCGCAAGTTAATAAAACTGTAACATAGAGAAATTTACATATTGCATCATGCAGAGATATTAGTCCAACGATATCGTGCAGTTATAGTTATCGTTCAGTATGAAACCGGTCATTGCCGATCCGTGTCGGGCACGACACTCTCTTTCTCTCGCAGAGAGAAGGTCCGTGTCCTGAAGTGGGACGCATATAAGCTGCTTATACTTATAGTACCGTTGTTGGGTGGGTACTAACTCAAGACATTCGCTTAAAATTAGCATAACACCTCATCCGGAAGTGGGACAATTTGTCCGCAGCTTACGCTTTGATCGAGAGCTTCCGGCTGGCTGCGCCGGCGCCGCTGAAAATAAAACCGTACGCCATGATTTACACGTCACATCCGGTTTCGGTACGGCATGAGTTACGCTAATACATTGCATGGTACTGTCAAGATCATGATCTGCTACAGTACAGACTTTTTGCCTAAATAAAATGTAACCTATATGACAAAGATGTATAGTATTAAAATAACGGTAACGAGAACGAGTGTCTAGTGTTTAACATATTCATGAGAAATAACTTCAAGTTGAAAACACTCTTAATAAAGTTAAAACGTGTTTTTAAATGAATCAATATGGAGTTTGTTTGTTAGCTTCTTCGCCACATACCTAATCTATTAAGTAAACATTTTTTTATTGAATAATAAATAAAAAAATAGAATTGAATTGTGATTTTCCAAACTCACAATCTATCTCTGTGCCAATTTTTTTTCCAGTTTTACGACCCATAGCCGTGAACCTGAGGCAAGAAACCTAGGACTAGATAGCATTAACGCCAGAAACGGGCGTTTTGGCATAAATGCTATCTAGTCCCAGGTTCGCGATCCTAGGTTCTTTGTCGTGGGTCCTAAAAATCACTGTTAACATGATTGGGAGATCGTGCTGACACTTTTTGCAAATACGATCTGTAAAAGTAGATATGTTTTTTTTTTTCACTGCTGGCGCTGGTTGGCTCACTGGATCCCCTTTAGCAGTCGTAATAAATGCATCCCTACCAGCAATTTTCTGACTAGAGATGCAGAAGCCGTCAGAGATTGAGATTTTAACTCAAATCCGAGTTGCCAAATTAGCCAGGTCGGCATGCAAATTTGCCAAAACAGTTTGATTGATCCCCTCCTAATTCGAAGTCAAAGAGCTTCCGAACACGGCAGTTGCATGAATCTTCCTTTGCGTACGCACACCGGTTTGTTCGTTCCGAAGTGTCACTTTACTATAACATCGAGGGTTCAGAATTTGTTGGGCATTCCTGTTCAGAAGGGAAAGACCCAAAAAGCAATATTATGTAGCTATTCAGCCGCTTCCAACCGGAGGCCTATGTTCAGCAGTGGACTTCTTGTGGCTGAATGATGATGATGATTCAACGTGTGCCTATTTATAGTCCATTTTTTTTCACGCTTTTTCACTGTGCTGCTCAAAATGTTAGAGGTGTTTCATAAATTTTAATGCCTCAGTAGCTGATATTGTTTATATAGAATTATAGAAGTTGTTCATTTCACGAGTAGAATCCACATTTTAAGATGTACATAAGAATTTGGTTATACCTTATATAATGTTTAGACACCTTCGCTGTTCCTGGATAAACTGACCTAAGGTGAATGTCCTACCTTATACCATAAGGTAAAGTGACTCATCCTATGCATATCAAGATTAAACAATATACAATATTCATGTAAATCGCTAAAATACATGCGATGGTTCAAATAGGAAGACCGTAATATAATATGTAATATACTCACGCCTGTATCCCAGGAATAGACAGAAACCAAGGTTTATTACTTGACACGATAATAAAATTATTTAAGAATAGTTCTAGCTTGTGCAAAATTGAACAGTCTTAAAATTTTCATTGCAATGCTATTAGGGGTTTGTTCAGAAAGAGAACACCATATCTGCTTGTTCCGCGGGATGTTCGTTTTATAATAAAATTATGATCACGATCATTAGCTATGATCAGTGGGAATCAATTGGGTCTGGGCTGCGGGGTAGTGCGCCGCGTGTCGACTGTCTACTTAGCGAATGTAGAGTAGGTGGAAGAACAGAGGTGAGATGAGCATGGTGTGAGCACGTTGATCTCGCTTCTGACTTGCGAGTTTGAGGTTAAGTTATTTCCGATGTAATTCTGATCTGATTCTGGCCAAAACTAAAACTACTCCCACTTCCACACAACACAATCACTTATCCTGGTCCCAAACTAAGATATCCTGTACTAGTAAAGGCAAGGAGATCACAAAGGAAATACACTCAGACTAAGGCCATTTGTACAAACGTACGGCGGCAAATATATGCTTTTTACTTCTAGGAGTGAATCTCGAATCTATAGCAAATCCGTTACTGCATCTAGAGCGTTCATGCATGCACGTGGGCGTAGAAGATGAGACAGTTAAAGTATCAAGATGCTAATTCAGGATTGTATTTTCAACTAATCTCACTCTCATTTAATAAGGTCATGGAGACATGGATGCTCACAAAATAGACTGTACAAAAAGTCAAAGTTGTACTTGGAACGTGTCAATAAGGCTGCTATGATAGTACTGTTGACCGTGGAGACAAAACAAGCGACAAAGTTTATTGGGCGTCGCGCAGCGTGCGTGATATGCACCCACTTGTGCCAAATGCAGTGGTAAGAAGATAAACAAAAATGGCAGGTATTGGGGAATGGATAAAAAAGTGGGAGTGGGCAGGGCACAACTGAAGGTAGGTCACGTGGACGAAAACAACAACAGAATTCCAGCCACGAGAGGGGAACGATCAGTTGGTGGACCACCAGACAGATGGTCTGATGATTATAGCCGGCAAACAGTGGTTGTGTATGGCACAGGACCGAAAAGTAGCGTGAACACAACGAGGGTATAGCAGCGGGTATCCACGGTGTTATTGGTGAATTTAAAAATGAAAGGGTGATATTTTCCACTGTCTTTTTTATTGGTAGAAGGCATAGAAGACACTGAATTCATCTACTTTTTTGGGACGCGCGCGCGTGCGAACTCGCTAGAAGGCGGATTGCTTGAAAAGCGAACGAAAATTGAGTGAGTGAGACGGAACGACTGAGCGAGACGGAGCTACGCCTTTACACGGTAAAGCTTTGCGTCGCTTAGACCAGTAGGCTTTCGCGCGCGTCCAGATTTTAAAAAAACATACAAAGAAAAGAAAATTCAGAGCACGTCGCTAACAAACGGGCTGACGGTGATGATCCCAAAAAGTTGTGACTGGGTAGTTTGGCCTACACCTGAAGCGTTTTGTGCAGTCATTGGAATAGATTTTCTGGCAGTGGCTTTATGAGGATGGCCAAAAGATGTGGGGGAGGCCTACGTTCAGCAGGATGAGCACGGGCTGATTGATTAATCCTATAGAGTCGATTCAAGTTAAATATGCAAGTTGAAAGACCTAGAATTACCAGAGAAACGTTGGAATATCAAAAGAACGAGCAGACTTCATATTCATGTGAATATGCTCCAGGTTTATGGGCGGAAAAAAACAGTTTGCACAACCATCATAAGCAGCCTATGTACGTCCCACTGTAGAGCACAGGCCTTCTCTCGGGGAGAGAGTATGGGCTTAATCACAACGCGTGCCCACCGTGGATTGGCGATTTCAAGCGCTGATGTATGTAATAGCTCAGACACTCAGGTTTCCTCACGATGTTTTCTTTCAGCGTTAGCGAGTAGTGTTGCTGCTATAACTTTACAAATGTACATAACTTAAAAAACAAAGTCATAGGTACATGCCCGCAGTGGGAATCTGGGTCTCTCGCTTCCGAGTCCAATGTTCTACCCACCAGGCTACCACCGCCAGTTTGCACACCCATATAATTACTCCCTATACCTTCTCTTGGTTTTGATCGTGACTTCTGAGCAGTCTCTGCTGTTTTCTTTGAACCAACCCTACACTGTGTAATCTTAGTAGTTAACCAATTTGTAGGAAGCTCTACCTCGCAGCGACAAGCTAGTCCGGACAATTTAAACGGACCACCCAACGGAGTCGCTTCTCGTTGCAAGCAGACATCTTCAATTTAGCCATACTGTAGCGTAGCTTAGTAATATGTTCGAAGAATGCGTGTTTCCGTAACAGTCTGTTCTCGTGCTAAAGATTAATGCCTTAAGTAATTTGGTAGCCTTTGAAAGAATCAATTGCTCAACTTGATTCTGAGTTTGATTGGAGAACTGACAAATGTTGTAAACTCACGTAAAGAGATAAGTAATCGTGGCAAAGATTTTTGTCTGCGACTCATACTTTTTAGAATTAACCTTCTATACAAATTTGGCGTAAACTGTGACGTCACTAGGCAACTGATACCTTGTTATGTATGAAGCTTTAATTAACAAGCGGTGGTAGCATAGTGGGTAGAACCTCGGACTCCGAAGTGGGAGACCCAGGTTCGATCCCCGGTGCGGGCATGTACCTATGACTTGGTTTTCTAACTTATGTGCATTTGTGAAGTTATAGTAGCAATACCACTCGCTAACGGTGGAGGAAAACATCGTGAGGAAACCTGGGTGTCTGAGCTATTCACATACCTCAGCGCTTGAAATCGCCAATCCGCGGTGGGCACGCGTGGTGATTAAGTTCATACTCTCTCCCTGAGAGAAGGCCTGTGCCCTACAGTGGGACGTATATAGGCTGCTTATGTTATGTTATGTCTAAAACTTTATTAGAACACATCTAGAATGTAACGGAAAAGTAAATGTAGGTAATAAGTTTTTACTGTCAGAGTTACTTAATGTTTCACATTTTTTGAGCTTATGAAATAATAGTTGTTGTGTTGTGTTAATACTAATAATACAGTATTAATCCAGTCTTGTTTTGAGGTAAACTTCCCACTGTCACAAAAAAAAATGGGAATATGTGCCATTTTATCTTCGATTTCCTAAAGTTATCCTGATAATAGAGGTGCTTTGCTATAGCATAGTTAGTTAGACCTGATATTTCCGCACTTAGCCTCACGGTCGGGCCATTGTACGTAGCAAAGCTGTGAGCTCACTCCAGCCAGCCTATCTCTTGCCAGAAGGCCAGCAGTGCTCTGATATCACTACAGACCTCCTGAAGGGATCCCAGCTTCCCAATGATGGCGGTCCGTTTCTTTTCCACGCCTTCACAGTGAATTTTGCATTTGCTATACTAGTATTTGCAGCCGGAGACGGTGTCAAAAATCTGACACTAAAATCTATCAAGGGATTACAGAAAGGAAGACCAGCCACAAATGTTTCTTTTGAGTTAACAAAAACGATGCAAGCAAACCTGAAAAAGAGCTCACACAACCGCAAAAGTTAACCTTACACAAAGAAGCCCACTAATTACACAGAACCCGAAGTTAAACGCTAAACGCCGATTAAACGGAGTTACCGCAAGATAATTAAATCTGATCACAAAGGGCAGTTTGGTTATCGTAATCGATGTTGCACAATACCGAAGTCTTTTGAGTTTTAAGGGTAAATTATGTGTGTGTAGCCTTGAGATAATACTATAATATTAATTATTAAATCCACAAAACACAGGCACATGTCCAGTCCCAAACTAGGATACCCAACAGGGTGGGAAGACAGATTCTTTTGCAGTAAACATGTGGTACTTGAGAAGGGTGTTACTTTGAATAAATGTCTTGCTTTTATTACTTGGATTCGCCAATGTTATATTTTTTTATTTACGGTGTTAATTAGAAAAAAAACCGGCCAAGTGCGAGTCGGACTCGCGCACCGAGGGTTCCGTACAAACCTGCAATGTCAACAACATTTTTTCACGGGTTAAAGGCAATTAGATCTAAGTATTTGATATGAATTTCAACTTGATAGCTCTACGCGTTCATGAGGAAAAAAGTAATAAGTTTATATTTATTAAAAAATATATATTTTGTAATGTAACTAAAAATTTAAGGTTTTCGGAATTTTTCCTTTATGTGTGCTATAAAACGTTGCTTCATGCCAAATTTCAAGATTCTAGGTCGACTGGAAGTACCCTTTAGGTTTTGATTCCCTTGCGAGTACTTGCGAGTTTCAAAATATGCAGCTTAAATTGCTGTTTCTTTTGATTGCGTTGACATAGAAGTTAGATTTTGTTACAGCTTAAAGGTATTATAGACCTGAGTATTTGGTATGAATTTCAATTTAATACCTCTACGCGTTTATGAGGAAATGGGTAGTAAGTTTAAAATTATTAAAAAAAAATATATTATGTGATGTAACTAAAAATTTATGGTTTTCGTAATTTTTCCTTTATCTATGCTATAAGACGTTGCTTCGTACCAAATTTCAAGATTCTGAGTTCACGGGAAGCACCCTGTAGGTTTTGATTCCCTTGCAAGTGTCGAAAATTTGCGGCATAAACGGCTGTATCTTTTGATTGCGTTGGCTTAGAAGTTTGATTTTTTCACAGCTTCAAGGGACAGTAGACTTGAGTAATTGATATAAATTTCAGCTTCATACCTCCACGCGTTCCTGAGAAAAAGGGTCTTGACAGACGGACGGACGGACGGACAGACGGACAACAAAGTGATCCTATAAGGGTTCCGTTTTTTCCTTTTGAGGTACGGAACCCTAAAAACACCATTCTTTAAAATGCATAAGAATATTCTTTATTGCACACAAGAAGCGAGACATAAAATATGAAAGTTACAATGAAAAAGTACAATGGGCGGCCTTATTGATAACAGCAATTTCTTCCAGACAACCTTGTGGCGGAAAGGTTTCCGAAGGAGAAAGGGAGACGGGTAGTTGGTGCAAATATGAATAGTACATTGACAGTATAAGGGAAAAACGTTAACACACACTCTTTATACTGCCTTTTAAAGCGGTGGTAGCCCCGTGGGTAGAACAATGGATTCGAAGCGGGATACCCAGGTTCGATTCCCGGTGCCAGCATGTACCTATGACTTTGTTTATTTTGAAACTTACGAATTTGTAGTAGCAATGCCACACAGTAACCGTGAAGGAAAACATCGTGAGGAAACCCGCGGCTTGGTTGGCACGTATTGACTTGCTTTTCCTGTGGGCTAGGCCGACTAACGTTTTTGCTCGATATTTATAATGGCAAACAGGTAGACGCTTGAACCCTTCGTGCGCGAGTCCGACTCGCACTTGGCCGGTTTTTTACGATATGGTACGTTGTTTAGGTATTTTTATATTTTGCAGGGTCATGTTCACATCATCAATGGCTATTAGGGTGTGTACACATTAGTCACGGCTCATTGATCGCGTCATGTGTGTACTTAGCGTTACGATATTCAATTCCTGTTTACTTTTCATGAGGGAGTCATCCCTTATGTAAAAAGTCTGTTGATTAACAAAACACTTGAATGAAATTGATGAAGTAGAAGCAAAGTCGACTAAAGATCAGTAGTTTTCCGAACAGTTGTTATTTGAAAGTCACCCGAAACGGCATTAAGTATCCACACAAAGGTTGATGTGTTGTCATTTGTACTTTCTAAATTATTTTTTACAATTTTTTTTATTTGACTTTTATGATGTTGACAATTGACATGTAATTTTTGACATTATTCGCTTTTATTTTGTTTATTTAATATTCAGCAAATCGATTTTTTTCCTATCAAGTTTAACCGTTTTTAACGCAATCACCTTGAAGGTATCTACTGCAAATAAAAACCAAGGAGGTTAGTGAACTTCCAGGCAAAAAAAAAACAATTCCGAATTCAAACGTCCACCAACGGAATTCCACGAACCATGAATTAGTTCTAAATAATTAACTTCTTATCGACGCGTGCGCCGCTAAAATACGGCACCCGACCCTCGCCCTAAATACAACAAAACGAAAAAAAAAAACAACTACTCTTCAATGCTTCACCCTCTGTATTCAAATTAACAAAGCATTACTGTGTATTCCGAAACAATTATTTCGTTAAAAAAACCTTCCCTTGACCGTTTACCTCACAGTCAACTCTCACTCTTAACTCTTTATTAATAAAGTTTAACTTACCTAGCAAAGATACGCAGACATACACCGTTGTAAAGAAAAGATAGTGAAAATTTTGAAAAAAGGTGGCACGCGCTCTGTCACCTAGTGCGTACGTCGCGGTGTCTTCCCTCCTTCCGAGGGTTGGCTAGTGATGTGCTGCGTTTAATTTTGATATGATATCGATGTTTATTTCTTAGAAACAATATCAGTAGATCGTATTTCCTCTAGTACAGGCTACGTACGATGAAAGGAAACGAACGCAAAGGTAGGGTCTTCGGGCGCTTTCGAATAATAAAGATCAGTCAATCAATCAGTTCGCACCCGTTTGCTGCTGGGTTGCTGCTGGGCATAGGCCTCCTCCAAGCCACGCCACGTCTTTGATATTAAAGATTATTCTCCCTTTAGTGTAGATCAGTACTGATCGGCAATGCTACTCGTTAGCCTTCATTTGCATTCAAAAGACTTATTGTTTGACTGCGGCTGCTTTGTAAAACCCTTAAGCTCCTATTCGTCAACTGCTTGACGTCCATCGGTTGTCCTCGGCCGCGGTCAAACGCTACCTCATGAGGTGCCTAGAAGTTACCGTTTAGTTATACTCCTGAAATTGATAGCTTGCTGTCGTCCAAAATATTTTAGATTTTAAGAAAAATCCTGAAATTGATGCAATGAATTACGGAGTAAAATTGCGCAAAAAACAACACCGCAGCTCACGTAATACACATTGAAATCAGTTTTCACTCATAAGTATAATCATCAAACAATTGATATAAAAATATTTATATGCAATAATTATGACTCGATCAACGTTCACATCATGCGCAAAATTGACCAATTACAGAGCCGCACATCTTCTGCTCATTTCATTGGTAAAGACAAATCACCAGTGCCGTTTTCGAGGATGAATTTTCAGGAAGCAGGGTTTTTATTCGCACTTTCCAAGTTATTAAATATTATATGTGCATAGCTAGTATGTATGTATATATATTTAAAAAAAATATTTTATAGTTTTATAGTAAGTTAAAGTAATGTTATTAATGTAAGAAATTTCCCTCTATACAATTTATGCCTACCAACGATTTATTTTATTTTATTCAGGACACAAACGGTACAGTATACCGATAACGGTACCACGTTCATCTTCCAGTCTTCATCCATACTAATTGCTGTTGCTGACAGGATTTTGTGCTCAGCGTGCGTGTAGATAGGCCTCAGATCTATTTATCGACAAAACTCTGCTCTGCCCCGTCTCTAGCGAGCACGCGCTGTGCAGGTGTCGGTTCCGCTCGGGTCCGCTCGCTTATCTCGGCCCGAGGAGCGTTGCCGCACCTGGACTAGATGTAGTACGAGATTACACTGACTACCAGCCGAGCTGATGGCAGGAGACGGTAAAAGCATTTAACATAGGTATAGTATTCCGTGTGGCGCCGGATTCGATGTAGCGTAACTCCATTTCCTTCCGTGGATGTCGTAGAAGGCAACTAAGGAAATCAATTACCAGGAGACGGGCAGCAACGTCTTCCTGAGATTTCAACCACATGCCGCGATCGCCAATCCGCCTGCCAAGCTTGGCGATTATGGCAAAACCTCTAATGGTTATGAAAACCACGAAGGAGGCGTATGTCCTGCAGTGGGCGTCAAATGGCTGATGATGATGATGATGATGATGATAGGTATCGTAATCAATCTGTTATTGAAATTACTGCCTCACTGGTCCAGCAATTCCTAAAACAGAGGTTTTGGATTCAATTCCAGCTGTCGGCTACTATACCTGATTTCAACAAATATCCTGGGTGTATTTCCATGTTTGTTTGTTGATGTCCTTGCTATAGCACAGGGTATCCCAGTTTGTGACCAGCATGTGATTGTGCTATGTGAAATTTATTTATTAAATAGCACACAACTTAAAAACCGTTTCTATATCATCGATATATTAAACATTGAACTCACGCCTGTATCCATGGAGGTTAGGCAGATCCTGATAGACCTCTTTTGCTTCATCAACATTCATTATGCGAAGTCGTAACGCAGAAAACTGCGACACAAATTGCTGCGACGCGATTTTGTGCGGCAAGGGATCTCCCTTCCACGATTCGGATGACCATTTCTTTGACGACCGTCAAGCGTACTGAACGTATTTTGTAAACTAGGTCGTGACATGGATCGTAAAAAGAAGTGCTCACTTGTGTATTGCTAAGAAGACACAGAAAATAAGAAACACCGGAGATTTTGGGTTCCAGGTTCAAGAAGCAAAACTTTAAAATTGTCAATTTTAATTTTTTTCATAAATCGAAATACGACGCCGTTGATTTGTCTTAAAATAATAAAATTGAGAATGTTTAACTTTTGCTTACCTATGTATTGAAAGTGTTCAAGCTATCGATACTGAGAAAAAACACAGCGGCTCAAGCCTACTCTCAGAAAGAGAGAAAGAAAGATGGAGAGAGGCAGAGAATCTCTTCATGGCAACGTTCCTGTACTGGTTTTGTGAACTGATGTCGAGATAGAGAGAGTACGGACTTAATCACCACGCGTGCCCAGCGCGGATTGACAATTTCAAGCGCTGAGGTGTGTGACCACCTCAGACACTCAGGTTTGCTCATAATGTTTTCCTGCACGGTTAGCGAGTGGTATTGCAGGTTCTCGAATGGAGACCACATATCGGCAAGCGCAGCGTAGGACGACCAGCCACAAGATGAACAGACGACTTCAGTCAAGTGGCAGGAAGACGCTGGATGCAAGCTGCTTCCAACCGGTCTTTTTGGAAATCTCTGGAGGAGGCCTATTTCCAGCAGTGGACTTCTTGTGACTGAATGATGATGATGATGATTGCTACTATAAACTTCACAAATGTACGTAACTTACAAAACGAAGTCATTCGTACATGCCGGGATTCGAACCCACGACCTTCCGAATGAGAAGCCGGTATTCTACCGCTCCGCTACCACTGCTGCTAGGCATAGACCCTTCAAAAAGTTCGTAGCCATTAATTGATGGCATGCCTTTCAAAATCATTGCCCAATCGGCATCGGAGTCATTTACAAAATTAATAAAAACGAAAAAACGCACGACGCACGCGCTTCCAATAATCATCATTTGGATGATGTGGTCACGCGATGACGTAATTGATCATTTGAACAACAAGGGGTGGGCTTATTGCCAATAAGCAGCCTCTATCAGCTGCCTAGAGCCAATTAGATAAATAGACTAACAGGAGGATGAGTTGGGAGATTGGGGTTAGCAAATAATATACTTAAAATAAAAAATAACTTCCACGCAACACAATCACTTGTTCTGGTCACAAACTAGGATACCCTGTGCTATGGTAACCAGGCAAGGACATCACAATCATGGGATTGCACCCAGACAGAGGCCATTTGGACAAATGTACGGCGGTCAGCAGTGGGAATCGAGCCCACGATCTCCGGCATAGTAATCAGCCGGCGTTCTACCTCTCCGCTCTCACTCGGAACTGAGAAATATGAAAATAATATTCTACGTGGTTTATTTAGTATCTATGTTGCATGTTTTACAGCTTTTCCAAATTCTCAGTTAATTCCTAGCAAATCCTTATGAAACTAACATGTGACAGTAAATATATACGTGATACCACCACTAAACTTAACTACAATTTGCTATGGTAATATGTATTCACAAAAATACTGACACCATAAACACATTCTTTTAATTTCTATGTTCAGTTAACGTAAATCATAATACACCTCTAGACGATTTAAGACAAGGCATTGTTCTAGTACCGAGCAAGTAGTAAGTACTTAGTAAACAGCAATTATGAAATACCCAAATTGAAATTTTCCTAACTGACTGAAACCCGTAGGCTGTTAGAGCTTAGGCACACAGAGCTTGTCCAAACGATGACGTCACTTTTTGTTCCGAAAACCAATTAGGTTCACAATGCAGGGGTAAATTTTGTGGCTGCCCTCTGATGCTGTAAACCTTTGGGTAGGCTTTGCCCTGATACATTGGTCACTACATCCTCTTTCAATCCACACCGTTCTCTAACGAAACTATTGCGTATCCTGTCCCTTAGAGTAACTTCACACACTTCTCAAAGACCTCATTAAATTTCTACTGCATTAATCTTACTTTCTTGATTCTTCTACCAAACACAAGTCTGCAGTACAATACGTGTTGGGGGCCGAATCTACTCAAATTGTCGCCAATTCATTATTAATCTCCACATTTCTCAGCACAACAGAAATTTACTAAACATGCAGTTATTGTTGTTACAATATTAAAACTGTCAATCAAATCCAACTAATATAAAAAAAATAAAAAAATAAAAAAAATTAAAATAACAACAATTGAATTGTGACAATTACTTACTACGATAATGTCGCTGACAATTTCGAGTAGATTCACCCTAGGATCAGCACTGCATAGCAAATCTAGCTCTTTTGGAGATGTTTCTGAAAGAGCGTATAAACATGTTATTTATGCGGCCAAAAACAGATTTTGAAAGGCTTTTTAAAAAGAGAGAATAATAACAACAACAAACATTTAAAATAATTTTACTAGTTACAATTATTTTGTAATTGGACAAAAGAAGAACTACAAGGGAATAGACCCAAAAGTCCGCCGGATGAACTGTCTAGTTGGCCTATAGGAAAAAAACCCTTTTTGGCCTTGTGGACTAGTAGTGAGATTACTCCCGGTTTAAGTCCGGATTAACTTACTTTTAGTTATTATTCCAGCTTTGTAATAACTTCTAGTAAAGTTGTAACCAAAAAAGTGATGCCAAATTCCAGATTAACCCCCTATATTTTCATTATACTAACCAGCGAGGAGTCGATGGTTGTCATCCCCTGGCCGCGAGATCGCGATAAACAGAGTCCGGCTCATCAAACAGCACCCCCTCGCTGAAAATATAAACAGCTGGTTAAGGGGCAGCATCCACTGACTTACTAAACCCAATTCTCCGTACGCTAATAATCTGTTGACAGCCTGGGGCCTGTTTCATAGAAATACAATATAATTCATAGTTTACTATGATAATTCGACGTACATTGCAAAGTCGATTAACCCACAGATTAACGAGTAGGAAGACTACTCAATGTACCTCGAATTGTCATAATAAACTACGAATAAATTGTGGTTTTATGAAACTCGGCCCAGATGACGGTTTTTAGCCATTTTTTGTGCTCACTTTGGTCAACTGGCGACCATCAGGAGCATTTGAACAATGCAAATGTTAGTGTAAGAGAAATTAATAACTTATATCTACATTATAGACTCCGTCTATGTTAGATATTGTCTAAGTATCAGTTAACTGTTTTTAAATTCATACAGAAAATCTCCCGTCTCAAGATTGAATGAAAAATCCGGCCAAGTGCGAGTCGAATTCGCGCACGAAGGGTTCCGTGCCATTATCTATACAACATTGAAATATTTCAAGCTTCTGCCTGTTGCTGTTATTAATATCGAGTAAAAACGGTAAAAAATCACTCTTGTTGTATGGGGCAGGCCCTTAAATATTTATTTTATTCGGTTTTTAGTATTTGTTGTTATAGCGGCAACATAAATTCATCTGTGAAAATTTCAACCGTCTAACCCCCGGTTTCTTGTACACTAACAAGCTGTTAATCTACTGTTAACAGCTGTCAGTTGACCAAAGTGCATACAAAAAAAAAACCACTGACGGCTGTTAACAGTAGATTAAGAGCTTATTAAACATAAACATAAACATTTACATACAGGCACATACATTGCGTCTGGCCCCACACTAGGATACCATGTGTTGTGGGAACCAGAAACAACGACATCACAAACATGTAAACATCCAAGACCTGGGGTTTTTTTTATTAGTGTACGAGAAACCAGGGGTAACTGTCACGGTTCATGAGATACAGCCTGGTGACAGACAGACGGACGGACGGATGGCGTCTTAGTAATACGATCCCTTACCCTTTGGTTACGGAACCCTAAGAAAGGTCCTGTTAGACGTAGCTCTATATTGACTGAATACTATTTTCAGCAAAATTTTGTCTACTAGGGGTAAGGAAATTACTAAATAGGCGATTTAGGTCTAGTGGGGAAAGTTCCCGTACCGGACTACTGAGAGAGAATCCCGGTCGGTCTTGTAGATCTGCCCCTTAACAACTGCGGGATCCTAGTGTACATAGAGTACAGCAAACACAGAGGCCGCGTTGACTGACGTGACGTCATCCGCTGAATCAACAAGAGCTTTTGTTCCGGGACTGTCCGTTTGTTTTAGTGCTCTACGTTTTGGATGTCATTTTGTGTAGATTTGGGTCCGTGCAGTTTGTTTTAGGGAACTGATAACTTTTACATTTTGATTCAAAAGCTGATTAATACCAACTACTAATTACCTACCAATCTTTAACATACCGACAATGTCGCAACCAAAAATAAATAAAATTCATTCAGATTCAATTACGATTTGTGTACCTTGTGTGGTAGTCACTGTGTAAACATAACTATTGTAATAACTATTTTCTGGCAATAAATGTAATTTTTTTTTATTTCATAAGTCAATTCAATCATTTTAATTCGGAACAAGTCCATAGTGTTGGTATACCAAATGTAGATTATGATGATTCAATCAATCAACCGGCCCGTACTCTTCCACTGCCTTTCCAAAGCACGCCACATCCTTCTGTCCTCGGCCATCCTCAGCCAGCTCCTGCCAGCAAACTTCCTCAGATCGTCGGACCAGCGAGCTGGTGGGCGTCCGGCGCTGCGTTTGCCAGTGATGATGATTCAATGATTATATTTTTTTAATACTTATGTGCGATTTACGAATTGCAATATTGGATACTAGCTGTCTAGGCGCACTTCGTACCGCCACGGAATCCGTTTATACGATTGTTGCACAACCCATCTATTTTTAAAACACAACTTTCGCTCGCACATCATTTTTAAACATAATATTGTCCCACGGAAACGTATTACCGGGATATCAAGTACGCTATGTCTCAATTCAGGTCTTTGTCTATCTGTACGCCAAGTTTCATTTAAATCCGCTCAGCCGTTATTGCGTGATTGAGTAACAAACATCCAAACCTCCAAACATCGAAAACATCCAAACATCTTCACAAACTTTCATATTTAACAATTTTAAGTAGGATAAGCGGATCGGTAAATGTAGTGTAGGACGTCCTCAGACTCGGTGCAGCAATGATCCTCGCAGGGCGGCTGGCAAGAGCTGGATGAGAGTAGCCGACTAGACCGTGCTCAGTGGCGTGCAATAGGAGAGGCCTATGTCCAGCAGTGGACAAGCGTAGGCCGATGATGATGATGATGATGAGGATAATATTGCAAGAAGAAAAGCTACTTTATTATGTTCATGTCTTCTTCTTCTTCCTATTCCTCCCCACTAATGGAGGTTGGCCGTCAGCTCCGCATATTGTTATTCGTTTCTTGCCAAGCGAAATAGGTCTTCGACACTGGCTACATCTGTCATTTCTCTGATATTTCTGAGCCACGACTTCCTTTTTTCCCCAACACACCTCCTTCCTTCAATCGTGCCCATAATTTTCACTTACGTAACGTAAATCTCATCATCATCATCGACAGGAATTTGACGCCCACTGGACATAGGTCTCCCTCATGGTTTTCCAAGTTTCATACCGGGAAGCTTGGAAGCTTGTGTCACCCGCATCCAGCGATTCCTGCCGTCAGACCATCTGGTCCGGGGCCTGCCCACGCTGCGTCGTCCGATAAACGTAAATCTATAGAACAGAATATCCAAGCGGCTTAGGGTCAAATTAAAAACGTTCCTGTGCTAAAAAGCCACAGAAAAAAAGCGCCACAGAAAAAATATGCGCGCAAAAAAAAACTTAGTAACAGGAGTTCATTCAACAGAAACTACAACGAGTACAGTTGCCTGTCAGTATTTTTTAAGGTTCCGTACCCAAAGGGGTAAGGGACCCTATTAGTAAGACTCCAGTCTATCTGTCTCTCTGTCTGGCCGTCTGTCACCAGGCAGTATCTCATGAACCGTGATAGCTAGACAGTTGAAATTTTAACTGATGATGTATTTCTGTTGCCGCTATAACAACAAATAAAAATAGAATAAAATAAATATTTAAGGGGGGCTCCCATACAACAAACGCTCGCAAAGTTTGTTGTCCAAAGACAGCGCTCGCCATCTAGCGGCCATCTATGTAACCATAACAGCGCCGATATCATGTCGTTAAATGGCAATGTAAAACGCTTCTTGTTCGTTGTGTGTACCTACTAATAAAACTATGGATTTGTAATCTGAAATAAAATGGATATATAGATGGCGCTGTTATCAATGTACCTAATCTATCTTGCCTTGATCTTTGTCTAGATGATCGTTGTATAGATAATGGTACGGAACCCTTCGTGCGCGAGTCCGACTCGCACGTGGCCGGTTTTTTGCTTGTATTATCCTGATGCGCACGTGCCCTTGAAATTGGCAATTTTGACACCGCACTGGCGTCTGAGACGGTTAATAAGCCAAAGTAAATATAAACATTTTGGATATTAACGACGCCAGGCTCTCGCACAGGATGGCACTACTGCGACCTCCATGGTCCAGCCAGCCGCTACAGTGCTAATTAATATATTTGTTCTAAATTTATTCCAAATTGGAGGTACCAACAAATAAAACAATTTACTCTGGTGGCCTAACGGAAACTCTAGTAATATTTAGATGGTTTTACATTTTATGCCTTAAGATAAGAACCCAATTTTATACCAACGTCCTTTTATCGAATACGCAAATAAGTCACAAGTAATTGTATTATACACTCGAGCGCAACTTTACATTCGACTTAAAATTGACGGTGTTAAAAAATACTCCATAAACACCGAATAAATTATCTCTGATAGACAAGGGACTTTAGACTATAGCAAACACTATTTATATTCTTTTTTGTATTAATGAATGGAATAACCGTCTTAAGTTTCGCCGAAACTTCATGCAACACGCTGTATACAAATGAAGAATTAGCAAGTCACCCAACACCTCTGGTGCGTGCAAGAACCGTAATGTAAATAATTGTTTTAAAGTAGCGTGCCCATGTAAGTACTGGTTGAATTCCGCGTCAATAATTGCCCAAAAGGCGTTAACTATCACACTGCAGCTTGTTCTCTGATGAGAGATGGCCACCCTGCAGTTAGGTTTGAAAAAATATGCAAGTTACGGTAAGCCGTTCAATTCAGGACCTGTTTTTTAACGTGCTACGAAACGGTGTTGAGGGGCGATATGGTGCTATCTAGTCAAGGATTCTTGTAGCAAGTATTACCATTGGAAAACCTCCAGGTCCAAACTTAAGGCCTCATTTTCAAAAACATAATTTCTTATAATACTCCATCTTGTTGTATGATCTAGATAGTCCTATCATGCTATTTGTTCTCCAGTTAAGTTTTATCTGACTATTGAAAAATTGGCCCTAAAACATACAAATCACTTTATTCTTTGTAATTTTACTGGACGTCATAAATTCAATTCATTTCACAACAACGTTGTTACATCAACGTTTAAATCTAGTAATAGTAACATTTACACTACAAAAATCCTGGATCCTAAATTAGGATACCCTGTGATGTGGTAACTAGACAAGGACATCACAAATATGGAAAAACACCCAGAAAACAGTAGTTGTCCTCGACTCAGATTAAGGAAATACAGGTCTCGTCTGAATTAATCTAAGGTCCTAGATAATTCTAGTCGTACTACGCGATATTCTTAGGGGACTATCAGGCCGAAAATTAAAAAAAATCGTATCTTCAAGGGAATATTTTAATTATCTTATTTTAATCCACGTTATTACAAAAATATCATCCGAAGAACTGATAACCGATGGGGTAGACGAGTTCTTGAGTGGAGACCGCGGATCGGTAAACGTAGTGTAGGACGTCCTCAGACTCGGTGGAGCGATGATCTTCGCAGGGCGGCTGGCAAGAGCTGGATGAGAATAGCCGAGGACCGTGCTCAGTGGCGTGCTATAGGAGAGGCCTATGTCCAGCAGTGGACAAGCATAGGCTGATGATGATGATGATGATTACAAAAAGTGAACATCATAAATTTCAAAAATAGTACATAAAACACTGTTTTTAGAAACCACTACCTCTTAACTTAATTAGTAAAGTAAAATATTTATTTCCAACATAGTTGCTCGTAAATTGGCTCTTATTACATCGTTCTAATTCAGCATATTACCATACTTGTGCTGTAAAAACATTACCGTACAAGTGCTGTAATATAAACCTTTTTTTTAATTTCAGCAAAACTTAATGTCTAACAACATTGAATATTTTTACGAATATCAAATTACTTTAGGGTTAAGATGACAAATAAATATTTCATTTCATCAATTTGTATAAACACAAAATAACTTAACTATCTTCGTTTCTCGATACGAAACATTAATTTATAGTTTATTTTATTTTTATTTGCCTTTATTGAACCTGCGCGCACGTCGAAAGTGCGGCGCGCAAAAAAAAACCTTACGCGCCATTTTCCGTAAATATTTGGTATAGTTGGTGCTCTGTGACTTATTGGACTTATTGTATCGTACGGTGGGTATCTTAGGGGCATTGCCGCCAAAATTTGTACCCATTATGATCAGATTTTTTACTTCCAAAATTTTATCCTGTCCGTTACCAATCAAATGCTTTATACTTTATACTTTATACTTTATTGCACACATAAAATTGCTCTACCAGTTTAGGTTCTGGATTTGGAAAATTACTATAATAGCAATAAATTGTTTATTTTTACTAATAGAACTTAAAATATTCTACAGTTCGTTTAAAACAAATTAGGCTAGCATTGTGTTGCCCAAAATTTTATGTTTCCTGTATGGAAGCGAAGGAAATTATATCATGGTGAAGAATCCAGACTACCTAAGTTATTCATATAATTTTTCTCATAAAGGTTCCGTACTCAGAACTGCGAATCGGCGCGATGGGAATTCGTGTGGCAAGGCATCTCTCTTCGACGATTCGAGTAACCATTCCTTCCTTCCATTCCCTTATTTTGTAAACTAGGTCGTGACGTGGATCGTAAAAAGAAGTGCTTACTTCTCTTATTGCTAAGAAGATACAGGAAAAAGAAACAACGAAGATTTTGGGTCTGTTCGTCTATTACTCAATAAAGCTTTCTCATTTTTATTTTCATTCATTTCATTTCATTACTATTTTGAACGCCGATGCGAATCAATTCGCAAGCTCTTGCGGTGCGTCGCGGGAGCTCGCAGATTTTCACGATGCGACGTTGTTTTGTGTACGCCTAAACTTGTCTTGTTAGATGAAGATGAACGTTACAAGAAAAAAAAAAATGTGCCGCGCGCGCCCCTACTGAAGTACGCAAAGCTTAAAACCCGTGCGCGATCATTACACCATCAATCCTCTTTATAGCTAAGGCTTAAAAAAAATTCTTAGTACCTAAGGCCTGTGTAATTAAACGATGTTACTTATCTACCTACCTTTAAACGTTCGAAGTCACTAACTTCGAAACAAACCAGTAATGATTTAACGAAGCGTTGAACGAACAAAATGTGCATTTTAAAACATTCTAAGCCTCAAACACTCTCTGCGAGATATCCTTATATTGTTAAATCGCACGTCAAATCGAAGCGAATCCATTTACACGAGCCGAACTTCCAGTTACCCACTTATTTCAATACTAACGAGCTCTGTTGTAATACTTGTAATGTGACAAGAAGCTGTCTTGTATCTGTTAAAGGTAGTACAGAAGAACTGACCTAGATAATAATTATGTAAATACTTTGGGTTTGTTTCAAATTGATGTTCTGTGAGTCACCGACCGGGGCCTCTACTGAAAATCTGTGTTGTGGGTTATTTATAACCTGCGACAAATGCTGAACTTGAGGTCTTTTTAGCGCTGCGTAGACATACCATAACCATTCACAAACATACCTAGGTATGTTTACTATAGAAAAATAGATATTTTTCTATAGTTAAGTGTGCGTGAGTCTGTCTTTGAGGCGTTAAATATATCATCATCATCATCAGCCATTCGACGCCCACTGCACTGCACAGGCCTCCCTCATGATTTTCTAACTATGAAGGGGTTTGCCATAATCGCCACGCTCGGCAGGCGGATTGGCGATCGCAGTATGCGGTTGGAATCTCAGGAAGACGCTGCTGCCCATCTCCTGGTAATTTATTTCCTTAGTCGCCTTCTACGACATCCACGGGAGGAAATGGAGTGACGCTATTCTTAATCCGGCGCCACACGTTAAATATATGTGTTCTTTCTTTTTTGTTTCTATTTTAATACAGTATACGGAGCTTTTGAGTCTACAGTGAGAACTTTAATTTTTAATGACTCGCGATACTCATATAGTCTTATTAAACGGCTCTAATAACAATTTTTTATTAGGTAAAATTTAATTACTTTATTTCCCGACGTTTTGGCAACGTGGCAGCTGCCGCGGTCATGGGTAGACAGAAGTCGGGGTAGATGAAGAATATAAAATAGAACGTGTCCATGGCTACTCTACTCGTAGAGTATTGCAAAAAAAGTTGCAGGTAACATTTAACATTAAATTGCACATGCAATCACTGTGGTGAGCGCTCGTTGACCTATCTCACCCCATTTTTATAATAATAAAACTAAAGACATATTGAAACAAGTTAAGACAAAAGTAATGTTTAAAAATCTATCGTACGGAAGTATTGATTAAGTTAGCATAACTTTTTTAATGTAAATTAAGAGAGCAATATACTCAAAATCGTTTTATAGTGTGAATAAAATAAACTTCATGCATTCCGATTCAGTCAGATCGCTGGTATATTTCTGTAGTTCGCTCTATATCGGCTGATCACAGAATTCTAACGGCGGTAAATGGGACCTTCTGTCCAATTTTTTAATCCGTGACGCATTTTCGCGCCTTTCCGCGTCATTCGAGTCACGACCGCCGAGGGCGACGGACCGCATGCCTTTTGTCTTTGCGCTGAAATAATTATAATACTTACCCCTTCAACTATTATGATGTTTAACCAAATTGAGCACCCTTATGGCCGAAATATTTGGGACATTTCGAGTGCTTACAACTTAAATTATAGTGCTTTTGGAAAAATAATTAATTTTACCCTTTAGCATACTGAGACGCGTACTTTTCATTTGTTTTTCTATAAAGCTGTCTTGGAATCAAATCGTAATGATGTTTGACCAAAAATAAAAGAGAAATAAAATAACCAAGCATAAAATAATATATTCAGCAATAAATAATAATACATTATCACCTTACCCAAACCACAAGCGCTGAGCAAAACGTTCTTGGCGCTGAGGTAGGTATGTGAACACTTTATTCATAAATCTAATTCCGTCTCCGTAAGCGAATGATACTGCTGTTACAAATTTAGGAACTTTCCTATAGAGGTGATTGGTGATTAACTCACTCTCTTTCTCTGAGAGACGGTCTATATCGTAATATATCATGACAATTACAATGACAGTAGGTAACATATTTTACTCATTCGAAACACTATTAGTCTCGAGTTCACGACACTATTATACGAATAAAGATAACCTAACCTAACTAACGATATTAGTAAAGTGGAATTGAAAGAACGAAGCCTCATGATACATTTTAATATTTACTCAAAAGTAATACTTACACTGCTATAATAGACTTTTAGTGAAGTTGTAGTAACAATACCACTCCCTAACGGCAAAGGAAAATATCTAGAGGAAACTTGAGTAGGTATCGTTGTGTTTTTTTTAGTTTATTTATAACTGCGTGGCAGTTTGTTGGCAAATATAGCGCACTTCTAATTTCTCTGAGGTGTTCTCATACCTTAGAGCTTAAAATTGCCAATCTGCTGAAGGCATGCGTGGTAATTAAGGCCCTACTCTCTCTCTAAGAGTGGGACGTACCTATATATTAGGCTACATATTAAAAAAGGATTCTATAATGTTTTGTCTGAACATGTTCTGTTTTATTAAAAGCACGCTTACCGACTAAACTCTCATCATCGGGTTGGATATTTTGTAGAGAAAGGTGAGGACCGACTAAAGACAAAATGCTCAGTAAAACAAAGCGCTTTCAGGCATAATTTCATGTCAAAAGTCTAAAAGACATAAGTAATTGGGCAATCATTTTAGGTGTCAAAATTTTCGAGTAATTACTGTTTGAGCAGGACCATCTGACTGGTGTTTCTGATAATTTGGGGAACAAGAAAATGGCAGAAAATAAAACGGTCGAATTTTTCTGTAGGGACTAACGAGAACTGTTTTATGTTTATCAAATTTCTGGATATCTTTGGATTCGATGTTAAACGGCGAGCAAGACTGGCCCATAGCGGTAACCAGGTAAGGACGTCAAAAAAGGAAAAACACCAGGCCATTTGTATTGCCTTGAAGTTCGGGAAAAGCTCTGAAAAAACTTCGAGACTCGATTACTCATTAAATTTAGTTTATTATGGTGTTCTTCTATATTTCACACATTAATTTAAAACTACTAACATATGTAAGTATTTTATGACGATATTATTTTACTTTATTGTATGTATGTTATTGCATTTAATTTTATTATTTTAACTGCACCACGGCACGCACTCCGTAGTACAATTATGGGTTACCGTAGGCACTGACTGAAAATCAGCGCTGAGGAATCACTTCCTCAGCACAACGCTAAGTCAGCTGCGTTTTGTGGCAACTTAGACATACAACAGGCTACATCTATGGTCCTGTTTTGTCTGTTGTGTATTTAGTTTTATTTCTGTTGTTGTGCATATTATATTACTTATTTGCTTATTTTGTTTGTGTGATGTACCTTTTTGGTATAATAAAAGTTGTTCTTCTTCTTCTATTCCTAAACTGTTTATAATAATGTAAGTTCTTACAAATTTGTTCGGAACCCTCGGTGGGTGAGTCCGGCTCGCACTTGTCCGGTTTTCGACGTTCCCGAAGTGTCAAAATATGTATGAATTTGACACTTCAAAGTAAGCTAAACGGAGTCCATACAGTGGAGTATTTACGAGTAGCCTTCCAAGACTTACGGTGTTATTTATGAAAAACGCAATATCTAAAAACACTCCATAAATGCCGAATAAATACTCTATACCTAGTAGAGAAATTTAGAAATTTACAACAGACTTTATACTGAGGGAATCGTGTTTTTATAAAAGTAAAAAATTACTGGTCCATCTTGCCTTAACGTGTAAGTACTAAGAAGTATTTACATCTACACACGTGCCGATTAAGAAACTTTCCTTCTGTCTAATTTATTTAGGGCCATTCATTCGATTTTCGAACACGTGCTGTCAGGCGACATATGCCGCGGCGGCCATTTTGAAAAAATAGCGTCATGTGGCGGGAAAAAACGAGAAAATGATACAGGAAGTGATTTTACGCAACGCCAACAACAATAGAATAATATGAAGAGTAAATAAAAAAAGTAAATTACCAGCGACGAAAAACGATCAGGATTAAAGACAAACATGAAACATGAACAGCGGTGGTAGCCTAGTGGGTAGAACATTGGACTCGGAAGCGAGAGACCCAGGTTCGAATCCGTGCGGGCTTGACTACCTGTCCCTTACCTATGACTTGGTTTTCTAAGTTATGTACATCTTGTGAAGTTATAGTAGCAATACCACGCGCCAACTGTGAAGGAAAAAACATCGTGAGGAAATCTGAGTGTCTGAGCTATTCACATACCTCAGCGCTTGAACCCTACAGTGGAACGCATATACGCTGCTTATGTATGTATGTATGAAACACGAAAGTTTCTTGTTAAAGGTGAGACAAAATACATCGAGAATTGTGCAGTAGAGACTTGAGATTGCCAACATTAAAACTGAATAGATATAATTTCGTGCAGCGCAAATGGACGCGCGTTTTGTGACATTTTGAAAAAGCGATACAAACGCGCTGCAGTGCCTAGTATATGTTTCGCTTCCTTTTTTGGGGAAGCAACGCGCCCGCGCGCGTTAATCGCACTTAAATTGCATTTTTAAGTTGTCGTGGGCGATGGATCTGAAACTGAGCTAAACTACAAACCCAAACTATGGTCTCTATTATATCTCTCCTATGATATAAACAACCTAGAAAATGTAATGAGATCTACTCTAGAATCGGTCCATCCATTCTTGAGTAACGATATCCGATTTAGACACACAGACATAGGCGCGGAACTTATACTACCACTCATTTTTCGTCTTCGGGGGATCAAACTGCTCTTAGATAAAGAGGATGTTTTTATTAATTTATCTGAGTGTGGCTTTAACCCTTGGGGTCATTATTAATAAAACACATGTTTAGCCAAGGTTAGATTAACTGCCGAGGGAGGGAAGGGGTTGGTTCCTGCTTAAAAATGAATTTGTTTTGATTGGCCCACGGTTGTTTATGAATTCGAGTTTCCGGTAGAAACTAAACATAGATGGTAGGAAAAAATATCCTAATGACCGCGTCAACTCGTCTTCTAAAGTGTGTTACAGTCTATGATTTGAAACTATTTGACCTATCCAATGGGACCAACTAAGTTGTTCAAAGTTACGTAATTTGTGAATTTGTATTTTTACCACTCGTGAGGACACTCAGCCTGAGGTGTTCCCAAATCTCAACGCCTGATATTACTTATCCGTGGTGGGCACGCGTGCTAATTAAGCCCATAATCTCTCTCTCTCTCTCTCTCGCTCTGAGAGAAGACCTGTGCCATTATCAATCGCCAAGTAAGAACTGATTCAAAATGATACTCGTACGTATATAATAGTAAAATGTGGGCCTGTTTCATAGAACTACAATAATTCATGATTTACTATAACAATTCGATGTACGGTCAACAACAGGTAAACCTTTACATTTTAGTTGCAAAATCACCCGTATTGTAACCGAGTAGAGTGCATGGGTGTAAAGGTAGATGTGCTGTCGACTGTAGATTGCGAAGACGATTAATCCACAGATGAACAAGTAGATTATGCTACGCACTATGTCGTTCCGCGCGGCTTAAATGTCCACATCAGTAGGATTCACAGAGGTGGCCCATCTCAGCAGTCTCAGGGGGTTGTACAGGGTGGGGTAGGCGATGTCCTGCTATCACCATCGTTACGGGACTTGCCTTCATTGAGGAAAAGGGTGCGGGTTTTGAAGCATGTTCCCAAAGGCGCAAGGAACATGGCTGCTGGCAAGCTATCAGAAATAATTGAGAAGTGTGTGCAGTCAAATGGTACAGAGGATTGGTTTAACCTGCTAACATTTTCGTACTCTTGTCTACGAGTCCCTTCGTCGGCAGATAGAAGCAGATCCCTGACTTCCAAAGTAAAGGAAAATGTATCTATTGCTAGTTTAAGCGGGTTATCTTCTTTAGATACAGTATCGAGTAGTGGTTCTACTGGCCAGCGCTTTCTTTATAAGACAGTGGAGGCCAAGGTCCATGATGGTGACTTAAGTGGTGCGGTGCGTATTCTGTTGTCAGACAGTTCATTGGCAGATGATAATGACGAGACTTTAGAGTCTTTGCGCCTAAAACACCCGACACCGAGTCGCAACTTGGATTGGCCTCCAGAGCCGAACAGTTCAAGTGATTTCTTGTCCGTGGAGACAGCTGACGTTTCACAGGCTATAGGTTCCTTTAATAATGGCTCAGCGGCGGGTTTGGATGGCATTCGTCCTGAACTTCTTAAAGAGCTGACGTCTGCGGGAGCTGGTGATAGTGGAGTAACTCTTTTGCGCTCTCTCTGCAACCTGGTGAATTTCATGTTGAAGGGGATGGTGAATAGGGAGGTGTGTCCTTATTTATATGGGGCTTCGCTGTGTGCTTTAAGTAAAAAAGATGGTGGCATTCGTCCTATTGCTGTGGGCAGCGTTCTTTGCCGTTTGGTGGCAAAGCTTGGTTGCGGTGCTGTAAGGGGCGTTATGGCTTCGCATCTACAGCCTCAGCAGTTAGGCTTTGGCGTGCCTTTGGGTTGTGAAGCTGCAATTCATGCCACCCGGGCATTTGCAGTTTCTAGAAGTGACTCGGATGATATCATCGTCAAAGTGGACATTAAGAACGCTTTTAATACAATCGAGCGCGATATCATTTTGACCAAGGTCAGGGATATGGTTCCTTCACTGTACCCTTTTCTCCACCAGTGTTATTCAAGACCGAGTAATTTATTTTTTGGTGATAACCTGGTGGAGTCACAGGTGGGTGCGCAACAAGGTGATCCTTTGGCCCCCCTCCTTTTTAGTTTGGCTATCCAGGATGTGGTGACTTCATTGCAGTCGCCTTTAAATGTGTGGTATCTGGACGATGGTACAATGGGGGGTAGTCCTGAGGTGGTGTTAGACGATTTAGGGAAACTAGATAATGCCTTTAATACTTTAGGGCTACGTCTAAACACGCAAAAATGTGAAATATTTCCCTGCTCGGGGCAGCTCAGTCACGAAGTTTTTTCGCAAGTCAACTGCGTGGTTCCTGGAATAAAGCAGTTAGACAAGACTAGTTTTGCTCTTTTGGGTGCACCTATTTTTCCGGAAGGCGTGCCAGGTGTCATTTTAGAAAAAATGAAAATTTTAGCAGAGACCAAGCCGCACCTTGTACAACTTTCGGCTCATGTTGCTCTCACAATATTGCGTAGCTGTTTGTCCATTCCACGGCTGACGTATACACTGCGTACTGCTCCGGTGTGGTTGTACAGGGGGGAGTCACAGTTATATGATAACACGCTCAGGGAGTTACTGGAGAGTGTGATCAACGTCAAGATGTCTGCTCCCCAGTGGTCTCAAGCTGCGCTGCCTATTAGGCATGGCGGGCTGGGCATCCGTCGTTTGCAGGACACAGGGCTGCCGGCTTTCCTGGCCTCGTCGCGGGGGGTGTGGTACCTAGTCACTCGTATTTTAAATGTTAATGGTGACGGGTTTCGCATCCCTTTTGCTGATGAGGCTTTGAGGTTGTGGCAGGTTCTTTGTCCTGGTATTGATGTTCCGCAGCAGCCTGATCGGCAGCGTGCTTGGGATGAAGAGATATGTCGAGTGACTTTGGACGCTTTACTGGAGCGGAGTTCGGGAGTTGAACTGGCACGTTTAAAGGCAGTTTCGCGGCCAGACTCTGGGCTGTGGCTCCACGCGTTGCCATCACCGCAACTGGGAACACTTTTGGACAACAATTCTTTGCGCGTGGCTGTAGCGCTTCGTTTAGGCTGCGACATCTGCCAACCACACCGCTGTATTTGTGGTGCAGAGGTGGATTCACTGGGGCGCCACGGACTCCATTGCGTTCGGAGCGCGGGTAGGATCTCACGGCATCATTCCATCAATGACATCGTCCGGAGGGCTCTTATTACTGCTGACATTCCTGCGATTCTTGAACCACCAGGGTTGTGTCGCAGTGATGGGAAACGTCCGGACGGTCTCACTATGATTCCGTGGGAGAGGGGTCGTTGCCTGCTCTGGGATGCCACATGTGTCTGTACCTTTGCTCCGTCTCACTTAGGCTCAACGGCCATTTCTCCTGGGGCTGCTGCGGAAGCAGCTGCTAGCCACAAATGTTCCAAGTACAGCTCGTTAATGAGTAGCTACTTCTTTGTGCCTCTAGCTATTGAGACTACTGGGGTATAGGGAGTCCAGGGAAGAGCCTTTATAAAGGAGTTAGGGCGTCGCCTGAGGAACCGCGGCATGGACTACCGCTCTGGGGCATACTTGATGCAGAGGATCTCTCTCGCTGTGCAGCGGGGTAACGCTGCCGGCGTTATGGGAACCTTTGGCTCGAGTATGTCTCGGGGCGGTTTGTTTGACAGTTAATTCATTCGTCATCTTGATTTATTACTTTGGACGAAACAATTGTGGATGTATTATTATTATTATTTTATTTTATTTTTTTTTACTTATAATCATTAATTTATGTTTTTAAAAAATTGTAATAAAGTGAATACAAACTTTTGTATCTTTTCGAGATTGTTCATGAAATATATCTCTAATTGCCATAATAAACCACGAGTTGTAGTTTTGTGAAACTCGGCCCAGACTTGAAGCCATTTGAACATATCACTGCGAAACGACTGACCCACACCCTTCCGAGATACAGACGTAAGTTTATATATGTATGCACGGATATACGTACGTAACATAGAAATATTATTTATTGTACACAAAGGACATTACATAAACATTTGTAAATGTACTTACAATTGACAACCTTATTGTTATTGCTTTAAGCTAATATAATGAGATCATCAATTAGTATTTCTATATTTAAAGTATTTCTAGTTTTCATTTCTCTAATTGATTCCATCGCGGTTGATCTGAAGACCGCCCAGCAAGATCACCTCGCCGCAACGTTTCAGTTCCACACAATAAATTTATGCAAACTGCCCATTCAGGGCCAAATCGATGACTCTGTTAGTGTAAAATCGGGGATCATGTTCCCATCCCAGCGGGGTGTAGGGTTTGCCAGTAACTTGTGAGGTGGGTAATTCGCCGTATATGCCTGATTATAGTTCTAAAGGATGCTATTTTTCTGTAGGGGAAGAAGAAAGTAATGAAATACAAGTTACAGTAATGAAAAAAGTGTTTAAGAAAGCAGTTGTTTTATTACACTAATAACAATAATAACTTGCACACAATACAATCACTTGACTAATTTGACCTTTAACGAGATAAAGTAAATGAGACGCTGGCATCTCATACCTAGTTATTAATAAAGAAAATTGAAAAGAAACGTATTTCCGTATCATAAACTAAAAAATGTAAATTCAAACGTTATCTAAATAAAATAATTTTATTTGCTCTTTTGTAATTTTTTTTAAATTACTGTATTATACTTCTCTTATCGTAAATGATATCATTCATGTAATAAATGAGGAATGATGAGATCCGCTGAAGAACCCGAGTTACTGATATAGCTAGAAGAATTGCTCACTTAAAGTGGCAGTGGGCGGGCCACATAGCTCGGAGAACTGATGGCCGTTGGGGCGAAAAAGTTCTGACCTGGCGACCGCGGACCGGACAACGCAGCATGGGCAGGGACCCCACCAGATGGTCGGACGACCTGGTTACGGTGGCAGGGAGTCGCTGGATGCGGGCGGCACAAGACCGGGAAGTTTGGAAAACCATGAGGGAGGCCTTTGTGAGCCATACAGTGAGCTTCAAATGGCTGATGATGATGACGATGATTATACTTCTCTTATATATAAGTATTTTTTTTTACAAAGGGGTTACCTATTATTTATTTATAATGAAGTTTAAATTACAAGGTTAAAATGCAAATCTGAAACAAAAAAAGTGTAATTTTAAACAAAAAAGGTATAAATGTTGACTATTATTTAATAATTTGAGATAATAGAAAGAAAGAAGAAAGAAAAAAGACATTTATTTAAATTGTCACAAAAACACAAAGTAAGCACGAAGGTACACAAACAAAATACATGAACATCAAAAAAACAAAAACAAAACAATCGTTAAGAGAACATGTGAGGCATATAGAGACGAAGGCAGCCGGGTACCATTCAGTAATGTAACTATTGTTAATTCTTTATCTTCTGAACTAGAATATCCTGTAACTTACAAAACAGTGTTCAGTCACAAAAGCTTTATTAAGTCGATACATTTTGTGTCATTCCATTATCTTCTAGTTTCTGTAAAAACCAGACGAAAGATATGGGTCGTGTTTCTATTTGCGTGAATGTAATTAAAAGTTATGTTACTAGATAATAAAATATCCTTTACTCTATTACAATATGATTCATTAACAATAATTAAAAAGTATTAGAGTAAACGAGCGAAATAGAGTCAAAAGGAAAGTAGCGAAATCGGAAGGTTTCTAATACATTTCCAAACGTAACGAAATATACCAATTTATCATAATCAAGAAATTAATAGAGACCACCTATCACCAACTCTTTGAAAGGGAACATAAAGAGGGTTGCTCACATTGTATGTCACAGCGGGACTGGCTCTTTTTATTAATTTCTGTTTCTTTTTTTTTTTTTAAGAACAGCTATGTCATTGTTTGAATGCATTGTGCCAAATTTTCTGTGTGAATTCAATGTTCAGCGGTAAAACTGTCTTTTGTTATTTTTTAATCGTTTTTATTGTAAGTCTTGATAAGCGGCGAATGCCTTTAATTGATAAAGGATTCACAACTGGACGTGTTGTGCTGTTTTTTCTCAGATAAATTTTTGAATGTGTGGATATAAAATTTAAAAGAAATCTTCAGAAGTCCCATATTTCGGCTTAACTGAACTGTTTAACTGAAATCCTTTCGAACTACAAACTGGGCAACGTACCTAAGAAATTAAAAGTAAATAACGCTTAAGAGATCCCAAATATTTGTAAAATTCCGGTAAACTAAACTCTTAAAATTTGACGTCAAGTGGATTTATCTGTTAGTTTTAGCTACTGTAGAAGCAAAGAATGGGCTTACCACCGGTGGCGGTAAACGTTTTAGGCACTCGGGATATCAAGAAAAAACCTGTGAGACCTTCAAATTATTCCATCAGACTCTCTTGTTAAGGACTGCCATATTCAACACTTTTTAGCGCTTCTCGTTTGGTCGAGTCATCGTTGCCACTTTTTAGTGTTCTTTTTTCAAATTTGAGTTTTTTTCTACCACCAGAACAGCAAGTCATATTCGGCACACTAATAAGTCGGTTTCCTTCCTATAAAACTAACTTTTTTCTCAGAGATATTTTTTTAAACATTTGGGTGGCCACTTCTTCGGGTTGTAACTTAATTTTGTTTAATCATTTTTATGGAGCTTTTGGTCGGTAATGTGACGTGCGTTACGTTTTTTGGCGGTTTTTGGAATTTTTATAAGTGACCATGTCGAAAGGGTGGTGGGCATTTTGGCGCCTCGAATTGGATATTTATGTTTTTATAGGTATTTTATTTAATCTTTGCATTACTATTGCAATATTTCGCATCAGGCATAATGAACAGTTTAATTATAGTTTCCCACGAAGCACCTAAACTTGTATCTTTTGTGGCTATTAGACATGCGTGATTTACAATCGTCGACGACTTCTCTTAAAAATTTTCTTCAGAACATACAAAAGTAACAAAAGACATGATATCTTAGTGTGTTACTAATAGCTTCTTAGAAAATGTACGGTCAATACAAATTACAAGTGGATAATCATTCGGATACAGGACGTCGTTAAATCAGGTACAAATATGAGAATAAGGGAAGACTCACATTATGATCCTACGTTTTCGAAGTTGGTCGTACGTATTGCGTTGATTTAGAAGTTTGCTCAAAAAAATACAATCTTTTTATACACCTCAAGGACTAACAGTCTTACCCCCAGTTTCTCGTACACTAACACGCTGTTAATCTACAGTTAACAGTTGTCAATTGACCAAAGTGCTTACAAAAAAAAAAACACTGACAGCTGTTAACATTAGATTAACAGCTTGTTAGTGTACGAGAAACCGGGGGTCAGTATATTTTTATGACTCGCGACGCTAATACAATACATATAACATGATATGATTCACATACGAGTCTAATCGCGATTAATCCCGTTTAACATAATGACTAATAGTATTTTTTATAAGAACACGATTAATTAAAAAACGTTCCTTATAAAATATGCAGTTTCAATAATCTGTGGTAAAATGCGGTCGTACTGTATACTATCATACTGCATTTGAAGAGTGTTTTAAGGATTTATATCTTTATAAATAAAACTGTTATGTACTGAATTACTAAAAAGTTTAAGGTGTATGACATTTTAAAAGTAAACAGTCTCATTTATAAATTCGGCCAAGTGCGTGTCAAGCCACGCGCAGTTTAGGGTTCCGTAGAAAGAGGGGTTTTTATCTGCTTTACAGAACTAACAACTTCATCAAAATCAATGGATTTTGTACGGAGTTTTCTTTGTATAAGTTGGTCACCGTTAACTTGTAAAGCCTACTTAGCCGTGATAGTTTTCCTTTTAAGTTCATTATATTTGCTACTACCCTGAATTTTGTCACGTTTCTACAATGAACTGTTTAGCCAAGAGAGGAGAGGGACGCCCTACTCTGACAAAAATTTGCGTTTTTAAAGCTTCACATTTTGCAAACGGAACCTAAATCGAAAGATGCTACTAGTACTTTCACAATATTTTTTAAAGATCAATCCTACGATACCCCACGATATAGTGGAGGCAGGAAAGAAAATTGCATCCCTAATTTAGGTGTAAGGATACCCTAATAATTTTTTTTAAAAAGATTTTGTTTTTCCGTTTTATCGGCGTAATAAATATGTATATCTATGCCAATAATTTTTCAGCTCTCTACTACTTATCGTCTCTATGCTAAGGCGCGGACAGACAGACGGGCAGACAGACAGAAAGACAGACGGAGGGACATGGCGAAACTATAAGGGTTCCTTGTTGACTACGGCACGCTAGAAATTAGATTCTACTAAAACACTATTAAGACGGAGTTGAAGCCGTCTTATAACTTCGTCTTAACCTCCTCAGTCCTGACCTTGAAAATAACAATGGTTTTCAATTGTTATTTTCAAGGTCAGGACTGAGGAGGTTAAGAGTGTTTTAGTGGTGTCGACGGTATTTCCAGGTTTTTTACGTTCTCGTATCACCTATCCATGTGAACCAACCCTTACACGGCGGATGTTGCCACGGAACTCTTCCTTTCCTTTTATCTATGGTAATGATTTCTATCGAGACTCCCGAAAAAAATTTTAGAAAAAAAACATGTTCCCACAAAGCTTGAGACATGGAGAGTGTGGGAGAGTCGGGAATAAAAACTATGTTCTTGTGTTAATTTGTTCGCCTCCTTACGGCAAAGTGATGTTTTTGTGAAGTGTTGATTAAGTGCTCGAAGAGATCTATCTCTTTTGTAAATGCTCGAAGAAAAGATAGATATATATATAGACAACACAATCACTTGTCCTTGTCCCAAACTAGGTTACCCTGTGATAGCACAGGGTAACCAGGCAAGGATATCACAAACATGAAAATACACCCAGACTGAGGTCATTTGTACAAATGTACGGCGGCCCCTAGTGGGAATCGAACCCACGACCTCCGGCTTGGTAATCAGACGTGACACCGCTAGAATAGTTTCAGTGGTTGTAAAAACCGATTTTTTTGTGACCGTTATAAATTATGATCTAACACATTAGATAAAATATTCTTACAAAAGTAGGAAAACGCAAGTGCTGCGGCCATTATATAAGAGCTTCAGTAAATTTTCTATGAAACTCAAAAGTCCGAGACACACAGTAGGGACGGGGGGCGAGGGCGCGGAAAAGACGCTTCGTTAATCCAATTCGCTTTCATACAAAATGTACTTACTGAAGGGAGACGGGACAAAGCCCACACAGAAGAGACGATGCGAGGGCGCGATTTCTACATAACGCGTCGCGTCTTTTCCGCACCCTCGTCCCGCGTTCGTTGTGTGTGGAGAGGGGCAAAGGATGCGTCCCCAACCCATCAACGTCCCACGTCCCATGTGTTTGGCCATGGTTCTTCCAATGGCAGTAGGCCAGTGGGGTGAGTCGTAAGGCTTCGGCGGCACGCCACGGCGGTCGCGCGATCACACGCCTCGTTACACCGACTTAGGTGGCGCTTGCGGTGCTGTTCTTATTTGCGCCCGCGCAGAAGCTGTAGTTTTGATTCCTTACATACAAATAAGTAATAATAAGTAAGTAATAAAGAAGATACAATAACACTAGGATCTCTTTAGCTTTAATTTAGTATAAACGAACTCTCGGTCTTATGTATAAAAATTTGATTCCATTAAATAACTCTTCAGCGTCACCCAAACAGCGTTCGGGATACTACAACACATTTTCGCATCCAAAATACCTCAGTGTCTCAAAACAAAATGTGTGTAACCAATGTGTGCTACCAGTGATGACTTATGGATGTGAGACCTGGTCGTTGACTATGGGCCTCATAGGAAGGCTCAAGGTCGCCCAACGAGCAATGGAGAGAGCTATGTTAAGAGTTTCACTGCGCGATAGAATCAGGGATGAGGAGGTCCGCAGAAGAACCCGTTTTACTGATATAGCTCGAAGAATGACTCAGTTCAAGAGGCAGTGGGCGGGGCACGTAGCTCGGAGAACTGATGGCCGTTGGGGCGAAAAAGTTTTGACCTGGCGACCGCGGACCAGACAACGCAGCGTGGCCAGCCCCCCATTAGATGTTCTGACGACCTGGTTACGGTAGCGGGGAGTCACTGAATGCGGGCGGTACAAGACCGGGAAACATGAGAAACCACGAAGGAGGCCTATGTCCTGCAGTGGGCGTCAAATGACTGATGATGATGATCAAAACACTCTTAATATGGAGTTATAGCCGGTTTATATAAGGAAATCCTCTCATAAACCGGCTTTAACTCCGTCTTAAGAGTGTTTCTAGTGGAATCAACTTATTATAAATAAGACCGTTTGTTTTCAATATCTGCGTTTTTTTGTGCCATAGCATAGCGCAGCAGTTCTTTAGGTTATGGGACACTAAGAAACCTGTATTGTTTTATTTAAAGATAAAGATAAAACTCAGGTTTCAAAAATGTATATTTAACTCTCAAGGGAATCAAAATTTATAGCGTACTTACCTTTGACCTAGAACTATAAAATTTGGCAAGTAATATCGTCGTATTAAAAATATAGGAAAAATCTGAAAACAATACATTTTTTTAACTAAGTACATAATAAAAAAATAGTCTTTGAAGTTCGGGAAAAGCTCGGAGAAACTGGGAGACTCGATTCCTGAACCATTTATAATATGTATTTTTTTCATATTATCTTCTGTAATACTCCCGCCCGCTTGCCCGCTTTGTTCTTCAGTAGGTAACCTAGTTTCATCAGCTGTTAAATATTTTTTTCTATAGTGAGTGAACACCTAACACCTGTCCATTACAGAAGCCCTATAACCCCAGTAGGTGATCCAACTGTCACTTTTCCAGCTCTTTTTTACTTTTTTCGACCTCTGGGCAGATGCTACGAGTTTTTTTTACGCAAAATCACAGTTTCTGGGCTAATTAGATGGGCAATTGTCCGATTGGATGGATAAGTGACTGTTGAGAAAAATGTGGAGCGTTT
The DNA here is from genome assembly GCA_947308005.1 of Yponomeuta malinellus. Lineage (NCBI taxonomy): Eukaryota > Metazoa > Arthropoda > Insecta > Lepidoptera > Yponomeutidae > Yponomeuta > Yponomeuta malinellus. The sequence goes on from OX371003.1 coordinate 19,562,923, forward strand.
TGTGTGTGAGATTTTTAACAGGTGGCTTATGTGCGTGTTGGTATTTATTGGCTTAAATTCATATTTTACACTTTGCTGCTAGTCACCCACGTAGGTAACGGAGCGGAGCGGTAGGACCGGCTTCTCATTCGTGAGGCCGTGGGTTGGAATCCCTGCATGTACCAAGGACATTGTTTTCTAAGTTACGTACATTTGTGAAGTTATAGGTTAAGTTAAGGAAAACATCGTGAGGAAACAAAAGTATCTGAGGTGTTCACATACCTCACCGCTTGAAATTGCCAATCCGCGGTGGTCACGCGTGGCGATTAAGCCCGTATTCTCTCTCTGAGAGGAGGTCTGTGCCCTACAGTGGGACGTACATAGGCTGCATTATTATTATTTAACCATCCACATTCCGTGTGGCGCCGGATTAGGAATAGCGTCACTCCAATTCCTTCCGTGGATGTCGTAGAAGGCGACTAAGGAAATACATTACCAGGAGACGGGCAGCAGCGTCTTCCTGAGATTCCAACCGCGTACTGCGATCGCTAACCCGCCTGCCAAGCGTGGCGAAAACCATGAGGGAGGCCTATGTCCTGCAGTGGGCGTCAAATGGCTGACGATGATGAACCATCCACAAAGTTGGACGATTTCCCATTGAATGATAACGGTAACTGCACATTATTTTTTATGCAACGCCCGGCCAAGGCTACAGAAAATGTAGGAAACTAGATATCACGTCGTTCACAGTTATCGTCCAATGTAAAACAGACCGTTCGTCCTATTCCGGCGTGATGTGCTAGTGTCACACCTACCAATAAGTAGCACGTCGGCTTTCAAGCGCGTGCACTCTACGTTACGGTCAATTTCGCGAAAAAACACGGAAACAGATTATTGAAATACGACGCGACCCGACCCAACGCGACGCGTGTTGAGTCAAATCACACCTTACTATTTTCTATGATCAGAATCACATTAGCAACATCTGACGTTATCCGACGCAACGCAACTAATCATACAAGTCAGGTCGACGCGTCGGGTCGCGTCGGGTGGCGTGTTATTAGTGTTATTAGGGTTAGTGAAGCTGCTGTCGACCACATAATCAGAAATCAGAAGTCGAAAATTTATTTCTACGTAAAAAACTTACATTCTGTTTGTTGAATGTGTATGTAGAGTGATATCCGCTGTCTTCGGGTCGAGTTGTAGTGGAGAATAATAGCGACAAATAAATACAACTTGTTATTCAAATAACACATTACTTTAAAGCAGTTTCAAATATGAATTAAATCAACATTGATCGGGTCAGGTTGTAAGTGAACAGAAAAACAATAGCAATCTTCGGCCGATTGTTAAAATAAACTAAAAACTGTTACAATTTACAAATACTTCTGCTACTTTCTTCTACTCTCTAGCTCTAGCTTTAAGGGTGTAAGTTTCAATTCAACATTTACAATTTGCCCCTTCCGCAGCCAGCAGGCTTCGCACTTCCCAGAACGGAAGTGACGACGAATTTGTACGACATCGCACTTCCGGGCCCGCGCGATAGGAGGAAGATAATTTGCAGTTGGATTGAGTAGTCTTGGGCTTTTGGCTAACATAGCTTACCTATTATTATAATTTTTTGTACAACATGTGTTATTTATAAAAAATTAATAAAGTGCATTACCAACGAACAAGGCTAAATAATGTTGATCAAATCTATCTAAGTTTTATATAAGAATCGGATAAAATAATAATATAGACGTGGTTAACGCTGTAATTAGGAAGTTATATAAATAGAGAGAGGGATAAAGAAAAAAAATATTTATATCTACGATTACTAACCTATTTAGAGGCTAAAAATTCCACCCATGCCGGGACTTGAACCCGCGACCTCTGGCTCAGCACGGGTTAGTGCAACAAAAAGAGTATAATCTACGATTACTTTTTGGCCTTTACGTCTACTGAGATGATTTATACAGCGTCCAGTGGCACCTTCACTCATACTAGACGAGTGAAGGGACCACTCGGACGCTGCAGTGCCTGGGACATGGTTTTTTATGGAGTAGGCTTGCCCAGCACCTATACCATCGTGACAGTTTAGTCGGCCGAGCCCACAGGAAAGACCAAGCTGCGGGTTTCCTCACTATGTTTTCCATCACCGTTAGCGGTTGGTATTCCTACTACAAATTCGCAGACGTACGTAAATTTGAAAATAAACAAAGTCATAGGTACATGCCCGCACTGGGAATCAAAGCTGGGTCTTTCGCTTCCGAGTCCATTGTTCTATCCACTGGGCTACCACCGCTAAAATTACTGTTAACGCTTACTAGTGTTAATAGTGAAAGATAAAAATATGAAAAAATGACAGAAAAAAAAGACATTTTCGGTCAATATCCTAACGTATATTCTTATAATGTATATTCTTATTTATGTGTTTATATTTTTATGATGGTTTACGTAGTTTATTCTTTTCATTATTAGCATATATCGAGGGGTGAAAGGCTAATTGCTTTAAGCGACATTTTGTGAACTTTAGAGGAGAGCGTTTTAAAGTTTTGAAAAAAGAAAAAAAAATCGTAGTAAATCAGGTTTTTGTTTAATTTAGATTCTAAGTATACAGTTCTTTTGGAAATTAAATTTTTCATCAGATATTGTAGTTTTCAATCAAATAGATCAACAGGTTACAGAAATAAATGTCGCTTGAGTCCAAAATGCTCGTATGCTCTTTTTTTTTTAGGGTAAGGCAAAAAGACTTAAGCGACGGTTGCCCTTGTTTTTGGAGTAAGACCAAATGCTTTAAGATACAACAACTATCATGATTAGTGGAGGACTAAATAAGTCAAGGAGCTCGTAGTCGTGGTTTTCGAGTAGAGCTAATTGATTGAACTACCTAGCTACAGGTGAAATAGATTACATCTAATTAGTTGAAATACCAGTTCCATTCTTATTTAGAAACAGGAAAAATGACTTAAGCAATGATCACTATTCTAATCTCGTTGACTTAAATCATCATAATTTTGAACTTTGGTTGAATTTGGCGGTTGAATCCATAACCAAAATGTAACTGCATCAAAATTGGAGCAGCATTCATTATGAGATTTATGAGTTTTCGTTGATGTTTGGCGAGAATAAAACAAAAAGTTAAAGGAACAAAGTGTTTATTTATTAAATCATCAAAATTAGATAAACATTGAAGTTAAAGAAATTTCTTAACCATTTCTAATTGGAGTTATCACTCACTACTATTATTTTTAATAATTATAACCTACTAATACTGTAACAATCAGTCAGTTATGTTCTTAATAAGAAATCACAGAAAACTATCAGGTCGATAAATGCTTTGCACAAATATCGTTTAACAATAAATTATGCTTAATGTTCATAAAGTCAGCCTCAAAAATTTAACATCTTAATTGAGGATACTTAATTAAACCGAAATACATGAGTTACACAGGTTTAAAAGCTTACTTACCAATAATCTTCTTGCGCGTGACTCAAAAACAACGCGCGCGTCCGGCCTCCGTCACGGTTCGGCGATGACTGAAGCGCCCCCCGCGCGTGCGCCCCTTTATTCCCGAGAAGTTCTAAGCGCAACGCAAAGATTATACCTACGTCTTAAAGGACATCGTTCAACTAGTGTCATAGAAAAATGAATTTGCTGAACAGACGTTCGTTACTAATTGTAAAACAGGATAATTGATTCAAGTACAAACACTATTAATAATTTTTGAATTAAGCGACTGTTTATTGTAAAAAATGTAGGCCATAATTATCTCAAACGACCTGCTCTCTTGAATTTTCGAAGAGGGTAAATACTTTAAATGACTGCTCTTAACATAAAATAGAGCAAATCTAATTGATTCAAAGGCCATACTTTATTTATTTTTGGGGAGGGCTATTTGATTCAAACGACATTTCCCATGTGTTTTTGTGGAGAGCTAATTGCCTCAAGCGACAAGCTTATATTTTTTTTGTGGCGGGCTAATTGCTTTAAATAACAAGGGTTTGTGTATTCTAGGGCAAGCTAAATGATTCAACCTACTATCTTCTTTTAGTATAGAAACAGCAAAAAAGCGTTAACAACCATTTGAGTTTAAATACGAGAAAGGCAAAATGAGTTAACCAACTACCTACAGTATCTTAACATAGCTCAAGTCAACCATGTTTTAAAAAAAGGCACTTTTTGTGTCAGTTGAGTCAGTAGCGGTGTAAAAATCAGCGTCAAATCTAATTGCCTCAAGCGCCAAAAAAGTGCTCAGATCGGCATGAAACCCGGCTCAAAAGACGTAGAAAATTTTGCTGATTCCGAATATATATATAACTCAATATCGCCCATGGTGTCGCTTAAAGCAATTAGCCTTTCACCCCTCGATATAATTTTTTTTGGGTAGATATTTATATTAGTACAATTTTGTTATCTGAGTATGTATATTGTGTCCTTTTCGCGAGTATAGTGTATGTTATGCACATGCATAGACCCGTTTTACACATCCACTCCGATTCCCAAAGGTTTGCTGGAAAAAATCTCTCACAGAGATAAACTCGCCTTGTACATATAATTTCGGATTATCAGATTTCCAGTATACTGTTTTTCGTATGCAATAAAGTATAAAGGAAAGTAAGACAGTTAAACGAAAAGCCATTTTTTTTTCAAATAAAATAGCTAATAGCTCAGCTCCTATGTAAAAGTCATCAGTGTACTACTGATTGCATTGAAATGAAATCAACGTAACAAAGAGCCACACCAAAGAGGGCATCGTGCTATCAAATCATTTACCTATCATCATCATCATCAGCCATTTGACGCCCACTGAAGGACATAGGCCTCCCTCGTGGTTTTACAAACCATGAAGGGTTTTGCCGTAATCGCCACGCTTGGCAGGCGGGTTGGCGATCGCAGTATGCGGTTGGAATCTCAGAAAGACGCTGCTGCCCGTCTCCTGGTAATTGATTTCCCTAGTCGCCTTCTACGACATCCACGGAAGAAAACGGAGTAACACTATTCTTAATCCGGCGCCACATGGACACATTTACCTATTATGGAAAAAACACTCCGACTTGTACGGCGGCCCTCTGCGAGAATCGAATCCACAACCTGTGTCTTGGTAGTCTGACTTTTTACCGCTAGATGACGCATTTGGCTATGACACGTTCCAGCAAACATCAAAACTCATTGATCTCACTACAGGAATATTGTTATCCCAATCATCCGGCTCCCGGATGTCCAGGGAGGACCTCTATTCTGCACGCCTCACTGAGCGACGCGAGCAGCAAAAACACTTTCCACTTCCTTGCGAAAAGGACACCGAAGGTGAACTATGATATTATAATTTTTATGTACAGTCGACCAAAACATCGTCCTTCACATCCATGTACTCTACTCCATCGCATTACGACTTTGGAACTAAGATGTAAAGGTTGACATGCTGTCGACCGTACTGCACAGGCCGCGTAGCGAGTCAAGCGTTTTGTCGCGCTGAAATGTCAGAATTTGACTAAATGCCAGATAACAACGAGATAAATTTAAGGGCCGGTTTCTGAATTGAGAATTTCACTAGGTAAATACGTAAGTAACGTTCCGCCACGCTCTTTTCTAAGAAATTCCGAGAGACAGCACTATAGTTAACAATTTACTAAGCAAAATTCTCAATTCAGAAACTGGCCCATAATTAAATATCATAGCAGAATCGTGGACAGACTTGACTGTTCATACATTTATCGCAGCCCCAGTGTTTTATTTCCACGTCGGTGGAACCCCTGAGGCCGTGACATGTGAATTTGTAAAAACTGTAGATACATTCACTAACATAGCTATAAGAACCATTGTTACTAACGTGGCCACAGCTGCTTTAAATAAATAAATATTTTATTTATTTATTTAAAGTATATCACTGTTACCCTTTAGGTAAACTTACCTTACCTTACTTACCATGAGGGAGGTCTATGTCCTGCAGTGGGCGTCAAAATGGCTGATGATGAAACTTACCTAGATAGAGAACGTTTTGCAGCACGGGCAGAAGAGAAAATTACAATTATGATTTCATAAATCTAAGCAATGTTATACAATTGCGGGCAAGTTATTTACTTTAATATCCGATGTTTTGGCAACGTTGCAGTTGCCGTGGCCGCGTCGCAACGTCGGGAACTAAGGTAAATAGGTTTACTTATTAAATTATCGAGATTAGACCTGTTAAATGTTTAGATATGTAAGAGCATCGCGAGCCATTAAAAATACTATACTAACGAGATATTTGACAAGATGACGAAATGTCAAAATTCGCGAACTAACGTTGCATAAATTGTCAACATCTGACATGTTATCGCCACAAAACGCACGCCAACATGATATTATCGGCTCCGCCGTTAGTGTGTTTTTTCAATTACCTTTGTGTCCCACTGCTGGGCAAAGACCTCCCCCATAATCTTCCACTCCCTGTCTTGAGCTGTCATCTCTAATCCGTTGTAAGAGTAGGCATTATAGAAAATTAAAAAAAGGAATAAATTTAAATCTTTTCTTACAGGTAATACTGAAGATCTGCCAATCCGCGGTGGGCACGCGTGGTGATTAAGCCCATACTCTCTCTCTGAGTGAAGGCCTGTGCCCTACAGTGGGACGTATATAGGCTGCTTATGAATACTGAAGATACAGTTTTCAGGTTTTTGTTATTGCAATAACGCACTGAATATCAGTGTGTATTTAGTTTTCTTTCTGTTGTTGTGCATATTATGTTACTTATGTGCTTATTTTGTTTCTGTGATGTATCTTGTTGGTATAATAAATGTCTTTCTTCTTCTTCTTCTAGTATAGAATATAATAATGGACGAGATCAATTACGTTTCCTCAGGATATTTTCCTTCTCTGTCAGCGGCTGGTTTATCCTCACCACTACTCCCTGTCTTAAGTCATCCTCTCCCATCCGGGCAAAAAGGTTGAGAGGTCGTCCCGCCATCGCTGCCTTGGCCAACCCGACATCAGCATTTTTGGTTCTGGAGCAGAGCGTGGTGTTCCGGATTAGGTCAATCCTGCTTGCACACTTTGAATCAGAAATATCCAGTCATAGTGGTGTACCACATGTAGACCTGGCCGAAGAAGAACCCACCGGCTACAAAACTTCGCAGAATGGTTTAATTCAAGCACCACCGAGTTGTTCCGAGCCGTATCATGATGAGCCCAAGTTACCATAATGACCGCCGACCTCCGATAGGAGATGGCACTTAAAGAAGAAGAAGTCATAAACAGTGTACTTTTCCAGAACCCCCGCCACTCCCGCATCCTGGCCTACCCAATGACCATAATAAAATCAGCCAAATCGACGCAATTTGTTCCCAGACATTAGCAGAAATTAAAATCAAAGCAATCGCCCCGCAGCGATTCAAAAAGCGCATTAGAAACGATAGAGTTATAAATATAACCCCCCATATTACACGCTCGTTCGCTCACAAGCGGAAAATTCGCTTGACACTAATGTCTATTAATACTGTCCTAATGTGTGAACGAGGTTTTATAATAACCGAAGGGGCCTGTGAACAAAATTAACGCCTTCGGTGTTAAGGACCACCGCAAAAGACACTAGGCATAATTTATCGAGGTTGTTTTTTGAGGAAACGAAGAGTCAGAAAATTCTGATGGTTGGTCTAGAGGTTGGTTGAAGTTAAGTCTACTTATGACCTCACACTTTATACGAAAACAACAAGGACGCTATCACACTAGCGATTTGCGAACGATTTGAAATCAATGCGATTGCGCAGCGAGCTCGCCGCAATTACGCGGCGGGCACGCCGCGATGACGCAGTGACAACGCTGCGCCATCGCCATGATTGTCACCGTTGACGCCATTTTGTACAGTCGTGTTCGGCAGTCCGATCCACCCCACTTGAGTCATATCAAAGATACGTGTGTAAGCGGACGTAGCATCGTTTTGAGGTACAATCGTCAATAATGCAATGGATACAAAGTTATTTATAACTAAAATTCAGAATCGTCTCGTTACGTGAGATACATAGTAGTAGTCGATTATTTGATAATGGAACCTTCCAGATTAGTCGTTGCATTATATCTGCGTTGTTGCATTTTGTTTTCTCCGTCTTCGAAGTAACAAAGCCAGCACTAGTGTTTCCTCGTCAGATCAATCCATTTTGCTACTGAGTATCCAAATCGTGCGGTGCGACGATGCTGCGCCGTCGCGGGGAGCTCGTGGCGCAATCGCTAAGCAACCGCGGCGAGCTCGCTGCGCAATCGCCCATTGTTAGCTGGAAGAAAATACTTTTATGTATTAAGCTCACCAATGTGCAGATGTATCTCTTGTGCAATAAAGCATTTTCAAATCGAATCAAATCAATCGCATCGCTTTCAAATCGCTCGCAAATCGTTAGTGTGGTACGGCTGTTACGATCAAAAGTAACATCGTTTTTGTAATAGATTTTAACGTGTGCCATTAAACATACTTTGTTGCACCGAAACCAAAACTGATCCCGGGTTCTGCTGCCGGAACAGGATTTCATGCTTATGTATGACGTTATTAGAAAATAAAAAATAAATAACTTACACACAACACAATCACTTGTCCTGCTCCTATATCACCACTAAATCCTGGGCGATTCCAATCGTCTAACTGTGAAATTGCATCATCATCATCAGCCATTTGACGCCCACTGTAGGACATAGGCCTCCTTCATGGTTTTCATAACTATGAGAGGTTTTGCCATAATCGCCACGCTTGGCAGGCGGGTTGGCGATCGCAGTATGCGATTGGAATCTCAGGAAGACGCTGCTGCCCGTCTCCTGGTAATTGATTTCCTTAGTCGCCTTCTACGACATCGACGGAAGGAAATAGAGTGACGCTATTCTTAATCCGGCGCCACACGGAACGTGAAATTGCATGTAAGGAGGCTATTGGTTGATAGTGTTTAAATGAGACGCGTGCGTATTGTACTCTCTGAATGTAGCTATCCTAAATGGGGCTGGAAGGTGTCATCAGGATTTCTACGGAAACTATGGTAACTAGGCATAAATATTACAAACATGGAAATACACCCAGACTGAGGCCATGTTAAGAAAAAAATTGTTTCATTTTCGTTCCTTTGTGCGTCGCAAGCATTTCGTATCTAACGCTTCGGCCACACACAGTGACTAGTCGCTGCGAGTGCACTCGCCGCGAATACTAGTCGCAGCGACAATTCGCTGCCTGCCTGTCCTACACAGTGAGTTCTACACAAGAATTTTAACCGTCAGTGCGCAATTGTAGCGCGTAAAATTGAACATGCTCAATTCTAGTCGCGGCGACTTCAACTCGCGGCGAGTGAACCTACTCGCAGCGATTAGCCTGTCACACACAGCGAAAACTCGCGGCGAATAGGCACTCGCAGCGTTTAGTCGCTGTGTGTGACCGAAGCATAAGCGCCTGGTGCCATCCAAATCCCGTGTGGCGCCGGATTAAGAACAGCGTCACTCCATTTCCTTCCGTGTATGTCGTAGAAGGCGACTAAGGAAATCAACCAGGAGACGGGCAGCAGCGTCTTCCTGAGATTCCAACCGCATACTGCGATTGCCAATCCGCCTGCCAAGCGTGGCGTTTATGGCAAAACCCCTCATGGTTATGAAAAGCACGAAGAAGGACTATGTTCTACAGTGGGCGTCAAATGGCTGATGATGATGATGATGATGATCCCTATGCTGCGATAGTCACGCACGCGTGTTAAAAAACCCAACATACTGTTTATTAAATTTTGACGAAACCTTATGTACTAGATAGATAGATAGATAAAAACATTTATTTGCAACTACTATTAAGTAATATAACTTACTAGTATGTATATAATATACCATCTTCTAGGTATATCTCAGAAAGCAATTTCAATGCCTAGCACATAACTTGATCAGACAGTCTTTGACTGCGCATATGCGCATACTAGCGATATGGTCAAACGTTTCGCATCAATTACGTGTGTTGGAAACTTCGCGGATGAACTTTACCAGAAAAGTCAGTAGATCAGTAATCTGACCTTAATGTGTGACCACAGGATGTTCTGCAGTAGTTTTTTTTTATAAAATCAACCTAATTTAAACCACTTGTCATCAAATCCCAATGATCCTCGGAGACTCGTTGATCCATAAAATACTACTAGAACTGTAGCTGCTAAACCGTTTCCTATCCCAATTGCAGAAGGTATGTTTTTGCTCCTCTCATCCTTTCCAAAGTGATATTTTTCTAATTGAATTAGAGAATTTGCGAAACCCGCTATTAGGTTCGGATCGCAAAGTCGAAAATTGCACGTTATTATGTCTACTTTAGCTAAGTGACGCTAATTTGGCCTAACTAGATGGTACTGACCATTAGGAGACCTCGGCCCGGGTTTGAGGGTGACAGGTTTTTTGTCACATAGATTTAGGGTTGCCACCAGCTAAATTACGGACCCAGGGCAAAAACTTTAAAATCCGGACATTTGGGTGAAAAAAGAATTTTCCCCAGACTCCCTCGAAAAAAAAATTACAATAAAATAAAAACATAGTTAAATCAACTTAAACTTAAACCTCATGAATTCTGGTAACAAACATAATTAGGAACTCTTCCTTTTTGGCATCAATGATATTGTAAAATATTATAAATTACTAAAAACAAATTTAAATTATTAAAAACAAAAAAAATGTGTGAAGCGCACTTTGTGCCAAAAAAGCTACTATAACATTAAAGATTATTTAGATGACAATGATGTCTGGAATTAAAGCCAGTTCAATGCATGAGTTTTAGAACATTTATATAAATCCTGTAAATTAAGGACTTGAAAAGACTAAGTTTGGAGTTTTTTTGTCCATTTTTTCTCCAAAATGATCTAGATTTTGAAATGGACACCTAGTTTAACTTGTAACGTTCATTAAGTCGCAGTTTCTGTGCTACTTTGAATAAAAAAAATTGATTTTGATTTTGATTTTTGACAAATTATAAACTGCGTAGAGCGGGGCGACTAGGGGGCGTAGGGGGATACATTACGTCATGAGTGCAGCACCAAATTTTTAACTATGAAATTAATGCTGTAATTTATTGCAATTCATTCTCTTCTATCAAGTTAATCGGATTTCCCCTGACATGAAAAGTGACATAAAAGGACACTTTTTAAAACCCGGCCCGGATGCCCGGGACATGGACGCCCTTCAAACTAGGATAAATCCGGGGAAACCCGGACGGATGGCAACCCTACATAGATTCAATACAAAGTTCTGTCGTCGTTCTACCGGCGGCGTGCGCGCATACAGCGACTAATTAATGAATGTTGATGAAGCGAAAGAGGCTTGTCAGGATCGTGGCAAGTGGCAAATCCTGGTCCCTGCCTATTCCTCCGGGATACATGCGTGAGTATATGTATATGTATCTTTGTTATTGCATTACTTTTTTAGGGTTCCGTACTCGAAGGGTGCCAGACGGGACCCTACTTCTAAGACTTCACTGTCCGTCCGTCTGTCTGTCTGTCTGTCTGTCTGTCCGTCCGTCCGTCCGTCCGTCTGTCTGTCTGTCTGTCACCAGGCTGTATCTCATGAGCCGTGATAGGTAGGCAGTTAAAATTTTCACAGGTGATGTATTTCGGTTGCCGCTATAACAACAAATACTAATGCAATAAAATAAACATTTAGGGGGGGCTCCCACACAAACTTTGTATTTCTCGATCTTTGTGTCTATGGTACAAAACCCTTCGTGCACGAGTCCGACTCGCACTTGGCCGTTTTTTTTATTTAGTGGTTACTATTCAGTAGCCTTGCTAGAAACACGCTCGGTCCGGTGCTAAGCAGTGATAGGAATAGACTGAGTATACATACTTACAATAAGCGAGGAGCCATGGATTTGTTAAAATCACTAAATAAAAGTTTAAAATATCCTGTACATAGACTGTATCTATATAACCTGTATATTTAAAAACCTTAAATAAACTGTATGGTCATTTTCCAACAAACGCCGAAAACGAAATAGCAATGAAAAACGAAATAGCATTCCGCTCCTTAAAAACATATCAACCCTTAGTCCGTACAAAGGGTCTGCTTGACCCACCGACTACGTTTTTGCCACCCGCGCTGCCGAATAAAAACATAAATTGAATGTGGCGAGCTGGCGGCAAAAAAATCACGCTGTATATCATGCGCGGGCGCGCCCCGGGCGTGGCCGCGTTCTGGGGTCAATTTATGACTCTATCGCGGATTGTTTCTTTGGCAATTTGTCGCTACAATGTAAGTAGCTCTAACGGTGTCTGGTCAGGGTGATTCAGTGGCGTTGGTTCGATAAATACCGCATAACAAACAACAAAACCTATAAACACAGAGGTCGTGGGTGCGATTCTCATTGGCAGCCGCTGTACTTGATTTGTACAAATGGCCGTAGTCTGGGTGTATTTTCATGTTTGTTACCGTAACTTGGGACTAGGACAAGTGATCCCCTATTTGATCAGTCACATGCTGATGTACCCAGAAGCAGCGAGCGTTCATACAGCTAATACATGTCGATGAAGCCAAGATTGTTTGTCTAGTGGTAAATGGGACACTTGTATGAGATTATGTGTTATGTTTATCTTTTAGTCACTTGTCCTGACCCTTAGCTAGGAGTACGGTAATCAGACAGGGATATCACAAACATGGAATGTCTCTAAAGCGATACAGGTCAAGACGTTTCTTGTATACTCTTTTCTACAGTGTAAGTTATCCGGGTTAAGAGTGTGATATAAGATTCAAGGGATACACATTTTTTTATGTAACCTATACACTACGCACTGCAGGGCACAGGCTTTCTCTCAGAGAGACACAGTTTAGGCTTGAATACCACGCGTGCCCACCGCGGGTTGGCAATTTCAAGCGCTGAGAGATACATAATGGTTAGGCGGAATTACGGATTGCAGGGGCTGTAACACAGCTATGGCCAAGAATGGGTCGATGATCATTGGGAACCAGCAACCTGACGCATCGATAGTATTGTACTTAAATTGGCCCAAAAGCAACGGAGTTTGGCAAGGCACCGAGAGGGTTGGGGCAAAGGTCTAAATGCCTATGCCCAGCAACAGGATCTATTCATAGGATGGATGAAAATAAAGAGTTTATAGCGGGGGAATCTCGTACTACACTGGCACTGATATCACTTAATAATTATGCTATGGGGTACATTGGGCATATTCGTCCCAATGTACCCCATAACGCTGGCAGCGTTACCACGCAACAAGGGAGATCCTCTGCATCAGCAATGGAGCCATACAGAATCATCATCATCATCATTCAGCTACAAGAAGTCCACTGCTGAACATAGGCCTCCTCCATGGATTTCCAAAAAGACCGGTTGGAAGCGGCCTGCATCCAGCGTCTTCCTGCCACTTGGACGAGGTCATCTGTCCATCTTGTGGCTGGTCGTCCTACGCTGCGCTTGCCAATCTACATACTTCATGAGACATACATACTTCTACAGAACTATTAGTAAACTTATTTGTGACATTAATAATAACAATAATTACTGAACTACCCATCGAGATGGGAGCCAAGCTTCATCAGCATTTCAATCACGAAGAATTTAATAGCCAACAATTAAAAGCCAGTTCCGTCCATTAGGATCGCCTTTGAGATTGAAAACAATCCGTACTCGCATAAACAGGGTGTGTCCTTGCCCGCCCGCGCCTTTTCTACTACTCTGAGATATTACACCAGGATACAAAGGTATTTTGGTAATTTTGCAACCACTTAATTGCTGGTTAGTCGGCAAACGTATGATTAAAAGGGTATTTAGTAGGAGAAGCTCAATAGAGCGATAAATCGATGGGCGCGCTTAGGATTTTTTACTAAATATTTTTGTGGCGTCATTGATGTTCTGAAGTTGATTTTGTGCAAGAAACAATTTTATTCTGCATGTCTTAAGAGTGATAACGTAATAAATAACTCCAAGTTTTCGCTGATCGTATTATCTACGTTAGACGGTGGTTCCCCTAACTTTTGTATTTTGGCAGCAGTTTGCAAATTGTTTGGCTGATAGTTGGTATTTCTAAATCGTTGTAAATAGCTGTCAACTTGTTAACCCTCCTGCGTGCTGGTAGGTAACAGTAAAATAAAATCAAATATTTCAAGTCAGTGTAACATTACCGTTTACTCAGTATCAATAATACCACTTTCAAACTGCATTACATTACACTACATAAACTCACGCCTGTATCCCGGAGGAGTAGTCAGAGATCAGGGTTGGCCACTTGCCACGATCCTGGCAGCCCTTTTTCCCTTCATCAATATTTCTTTTTTTAACGGAGGAGGAGGGAAATACTCATGCCCGACTCTACTGGGAATTTTGCCCAGTAGCCTACGGACTAAACCCCTCCGCCTTTACTAAGGCACCTCCGATAAGGCGGTCGGAGACTTTAGCGTTCTTAGAGCTAGTTGGAGGTTCTTATATTTAGTTTTATACCGTATGCTATAACTCATATATGCTATTTATTAATTACTAATCGTGGGATAAACAGGTGTGCGTCTTTAACAAAGAGAGGCACCAGTAACCGTGTAACATTAACTCTTAACTAGTTTATTTATGCTATAACTTATATCTACTGTTCACTAATTTTGGGGTACACGGGTGTGCGTCTTAAACAACAGTAACAGTGTAACAATGATTCTAACTAGTTTATTAATGCTATAACTTATATCTACTATTTACTAATTATGGTGTACACGGGTGTGTGTCTTAAACAAAGAAAACCAACAGTGTAACAATATCTCTAACTAGTTTATCTATGGTTTTGTCAGTAATTGTGTCTCCTTTTTTTATCAATATTACATACGTTCGAAATTCTCTATTTTATTATTCTTAAAAGTAAAATTATTTTATAAAAAGTAAAAAAAAATCTCAATCGATGTCAAGCAAAAATTTTTAATCGATATCGTTATGAAACAAAAATTTCAATATGTTATTGACATTTTGCCCTTTGGTCTTAAAGGCACTTTCAATATGTAATTAGTTTAATTTTATCGATTCTTTTAAGAAATGGTTTTTAGGTTTTACGTTACTTAAATAACACGGTGTATGGATAGAGAATATTAAATTGCACAAATAGAAAAAAGAAGGAGAGAAAAAGAAAGTAAAAGTAAAAGAAAGTAAAAAGTACCCCTCTAAATGGTTATGCTACTATCCACACACGCTAACGGTCTTCTTTATAAAAACAAAATTGAACTGAAAACAAAACTGAAACACTCCTCAGAGGCATTTTAAATAATCTGTGGGAAAGATCCCTTTACCGTAGATTATTTAAACGGCCTCTGAAGAGGCCGTTAGGGAATAATTTTTTTATAAATAATTATTATTTGTTTGGGAAACTTGCAGGTTACATTATAAATGGAGACTTAGAATAACCACACACAAGCTAAGAATAAGTTTCCGCATATAGTAACTAAGTGGCAAACATGTGCAAGTGAATGAAAAATTTAAAGTAAGTTTACACCACACTACACACAACAACACCGAGGGCGCGTCGTTGGATATGACCGTAAGTATTTCATCTCTCGCGTACAAAAAAGTTTATCAACTTATCAATCACACTCACTTTCAGCCAACAAAACGTTAACTACCACTTACTTAACTTTTCGAACACCGGCCATTGTTACTTTTTCATGTCCCGCTCATTGTTGTAGGCGATAAAATTGGATTTATTGTGTCCACGCGCCTTAACGTCCTTACAAAACGGTCACGGGTGCAGTATCTGAAGAAAGGCCTTGACAACCCTTACCCGACCCTTTCTGCCTTATTTGCCATCTTCATCTTAGAATGTATTTCGAAAGGCGCTAGGCTTACTTTTGCTTGAAGAGGATGATTCGAGGAAGGCCTGTGTAAATTGGTTTTCCGGAAGAAATTAACAGGTTAGGTGTTAAACTTTATTGTCCACTCGAGATAATAATTTAAACATTCGCTTTCTGATGCCGATGTCTCATTGGAACGTTAAGATGGACATCTCTATCTTTAATTGAGTTGGAGTTGTGGAGATAACTAAGAGAGTTCTTGAAAGAATGTTGAAGGAAATATCTTTGTTTTTCACAAATTTAATGTCATACATATATAATTATGAGCACTTTGACAAGGTACAAGATATTTATTTCCTTCAAAATATGGTACATTTCAGATTTTATAACTAAATAGTGTTTTCAACATATCAAACCTATTCTAGAATTATGAATTTCTTTTTACAACTTTTGATTAAAATTAAGCTATACATTAAATAATTTCATTTTCAACATAGGCAAGATAAAAAGCACCCGAAACCGGCGTGCATGCATGCAACGACTAATGAATGGTGAGGGAGCGAAAGTGATCTGTCAGGATCGTGGCAAGTGGCAGTCCCTGGTCTCTTCCTTCCACTCTGGGATGCAGGCGTTAGTTTATGTATGTATGTAAATACTAACCGTTTTATTTATAAAAATACGAATCCCTTAAAACACTCCATAAATGCTGTATAAATAATCTGTGGTGTAAAGTCCCTAACACAGACTAATTTACACGGCGTTTATGGAGTGTTTTAAGGAATCGTGTTTTTGTAAATAACACCGTGTAAGTTTTACTGAAAAGTAAAAAACTAAGTACTAAGAAAAAGGAGTATTAAAAGGATAAGAATAAAAAGAATTGGAATATACTTAATTTGTATTTATTAATAACACACAGTAACTAATAATCACATTAATAAACTTTACAACCGGACCCAGGTTCGATTCCCAATGCGGGCATTTTTTCTAAGTTACGTCCATTTGTGAAGTTATAGTAGCAATACCACTCACTAACGGTGAAGAAAAACACCGTGAGGCAATCTGAGTGTCGGAGCTGTTCTCATACCTCAGCGCTTGAAATCGCCAATCCGCGGTGGGCACGCGTGCTTATTAAGCCCTTACTCTCTCCCTGATTGAAGGCGTGTGCCCTACAGTGAGAGCGTGTGCCCTACAGTGAGATGTATATAGGCTGCTTACAAAAAACTTTACTGTCATAAAGTGTACATAATAGTGTACAATAATAGAATACTCTGTATTATGGGTAACCAGACTTCCACTCAAAAGTGACATCGTGTTTATTTTGACAATCTAATACTGTACTTTGACTTTCAAAAAACACCACTATAAATACTTCACGTTGAAATTGAGTTTAAATTTTTTATTATAAAATTTATAATACACTGCATAAACTAATTTATGATGTTAATATATTACATAAACTACGGAAAACTAACTAACTAACTTATGATAAGCCATTGTGCTTATTGGACATTGTCTTCCGAAAGCTGTGACATTGGTTTCGTGTAATCCACACTATTTATTTACCGTGATTGGCGCGTTTTAAAACAAAAAATATAATTCACGTGTTTCAGGACTACACTACACACTACAGAGATTTTTTAACCTACTTTTAACTCTACAGTTCTTAACTTTGGACGTATAACACTCAGATATTGTATAGAAACTTATTCCCAGTGAAAAAGCGGAACCAAATCGCACGGTCGCGTCGCCAAAACATTTCTTCGGGTTATTAAAGCAAATTACCCAAACGATTAGTGTTTTTTTTGCCCAAAAGGAAGCTCTTCGGTTCAATTTATTATTTTCCTAAGCCATAAAATTAGCGACTATCCGACTATATCTAAATGGTTGCGAAGAAATACCGACTACCGGTGCTAGATTAGTCGTTAAGATATTAGGTGAATGGGTGCATTTTTTGCACGACTGTACTGTAGTGATACCTTCTTTTCCGGCTGGCTTAACCGTCGGTGGGTTTAAATAAGGAAGTGTCTCTATATTAAATATAATAATATAAAATTTTCATTTCATTTAGCTTTTGTACATATTTGAACTTACGCCTGAACAATCAATCAATCAATTACGTTCAAACTCTTTCTCTCTACCCAGCTTTAGTCCCACATGGTGGTTGGGTTAGCTTTCCTTATTTTCTCTCTCCACTTCGTCTAATCAATTATATTCACAAGACAACTCGAAAATAGCTTTCAAAAGTTATATGGTTCCAGGTTACGTATAAGTCTCTGATGACCATGGGAAAGTCTTCTATCATATTTTAGATTGCAGCCAGTATGAAAGTTCCATGCTCTCATTCCAGATCGCAGTCAATGGTTTTTAGAATTAGTTTCGAGAGTTAAGTATTTTTATAGGGATCCGTACTCAACAATTGTAACAATACCACTCGGTAACTGTGAAAGGAAGCAACGTAAAGAAACGTGAGTGTCTGAGTTATTATTATTATTATTGAGTTGTTCACATACCTCAGCACTTCAAATTGCCAATCCGCGGTGGGCACGCGTGTTAATTGAGCCCATACTCTCTTTGAGAGAAGGCCCCTGCTCTGCAGTGGGGCGTATGGAGGGTATACAAAAAGGTACTGGGCTAATTACTTCTAGAAGTTGTGTAAGTTTTTTACCAGGGAGCAGGGTCCGTTCGGGACTAGGACAAGTGATCGTGTTATGTCGAAGTTATTATTATCATTCATCATCGTCATAATCAGCCAGTGTCAGTCCACTGCTGGACATAGGCCTCTCCCAAGACACGCCACTGAGCCCGATCTTCGGCTCTTCCTTTCCAGTCACCGCCTACCGCTTTGCGAATGTCGTCGCTCCACCTGGTGACAGGGCGTCCTACGCTACGTTTACCGATTCGCGGTCTCCAGTCTAGAACCAGTCTACCCCAACGGTTATCGGTCCTGCGGCAGATATGACCAGCCCACTACCACTCAAGTTTGCTAATCCGTTGAACTATGTCAATCACTTTAGTTCTATGACTTCATTTCGGATTCGATTCCGCACAGAAACATCGAGCATAGCTCTCTCCATAGCTCGCTGAGTGTTGAAGACTCCTTGGAATCATATTTTATGATGATGTTTTTATATTTTTTCTTTAATTAACTTTTGTCTCTCATGTCACTCATCTTTGTAATATTCTTAGTGTCATTTATTCTGCTATTTTCCTGTCGCACTTCGTTTTACCCGTTTTCATCACTTTTATTTAGGTTAGCTGGTAGATAATGCTAAGTAGCATTAAGCTCGCCTATGTGCAAAACTTTTTGTTTTATATGCAATAAAGGATTTAATAATAATAATATTTCATTATACAGTCCATTCCTCAACACTGGGCGACTTTAAATTGGAGAATTAGGCAAGTTCCTATTACTAGCTTGAGTCCTTTGTCCATTGACTTTGTTAATTTTCAAATTTACGTGCATCTCCGAATTTGTAGTAGCGATACCACACGCTAACTGTGAAGCAAAACATCGCGAGGAAACTCGCGGCTCGGTTGGCCCGGCACGTATTGACTTATCTTTCCTGTGGGCTAGGCCGACTAAGCTGTCAGGGTGCTGGGCAAACCTACTCCATCTAAAAAACAATATCCCAGGCACCGCAGCAGCCGAGTGGTCCCTTCACACATCTAGAGTGAGTGTCTATGCCACTGGACGCTGTATAAATCATCTCATTACGTAGATACAAAGGCCAACGTATTATTACCTCGCTTAGATGCAATAAGCCTAAGTAGAAACTTCTGGAATTCCAAAGTCACCCCTAAACCGTCCAGCGCAGAAGGGCGGGGTGCCGACATATGGCGCACGCGCCGTCCCTTTGACCTCGCCGCCCCATCCCTAGCCCTTCACCCATTAGAGCACCTAAGGAGGGATCGTTTGTTTATTTGTTGGTAGCTCCGACGAGGTGACCGCCTTGAGGGCTTTCACTTTCGGGGTGTTTTTGTGAAATTGTGCACACTCTAAGCATGAGTTTTGTGTTATATCTACATAAACTCTTACGACAAACAAAACATCTTAAGATATCGCTCGTAGACCCGGCTGCCTGAGTGATCTTAAACGATCACGAAGGTTAAGCAACACAGGGCGCGTTCAGTGCATGGATGGGTCGCCGTCTATGCCTAACGCTAGTGGCATTTTTCCGAGCGGTTCCGTGCTTCGCAAGGCACGTTAAGCTGTTGGTGCCGGCTGCCGTCGATAGATGGCAGTCGTTAAGCCAAGTCAGAGGCCTTAGGGCGGCTTGACAACTTCTGACAGTAGACGAGCCACTAGTCTACAAGCCTCCACCAATCACCATCAGTGGTGGAGTATGGCCTATACCTTCCTCAGGGAAGAGACCCGTGCCCCTCGGTGGGGACATAATGGGTTGACGATGAAACTCTTAAGGAGTTTCCTTGTAAGTATCTGGCAGGGTAGACCCTAGGGCTGTAAGATGCAGTACTTGCAAGAGGGTTGCTTGGCGCCCTATGCCACTAACTATTGTAACCTTTTATAGTTCTGTCACCCCAAGAATGCTGATAACAATTTATTTCAATAACAGAAATCCAATAAAAATGTGTAGTGAAATGCAATAAAATTGTTAAACAATGTAATTCAGAGTTTTGAGAGAGCCCACGTCCTCCAATTTTTTTAAGAGCGTGTTCGACGTTCTTTCAGTAACCTAGGTATAGTAACAACGTTTTGCGAGTTGGGATGTCTCCATTGATGTACTGTTCCTGGGAATATTTCCAATATAATGTCCTCGTATTGGTAGTAAGAATGTCGCTCTTATTGTACTCGTTACATTCGCATCCGACAATATTGCTAATATTAAAAGCGCACAGTACATTAATTGATATTCCTGTAAGATACCCGAAATTGGCGTACATACAGCGACTAATGAATGGTGATGAAGCGAAAAACGCTTGTCCTGTCAAACCAGCTATTGCCACTATCATGCATGATGCAAACATTGGTTTCTGTCTACCTCTCCGGGATGCTGTCATCAGTTCATGTGACGAAATACGCATGAGTAAACGTCCACACACTAATCAAACGAAACTCATACGACATTATGAGTGCGTGGACTAATCTAACCTAACCTAAACCTTGGTTTCTGCCTACCTCTCCGAGCTACAGTCGTCAGTTCATGTGATGTGTCCTGGAAAGTAATGACAAAATACGCATGAGGAAACGTCCACGCATTGATCAAACGAAACTCATACGAATGCTATGGAAACAAATCACAATGTTTCCCCGAAATTACTTTAGCATCGAGATAATAACAATATCCGAAACATAACCGGCGCAAAATTACGTCGGATGACGACGCCCATTCAATCGGGACTGTCAACCCGAAAGCTAAGAGATCCCGTCATACACGACCTATTCATCGTAATGAATAGACAAAACGGTCCTTGAAAATATCGCCATTTCTGGACCAGCCGGTGTTGGGGTAATTTTCGAAACCTCAAAAAGGCAACATATGGCAGCGGCAGACGCCATACGCTGCCAACTGTCACGCTCTCCATCCTTGTCCGCTTTTCGGATGTCTGGGAAGGGGGAACAGAGACGGATAGATGATTCATTAGTCGGTAGTGCTATCATTTGAATGTGGAGTCGCAAAAAAGCGTACGTTGTATTGTTTGGATCGCGCATGCGCTGACACGTGCACTCTTGATAAACAGAAGTCGCAAGCTTTTTGCGTATTGCGTAGTGGGTATTTATTTATGTTAAGGCCGTTTTTATTTCTGGCGTCTCTTTTGTAAGTACTTTCAGCACTTTCTACGTGAATAATTAATTTAAAAAATCTAGACCTAGACTTAAAGGGCAAGAAATTCTATGGCTAGTTAGTTAGTTAGACCTGAGATTTCCGCAGTTAGCCTCATGGTCGGGCCATTGTGCGTAGCAAAGCTGTGAGCTCACTCCAGCCAGCCTATCTCTTTCCAGAAGGCCAGCAGTGCTCTGATGTCACTACAGGCCTCCTGAAGGGATCCCAGCTTCCCACTGATGGCGGTCCGTTGCTTTTCCACGCCTTCACAGTGAATGGTCACGTGGGCGGGTGTTTCCTCTTCTTTGAGTCATCCCCGGCAAAGCGGGCTGTCGGTTAGTCCCATGTTGTGAAAATGTCATTCTATCGCTAATCATTTTAGTTGCTTACAAAAACGACAATATTGTTGCGGGCATTGCAGTCTACGACAAAAGACATTTTACAAACAAATACAGTCAACCGGCTCATGATTAATGACTAAGTACAATTATGCGAGTCGGAAGCTAAGGTCAAATCTGTGTCAAAGCGAGATCAAATAACCAGCCAGTAATCGTCGTTAAGACATGCCACTTCTTTCTATCCTCGGCCATCCTCATTCAGCCGCTGCCAGCAATCTACCTCAGATCGTCAGCTCGACGAGCTGGTGGGCGTCCGTTTGCCGTTTGCCAGTTCTTAGTCTCTCCTAGAGAACCTTTGTACCCCATCGACTATCGGTTCTTTTGGCAGATGTGACCAGCCCACTGGCACTTCAACTTGCTAATCTTATAGGAGATAAACGTCCGTTATCCATAGATCAGTTTGTTCTGACCTGGCACCCGCGGACCGAACTACGCAGCTTGGGAAGGCCCCCTACCACATGTCACGGTGGCGAGGAGTCGCTGGATGCGGCGGCACAAGACCGGAAAACTTGGAAAACCATGAGGGAGGCCTTTGTCCTGCAGTGGGCGTCAAATGGCTGATGATTATGATGATAGATCAGTTTGTTAATTTAGTTAGCGAACAGATCGGTTGGTCTAAATAATGATAAAATAACATAACTTCTGCGCAGTATGACGGCGTGAGCCACTCGTTTTGTTGCTCAAAATTGACAGAATTTGACAATTAATGCACCGGAAAGTCACGACTTTTGGTATTTGAAACATGTAACTACCGTCGACATGCTACGAGTACTATATTGTGCTCTGTGCAGCTAAAGTATCAGAATTTGACAGTTAATGAACAGGAGAGTCGCGACTTTTGACATTTAAACCGCGTGACTCGCGTCGCCATGCTACCGATGCGGAACTTACACGACTTGAGCGGACGTTTTGTCAAGTTTTCGTTAATGCCACGTGCGGCGGGCGGAAGTAGGGTAGGCTTTGACGCGAATTGGAAGGCTCGCGGAGCTAACTGAACGGCGGATATTGGACCGATGATCGGGAGTTTCTAAAGGAAGCAACAGATGGATAATGTGGGAGGTGCTACTTTTGCTGGTGGCTGCATAATTTGAATTTCACGTACGGTAGGATGCACAGGAAGCATTTCAGGAAGGTAATGAAAATATGGAATAATCTTGTTTTTCAGTTTTAAGCTCGGTCATTGATGTAGGTAATCAGCAAGATGGTTCGCACTATCCCAGCAAGAATGTACTAAGACCGTGGTGGTGTAGTTATTTGGTTATGAAATTCAGTTAATGAAGATTAAATTCAAAGTTTACTATAGGTTTAGAATACTCATGTAAAAAATTCATCGATCTTGCGACAAAGTACGATTATTTATCAAAAACGCTTTGGTCTCGCATGACTAGAGACTAAAACCGTTATTGAAAAAAAATCATGCAGTAAAGGGAAGGATTGCGTTCATATAATTTATGGTTTCTGTTGGTTTTTTGGACTTTAATAGAGGCTATCGATGATTGAGTTTTTAAGGTCCTTTGGGCACCGATGAATCTTTTCGATTCATTGAATATAGTCGAAAACGGAGAGTTAAACGTGTGGTCAGTAGTCCTTTTCTAATCCAAAAGCACAATCTATTCCAACTTAGTAAACGTTAAAAGTTAGCAAGATACATGTTTTATGTCCTTGATAAAAATATACGGTCGAATTAGCATGTGTGCACTCTGCTCAGTCACGTAGTATCTAAAACCATTGAATTTTAAATTCAATGCTAAAACTAAAATTCAAAGATCTGCCGTTGACTGTACCTGAACGCAAGGTCTTTCTAAGGTTCCGTAACTCAAAAGGGAAAACGGAACCCTTATAGGATCACTTTGTCGTCCGTCCGTCCGTCCGTCCGTCCGTCTGGCTGTCAAGACCCTTCATCTCGGGAACGTGTTGAGGTATCGAGTTGAAATTAAAACCATATACTCAAATGCACTGTGCTGTAAAGCTGTAAAAAATCAAACTTCTAAGTTAACGGGAAAAAGATATGGCCGTTTTTGCCGCAAAAAAGTATATTTTTATACTAAAGGGAATCAAAATTTATTGGGGTACTTTTCGTTGACCTAGAACTATGAAATTTGGCAAGTGACATCGTATTATAATATGAATGCAGGGAAGAATCTTAAAACTATACATTTGTAATTAAATCAGACAAAAATTTGTCTTTTAATTTCGGGAAAAGCTCGGGAAAAACCGCGAGACTCGATTCCTGAACTATTTACAATATGTAAGTGTACCTACAACTTTGTAAGGAACCCTCGTTGCGCGAGTTTTTTTTAAACGGTTGTCCTCCTACTACGTAATTTAATTCGAAACATGAGTGAAAAATAACACACACATACATTTGAAAAATCAACGAGTAAATATCCGTGCAGATTTAGTTTTATAATAATACGATCAATATTTGACCATAACACTGTAGCATAACGGCCGGCATGAGACGCCCAAGGCGGACACATTAGACTGCCTCGTTGTTCTGGCGGTATCGCGTCTGATTACCATGCCGGAGGTCGTGGATTCGATTCCCACTGGGGGCAAACGGTGGTACAAATGTACGCCGTTTGTACAAATTGTCTCAGACTAGGTGTACTTATTTCCATATTTGTGATGTCTATGCCAGGTTACCACAGCACAGGGTATCCTAGTTTGGGACCAGGCCAAGTGATTGTATTGTATGGAGAAAAAAAAACTCGATCAGTATCCGAAACCAACAGCGGCGTGTGTGCGGTGACCAGTGAATGTTGGATGAAGCGAAGAGGTTTTAACCTACTCCACCGGGATACAAGCGTGAGTTTATGTACCTATATGAATATTTCTCCACAATAAACAATACATCCTGTATTGGCATTATTATCATGTTGTCTACCTTTATTGTTACTAATTAAAATACGTTTATTGCACATCACATAAGTAAAAAACACAATGGAAATGCGAAGGACTTAATGCTATAAGCATTTTCTACCAGTCAACCACAGCTGGTGCAAGAAATGAACTGGTAGGCGTACGAAACGGACAGATAAGACAATTTACTGCAACTAAAATTAGGTAAGCTGACAAATACTCAATAATAAATAAGTAAATTTTTACACTATAGACTCATAACACAACATAACACTATCCCGTGTGGCGCCGGATTAAGAATAGCGTCACTCCATCTCCTTCCGTGGATGTCGTCTAAGGAAATCAATTACCAGGAGACGGGCAGCAGCGTCTTCCTGAGATTCCAACCGCATACTGCGATCGCCAACCCGCCTGCCAAGCGTGGCGCTTATAGCAAAACCCCTAATGGTTATTAAAACTGTGAAGGAGGCCTATATCCTGCAGTGGACGTCAAATGGCTGATGATGATGACATAACATACGTAAATAGATATATAAGATATATGTACAATATAGACATATAAACTGTGACAACATACCTTTATGTGCATGTTTGTGACATTCTAGAACTCTCTAGGCTCAAAGAGCTCGAAGAAGAAAGAAAAAATCCTGCAGTTACAAAATATAATTCTTACACCTACCTGCTTTAGAATGAACAGCGGTCGCTAGACTTTTGAAAAACGTCTCAAATGTTATTATTAGGTAGTATCTTGTCGCACGGTGTAAACCAATAAAGTTGCATCAAAGGACCCGAAAATGCTAATCAAGTTAATCTTCATAAATCGAAGCGCGAACTAAGTATAGTCGGCTGAACCATAGTTAACCCTTCACTAACTACTATGTTTGTTGGTTTATTTGGGGCACAATCTAGTTTTTAAAGGGTTGAAAATGAGGATTTTATATTGCGTTGGTTTGGACATGTGGAGAGGATTGAACGAAGAAAGATTGACGAAACAAATATATAGAGCGAATGTGGGTGGAAGGGCCGGTAAGGGACGTCCCAGACGGACGTGCTTCGACCAAACACGGGACTTAATAGCCAAGGGCAAGATAAAAAGTACCCGAAATCGGCGTGCGTGCACGCAACAACTAATGAACGTTAAGGAAGCGAAAGTGATCTCTCAGGATCGTGGCAAGTGGCAGTCCCTGGTATCTGCCTACCCCCCTGGGATACAGGCGTGAGTTTATGTATGTATGTGAAAATGAGGACATTTGGTTTAAGAGTTGGGATCTTGGAAAGGTTCAAGGTTAGAACAAACAAAAAGTTTGATTAACGGATGTTAAAAACGAGTAACGTAAATACGAACGAGCACTAGTTCTAAAGTTAACATTAAACGTGAAGTTTTATGTCTTGTATAGAAATCGCGCCCTCGTCCCGTCTCTTCTGTGTGGGCTTCATCCCCTCCCTTCAGTACATTTTGTATGAAAGTGAATTGGATTAACGACGCGTCTTTTCCGCGCCCCTGCCCCATAGCCCTTCTGTGTGGCCGCTGGCTAGAAGGACTTTCCAATACAGGTTTAGGGACAAACATAAATAACAAAGTTTTTATCAGTACATGATTACTTTTTCTTTCTATGTAGGTATATTATATTCAGTATATCCTCCTCTTACACATAGGTATTATAACTTATTTATATAGTAGTTTATAACATTTATTGAAGTAAGATTTATGTAAGTTTATTATTAAGTTTAAGTATGTACTATTTGTATTTGCACCAACTAACCGTCTCTCTTTCTCCTTCGGCAACCTTTCCGAACCTTTCACAAGGTTGTCCGGAAGAAATTGCTGTGCTAGCAGCAATAAGGCCGCCCATTGTACTTTTTCATTGTAACTTTCATGTTTTATGTCTCGCTTCTTGTGTGCAATAAAGAATATTCTTATCTTATATTTTAGGTTGAACAGGAAAGTTAGCTCGTGTTACCGCTTAACGTAAAATTTCCATTGGTCCCGCCGTTGAATAAGAATAATAAAAAATATATTTATTGTTGAAATAAGACAGTCGGCCACAAGTTACCTAAGTCAAACTTATATACCTACGAGTACTAGCTGACCGGGCAAACGATGTTTTGCCATGTTAATTAGCCTATGATGACCTATTCTCAGACCAACCAAATATATACACAAAAAGTTTTATAAAAATCGGTGAAGCCGTTTCGGAGGAGTTCTATAACGAACACTGTGACACGAGATTTTTATTTATTAGATAAATAGCCAAGTGAAAAAATAGAATATGAATAGTCCCAAACTAGGATACCCTGTGCTATGGCAAGCACCTTGTCTGGTTTTGCCTCTTCTGAAAGAGATTTGTCTCTTCTGTAAATCCTCTTAGAATATATAGACAAGATAAGATAGCTTCCACACAACACACTCACTTGTCCTGGTCCCAAATTAGGATATCCTGTGCTATGGTAACCAGCAAAGGACATTACAAAAATGGAAATAGAGCCAGACTGAGACCATTTGTACGAACACACAGCGGCACCCAGTGAAAATCGAACCCACGACCTCTGGCATGGTAATCAAACGTGATGCCGCTAATTCAACGAGGGATGCAGCATTACACAGCGGTGTAGCCTACTGAGCAGGTAAGAGAGATCATAAATACATGGGAGCAAGAAAACGGACCATCAACCAGTTTACGACGGAGATTTAAACGCAAAGCAGCATCATCAAGTCGACTCCATTTAGCTGATCACCTCGAATGATGACTGGATGAAGTCATTAGGCGGCAGATACCCTTGTTTGTTTAGCATTAAATATTATAATGGGGGTCTAAATGTTAAATCGTAGCCAAATAAAGGGTTGCTCTGGATTTTTATTAGCTTAACATATGGGTGTTTTTTTATGCCGTACGAATATTTAGTGAGTGTAGGCGGGTGGATGTATTGGTGGAACCGTTTTTGGGTGTTCGTTCTACCCTGTCATTGTGAAAGCGACAAAATCGTTGAAAACATTCTCGTAGTTGAGGACAAAAATGACTAACAAAAAGGTTTTGACCGAATTATAGTTAAAAAACTCACAGATTTCTTGCTTCACACGACTATCGAGCACATCGGAGATGAATCGAGTCATAAATGTCATGTGAGAAATGTCGTTCTGACTTTTTGACTTTTTTCAAAAAGGTTAGTCTATCTTCCCTTAACCCGATCGTCTTTGTTTTAGGCTCAAATTGTAGCTGGCTAAAATATCCAGATGAATTTTTCTCAAATTTTTGATATCATTCTTCGTTTCCAAAATATGGCGCGCCAAAATCCAAAATTCGGATTTTTTTAAATTATTTTTTTGGACATAACTTCTTTCGTTTTTGACTTTCTCGAATAATTGCCAAGTTGAACAAAAACTAAGGTCGAAAATTCGCCAAAGAACTATAGTTGCCAAATTGAAGAAGAGCTAAGGTCGACAATGCGCCAAAGAACTATAATTGCCAAGTTGAAGAAGAGCTAAGGTCAACATTCGCCAAAGAACTATAGTTGCCAAGTTGAACAAGAACTAAGGTCGATAATTCCCCAAAGAACTATAGTTGCCAAGTTGAAGAAGAGCTAAGGTCAACATTCGCCAAAGAACTATAGTTGCCAAGTTGAAGAAGAGCTAAGGTCGACAATTCGCCAAAGAACTATAGTTGCCAAGTTGAAGAAGGGCTAAGGTCTGCAGACCTCTAGTTCTTTAGCAACTATAGTTCTTTGGCGAATAATCATATTTCTGACCTTAGCTCTTCTTCAACTTGGCAGCTATAGTTCTTTGGTGGATTGTCATATTTCTGATAATTATGATCAATTAGATTTATATTAGCGATTTATAGTGGCAGTGGGCTGGACCAATCGGCCGAAGAATCGATAGCCATAAGAACAAAAGGTGTCGAGTGGAGACCATGCACTGGCAAACGCAGCGCAAGCTCGCTGGACCAACGATTTGAGGCAGATCGTAGCTTATCGGAGCGGTGGTAGCCAAGTAGGTTGAACATTGGACTCGGAAGCGAGAGACCCAGGTTCGATTCCCATTGCGTGAATGTACCTATGACTTTGTTTTCCAAGTTATGTACATTTGTGAAGCTACAGTAGCAAATACCAGTCGCTAACCTGAAGGAAAACATCATGAGGAAACCTGAATGTCTGAGCTGTTCACATACCTCAGCGCTTGAAATCGCCAATCCACGGTGGGCACACGTGGTGATTAAGCCGATACTCTCTCTCTGAGAGAAAGCCTGTGCCCTACAGTGGGACGTATATGGACTGCTTATGATGTAGCTTATCTCAGATAGCACTAGGTATTTCTTTAAAGTGTCTTAAACAATCTTTAATATAGTAAAAAACAGTATTTGTCTCCGAAAAACCCCATCAATCCACAAAATTCGTCCGCGACGCGTGGCGATCCGGCGATGAGGTGCGACACCCAAATCAAAAGTGAGGTAAGCAAGAAATTCGCAAAAATCATCAATTTCCCCGACGCGGTAGCGCGGCATCCCGCGGCGCCACTGCAGTCGGCTACCGTCAAGTTGCCAGGCAAGAAAAAAACTGATTGATTTGTAAAAAAAATTGCGCTTCTTTTCACTTTCGTCGAGCTTTCGAACCGTCCGATTTTGCACGCCCACTCAGCGATGACGTCGAAGCTGAGCGCAAAAAGTGACACATCGGATTTTGATACATTTTTTTCTTATGGAGTTTCATTAAATGTAAATCGGAAAGTGTTTTTATCATGGTTAGAGTGAGGAGTTTTATTACTACCAATTTTCAGAGACCTATTTGCCAATACGCAAAACAGAAAGAAAAAACCGCATCGTCTTGCTACCTGGTGAAACAATAATTTGGCGGTAATTTCTAAATTACGCCAACGGCACTAAAACAAACAAATCCAAGTATTTGCACAGTCAAGTGCATAATAACTGTTATCTGTTTCGATCGTCGCCGGAGTTCCCGTATCACGGTGGCAAGGAGACGTGATTAAGTCATCATGACAGTCAACACGACATGACAGTCATCAGGGGGCTCGTTACGGCAATGATATGATGCTGATTTGATACCTTTTCACTCGTGTGGAGTAGGCAATAAAGTAAATGATATAGCTTGGTGTGACAGTATGTGAATTTTATTCTTCGTGCCTTAGTGCTTGAAATCGCCAATCTGCGCTCTCTCTCCGAGATAAGGCACGTTTCCGGCAGTTTGCAAATATTTAGACTGAGTTTTTTTGTGAGGTAAACTACTTTCGACGTTTATATTAATGTTACCCAATAGATTATGTATCCGAATATTGTGTTCTATTTTACGCTATTGCAAGCTATCAAAATTTCTCAAGTCGAAAATGAGACTTCTTCTAATAAGAAAATAAGGTCAACTATCTATTTTTAGGAAAAAAACAGTCGATAACATTTAAGAGGCAGAAAGTCAATCAAGGAAACGAAATGTAAGTTTTTTTCGAATTTCACACTGGCTAGCAGGAATAATAAAACTGCGGGTGTTCCACATTTGAACTTGCATCGAATTTAAACAACAATGGCGTCCCACGGTTCGCGCCTTTTTGTCCGAGCCTCGACAAAGAGTGACATCTAATGAAATTAGGAAAATGATCTCGCGTCAGTAAAAAATAGATACTTTTGCCTTTGCCCCGTTTTGCTACGGACTACCGAATTAACGTGTCAATTAATCACTCGAAATAGTCACACAGAGTCTTAAGTACTTAAGTACTAAAGTAGAAATGAAAATGAAAATACTTCTTAATTTAAAAAAGTGTTACGGTCTTATTTATAAAACATGAACTATAAAACTCTCTTAAAGTATTTCAGCTATTTCACTTTAGTGCGCGTTTTGACTTATTTATGATTTATAAAAAGTTTGAGCTAAAAATCTTTTGTTTTTTTAACACATTTAATTCATTCTTAAATGTAATCTGTGGTTGTGTCACTAAAAAAGAATGAGGGCTTTTCAATGACAGCAGTCAGTTGAGTTTCATTAAAAAAAACTAGATGGCGCTGCGAGGAGAACAAAATGTCATCATACGTCATAAAGGTTGTACATCGTTATTAATCTGTGATAATCTAAACATCTCTCCTCTGATCTCGTCAACGAAACAAGCGAGCAACGTGACAGAAACCACAGAGAAGGTACAGTGATGTCATGTCAATTTTGACATATATACGTCATGTACCGCAAGTTACCGACAGATGGTGCTGACGTCTACGTGACATCATATTATATATATATAAAGCTACAATCCGGTATATATATATATATCATATTATATTATATATATATAAAGCTACAATCCGGTATACTCACTGACTGACTCATCCATACGTTTTCTCCGAAATGACAATAGCTAGAGGAAAATGATGTATGACAAAGTTGTAGGAAATGTATGAATTACAGCCATCCTATGAAGCCGATTTTTGAATTTCGAACGCGTTCTCCCATACAAATGGGCTAACTTTTTTGTTTACGGGCCGATTTGGATGAAATTTAAAACGGGTGTTTGTTTTGCGATCTAATTGAGAAAAAAAATTTTGAACGTTCGAAATTCAAAATAGGGGCGAGAATATGGCCGCCCGAAAAATCGACCTCTGCGCAAAAAAGTCGGCAGCCAACTGGGCACATGCTGGAGACGTGCCCTAAATGGCATCGGGTTGTCAAAGGACCCGGGTATATGAGAAAAATCGGACATTTCGGATTTTCAAAATGGCGGCTGAGATATCGACGATTGAAAATGAGAAAGTTTTGTATGGAGAATTTGTACTGAAAATCGACTTTTAGTACAAAATTTTAAACAAAGATGAAAAATTTTTCAAAAAAACAATTTTTCGTTGCCAAAGCGGGGATGAGGAACCTCGCCGCGGCGAGGCCGAAGGCCGAGCTCCGTTCAGGCCGAGGCCGAAGGCCGAGACTATACATTCTCCGGCGAACAAGCAGCAACGCAAAAGCCAGATGGGACAAACTTGCGAGGCCGAAGGCCGAGCTCCGCGAAGCGGGCCCCAGGAATCCCGCCGCGGCGAGGCCGAAGGCCGAGCTCCGTTCAGGCCGAGGCCGAAGGCCGAGACCATACATGTTCCCACTCAAACAATCCCAACGTCAAGTGTCTAGCGAGGCCCTAGGCCGAGCGCCGCGGAGAGCGAAGCTCGGAGCGGCTGGGGGTTGGCGCGCGTAAGCGCGCAGGGGGTTCACCCCCTAGTTATATTATATATATATAAAGCTACAATCCGGTATACTCACTGACTGACTCATCCATACGTTTTCTCCGAAATGACAATAGCTAGAGGAAAATGATGTATGACAAAGTTGTAGGAAATGTATGAATTACAGCCATCCTATGAAGCCGATTTTTGAATTTCGAACGCGTTCTCCTATACAAATGGGCCAACTCTTTTGTTTACCGGCCGATTTGGATGAAATTTGGAATAGTTGTTTGTTTCGTGATCTAATTGTGAAAAAAAATTTTGAACGTTCGAAATTCAAAATAGGGGCGAGAATATGGCAACCCAAAAAATCGACCTCTGCGCAAAAAAGTCGGCAGCCAACTGGGCACATGCTGGAGACGTGCCCTAAACGGCATCGGGTTGTCAAAGGACCCAGGTATATGAGAAAAATCGGACATTTTGACATTTCAAGATGGCGGCCGAGATATCGACGATTGAAAATGAGAAAATTTTGTATGGAGAATTTGTACTGAAAATCGACTTTTAGTACAAAATTTTAAACAAAGATGAAAAATTTTTCAAAAAAAACATTTTTCGTTGCCGAAGCGGGGACGAGGAACCTCGCCGCGGCGAGGCCGAAGGCCGAGCTCCGTTCAGGCCGAGGCCGAAGGCCGAGACTATACATTTTCCGGCGAACAAGCAGCAACGCAAAAGCCAGATGGGACAAACTTGCGAGGCCGAAGGCCGAGCTCCGCGAAGCGGGCCCCAGGAACCCCGCCGCGGCGAGGCCGAAGGCCGAGCTCCGTTCAGGCCGAGGCCGAAGGCCGAGACCACACATTTTCCGGCGAACAAGCAACAACGCAAAAGCCAGATGGGACAAACTTGCGAGGCCGAAGGCCGAGCTCCGCGAAGCGGGCCCCAGGAACCCCGCCGCGGCGAGGCCGAAGGCCGAGCTCCGTTCAGGCCGAGGCCGAAGGCCGAGACTATACATTTTCGGCGAACAAGCAACAACGCAAAAGCCAGATGGGAGAAACTTGCGAGGCCGAAGGCCGAGCTCCGCGAAGCGGGCACCAGGAGCCCCGCCGCGGCGAGGCCGAAGGCCGAGCTCCGTCCAGGCCGAGGCCGAAGGCCGAGACCATACATGTTCCCACTCAAACAATCCCAACGTCAAGTGTCTAGCGAGGCCCTAGGCCGAGCGCCGCGGAGAGCGAAGCTCGGAGCGGCTGGGGGTTGGCGCGCGTAAGCGCGCAGGGGGTTCACCCCCTAGTATATATATAAAGCTACAATGCGGTATACTCACTGACTGACTCATCCATACGTTTTCTCCGAAATGACAATAGCTAGAGGAAAATGATGTATGACAAAGTTGTAGGAAATGTATGAATTACAGCCATCCTATGAAGCCGATTTTTGAATTTCGAACGCCTTCTCCCATACAAATGGGCTAACTTTTTTGTTTACTGGCCGATTTGGATGAAATTTGGAACAAGTGTTTGTTTTGTGATCTCATTTTGAAAAAAAATTTTGAACGTTCGAAATTCAAAATAGGGGCGAGAATATGGCCACCCAAAAAATCGACCTCTGCGCAAAAAAGTCGGCAGCCAACTGGGCACATGCTGGAGACGTGCCCTAAACGGCATCGGGTTTTCAAAGGACCCGGGTATATGAGAAAAATCGGACATTTTGACATTTCAAGATGGCGGCCGAGATATCGACGATTGAAAATGAGAAAATTTTGTATGGAGAATTTTTACTGAAAATCGACTTTTAGTACAAAATTTTAAACAAAATTGAACAATTTTTCAAATAAACAATTTTTTGAGGCCGAAGCCGGGACGAGGAACGTCGCCGCGGCGAGGCCGAAGGCCGAGCTCCGTTCAGGCCGAGGCCGAAGGCCGAGACCACACATTTTCCGGCGAACAAGCAACAACGCAAAAGCCAGATGGGACAAACTTGCGAGGCCGAAGGCCGAGCTCCGCGAAGCGGGCCCCAGGAACCCCGCCGCGGCGAGGCCGAAGGCCGAGCTCCGTTCAGGCCGAGGCCGAAGGCCGAGACTATACATTTTCCGGCGATCAAGCAACAACGCAAAAGTCAGATGGGACAAACTTGCGAGGCCGGAGGCCGAGCTCCGCGAAGCGGGCACGAGGAACCCCGCCGCGGCGAGGCCGAAGGCCGAGCTCCGTCCAGGCCGAGGCCGAAGGCCGAGACCATACATGTTCCCACCTATCAAATCCCAACCCCTAAGTGTCTAGCGAGGCCCTAGGCCGAGCGCCGCGGAGAGCGAAGCTCGGAGCGGCTGGGGGTTGGCGCGCGTAAGCGCGCAGGGGGTTCACCCCCTAGTTTATATATATATAAAGCTACAATGCGGTATACTCACTGACTGACTCATCCATACGTTTTCTCCGAAATGACAATAGCTAGAGGAAAATGATGTATGACAAAGTTGTAGGAAATGTATGAATTACAGCCATCCTATGAAGCCGATTTTTGAATTTCGAACGCGTTCTCCTATACAAATGGGCCAACTCTTTTGTTTACCGGCCGATTTGGATGAAATTTGGAATAGTTGTTTGTTTCGTGATCTTATTGTGAAAAAAAATTTTGAACGTTCGAAATTCAAAATAGGGGCGAGAATATGGCCGCCCGAAAAATCGACCTCTGCGCAAAAAAGTCGGCAGCCAACTGGGCACATGCTGGAGACGTGCCCTAAACGGCATCGGGTCGTCAAAGGACCCAGGTATATGAGAAAAATCGGACATTTTGACATTTCAAGATGGCGGCCGAGATATCGACGATTGAAAATGAGAAAATTTTGTATGGAGAATTTGTACTTAAAATCGACTTTTAGTACGAAATTTTAAACAAAAATGAACAATTTTTGAAATAAATAATTTTTCGAGGCCGAAGCAGGGACGAGGAACCTCGCCGCGGCGAGGCCGAAGGCCGAGCTCCGTTCAGGCCGAGGCCGAAGGCCGAGACCACACATTTTCCGGCGAACAAGCAACAACGCAAAAGCCAGATGGGACAAACTTGCGAGGCCGAAGGCCGAGCTCCGCGAAGCGGGCCCCAGGAACCCCGCCGCGGCGAGGCCGAAGGCCGA
Source organism: Yponomeuta malinellus (assembly GCA_947308005.1). NCBI lineage: Eukaryota > Metazoa > Arthropoda > Insecta > Lepidoptera > Yponomeutidae > Yponomeuta > Yponomeuta malinellus. The sequence continues at coordinate 19,597,923 of OX371003.1, forward strand.
GCTCCGTTCAGGCCGAGGCCGGAGGCCGAGACTATACATTTTCGGCGAACAAGCAACAACGCAAAAGCCAGATGGGACAAACTTGCGAGGCCGGAGGCCGAGCTCCGCGAAGCGGGCACGAAGAACCCCGCCGCGGCGAGGCCGAAGGCCGAGCTCCGTCCAGGCCGAGGCCGAAGGCCGAGACCATACATGTTCCCACTCAAACAATCCCAACGTCAAGTGTCTAGCGAGGCCCTAGGCCGAGCGCCGCGGAGAGCGAAGCTCGGAGCGGCTGGGGGTTGGCGCGCGTAAGCGCGCAGGGGGTTCACCCCCTAGTATATAATATATATATATAACTTGCGGTACTGTTTATTTTTTTTAATGACGCTTTGAATAGCCCTCATTGGAGAAGCTTTGGGAGGTATTTTTTGAAACTCGAAGTTGAATTCAATAAACTCAAAACACGATGGAAAATATCAAAAATGTACCTCCTAAGACGAAGAAAAGTAGGTGAAATTGCAATTTTTGTACGCAATAGTCACCTCATCTAGCAACACTGACAGAAACAGCACTGATGTGGTGCACAGTGCACACAACAGATTAAAAACACTGCTTAAAGTAGGTTTAAGGGACATTTAAAGCTTAAATAATGTGGAGATTTGACTTTATAAATCTTAGTTTAGTTAAGATCTGTCTCGAGACTGACATAAGCCGCACTAAAGGCGGTTTTTGTGAAATCGTTGTTTTATAAATCATACCATTACAGTGTTATTTACATATAAACAAAACAGATTCCTCTAAAACACTTCTTATATGCAGTAACTGTCCAGTATCAAAATCAGTATCAAAAAACTATTAGCAAAGTCTTGACTGAATTGAATTTCCACCGAAAGGTTGTCACGCCGAGTACTGACTATATCAGTCCCTCTTCTCTCGATATGCAAGGAATGTTGTTCTCTATTGCTGTTAATAACTTGGCGGTCTAATGTTATATGGTTATTGTCACTCAGAAGCTAACAAATTGAGATCATTCTTGCAAATCAAGTTGTGCATAGTAGTGTATAGAAAAAAAACTAGAAAACTTTTTTTTTTTGCAAATCAAGAAGAGTGTTAAACTTATAAAGTAGCTATTTATAAGCTACGTACTGCTACTATTTAATGATTGCTCAACAGATCCTTGCTAAGCTATAAATGTTTTAAGTCTAATAATTATATTCTTTTTGTTGCACTAACCCGTGCTGACTACAATTTTAGCTAGCGCTCTCCCAACTGAGCTAATGGGCAAGTGCAGGCATCAGTGACCTCTGGCTAACCGTGCCAGAGCGCTAGCACGGTTAGCCAGAGCTCGCGGCTTCAAGTCCCGGTATGGGTGGAATTTTTAGCCTCTAAATAGGTTTTTAAAAATGTATATAGCTTAGAAAACAAAGTCATAAAGTACATGCCCGCACTGGGAATCGAACCTGGGTCTCTCGCTTCCGAGTCCAATGTTCTACCCACTAGGCTACCACCACGTATGTGTGTGTGCCGTCTATTATATTTGTGCATGTATGAGAGTGTGTAGGTATTATATTTTGAAGAGGAAGACCAGTATAACATTTTCGCTTTTTTTTAGTTTTTATATCATGTTTGAAAGTTTCTTAGGATATATGAAATATATCAATGTATCTATTTATAATAAACACGTAGCGCCATCTGTGAGAGCCGACAAGGACTTGGCAATACGTCTTTTAACTTGTTAGGATAAAATGTAGAGTCAGTAGGTGCAAAGTGACCTCTACGTGCGTTAAATTAGTTCATATTTTGATCGACAGATGGTATGAGAGTAAAAATCATTAATAAATATAATTTTTATCACACCAGGAGGCTAACCACAAGTACTATTAGAAGTTATTTTTAAGCCTTATAAAAAACTGCCCTGCTTAATGGTACCATGAGCCATACAATCGCAGCGCTGTTAACTATAAGACGTTCACCGTCTAATCAACGCTGCTACCGTACTTTAAGGTCAGGAGGCTTACCACAATCTCGAAGTTAGCAGGACAAAAGCAGGGCAGTTTATTTTCAATGTTCAAAATAAACTGCTGCTATAGTGTACCATGAGCCCAAGTAAGTAGGCCTGCAATAAACCTGCTAAAAAAAAAGGTTGTCTCTGGCCTGTTTGCCTTAAATGTTGCGTGCGTTCGAAAACCAAATATGATAATTTGCCGGTAAATACCGTTTTTATTACGAAATAAAAATAAAACATTTTGATTGTGAAAAATGTAATAAAAAAACATTTGTAGCAGCACTGCTCACTGTGCGGATAAAAGTTGAAAACACGTTATGGAAAAATAAAATAAATGGCTGCGGAAAAAAATTTTTTCTTAAGTTCTACATTACTTAAAAATTACGTTTTTTAACGTGTCTCGAAAGTTGTTTTTGTTTACGTCAAAATATGTTTGAAGAAGTTTTTGAATTGATAAAAAAGGTTTTTGCTAAACTACGATTTTGAAGGAAATGAAGTGGTGTCGCGGTGTCGGTTCAGACTACTTTCAGCAATCCTAAAGAGTTACGAGGTTATAAATTATCAAGAGGCGGGCAGCAGCGTCTTCCTGAGATTCCAACCTCATACTGCGATCGCCGACCCGCCTGCTAAGCGTGGAGGCCTATGTCTTGCAGTGGGCGTCAAAAGGCTGATGATGATGATGATGAAAAAGTTTTAATACCTAAAACAAATATTTGCAATGCGACTAAAGTTCAAGCCAATAAGAAGTTTCTATGACTTGATATAGGATCAAATACCCAGCAATGGGCAGAGTTGGGCTGACTGAATTATGATGAAATATAACTTATTTTTTATTATGAATAAAATAAGATAAGATAACATATTTGTTTATTTTCTCTATACAAGGCTACCTCTAAAATTGGCAATTTCAGTAAAGTAATAAAAGTACAACTAGATGTCTCTGTACGTAACCTACATGACGGTATAGTTTTATGTCCTCAAATGTAATAGAAAGTTTAGCGATCAAATCATAAGTAGATAGGATTGTTTGGTACCCACTGCGCTCGGACCAACCATCAAGACTGCCCACGCTTTGGTCGCGCCCAGTACTACCCATCCTGCCGCCCGCCCCAGGCATCTGCCCATCGCCGCCGGCGGTAACAACCACCTTGTTGCCGCCGCCGCCATGCCGCCGCCGCCTGCCTACCCACCAGCCAGGAGGCCCACGAGGCCCACTGGCAAGCCGCTGAACACTCGTCGACGGATCAGGGTCGAGGACAAGGCCACCGCGGAGGCTTGCGCCACGCTGGTTGGCCCTACTCCCCTGCCGCCGGCGAAGCCGACCCCAGTGCCCGCCGCGCCGCCGCGACCGGAGGACCCCGCCCCCGGACCCAGCCGCCGCGCCACTTACGACCACCCGATCCCGCCCCTTAACTCGCCGCGCGCCCTCGCTGAGGCACGCGCTTGGGCTGAGAAGAAGGCGAAGCGCCCCAGCGTCGCACCGCCCCCTTCCGCGGCGGCACGCTCGACCGCGATCCGCACGCCGGCCCCGCGCATCGACGTGACGCCGCCAAGGGCTGCCGAGCCCGCCGCCTCCCGCACGCCGTCTCCGACCCCAGGGCCGCCCACGCCGCCCACTGCCTGCCCGCCGGCTTGGAGCATGCCGCCGCTGGACGTGCCCACGCCGATGGACACGATCGCGGCGGCTGCTCCCAGCTACGCCGCCGCCGCCGCTGCCGCCAGCCCGCCGAAGCCCGCTCCACGAGCCGCCAACTCGCCTCCGCTGCCCCCACCGGCAGCTGCCCCATCGCCTGCGAAGCAGCCGAGGTACCCGCCGCTAGTGGTTGAGAACCTGCCGGACTGGACCCTCCACTTCAAGGCGATGAGGGCAATCCTCGGCCACGTCCCCAACGCACGCCCGTTCGGCAAGGGCGTTCGCTTTTTACCGAAGTCGGACCAGGAGTACCGGGCGATCCAGCGCTACCTCACAGAGCTGGAGAAATCGTCCCGGATCTCCTGGTTCTCTTACTCGCTGCCCGCCGAACGGAGCCTGAAGGTGGCCATTAGAGGGCTGCCGGTCAACACGGCTCCGGAGGCAATCAAGGAGGACCTGGAGAAGCGTGGCTTCAACGTGGAGTACGTGCGGCCCATCCACGCGAGACATGGAAGGCCCGGCTGCATCTTCTTCGCCCAGGTGGAGAGGACCCCCAGCCCCACTCCCGGTATATATGAGGTGTGCGAACTCCTCAACATGCCGGGGGTGAGGATCGAAGCCTGGCGCGGGAAGAGGGGACCCGCGCAGTGTCACCGGTGCCAGCAGTTCCGGCACTCGTCGCACCAATGCCACAGGCGGTTAGCCTGCGTGCGGTGCGGCGAGGAACACGCCGCCCGGAGCTGCCGCCGCCCTCTGGAGGACCCGCCGACGTGCGCTAACTGCCATGGCGCACACACGGCGAATAGCACGGAGTGTCCCGTGTTCCGCAAGGAATCGCGGAACAAGAGGGCGGGCACCACGGCACGCACCACCGCTGCCGTCGCGGAGCCCCCTCCCCCTCCCCGAGTGGACGCCGGGGAACAAGATGCAGCCGGGTCGCTGATGGCGGCCGCCAACCGCCCGGACGCCCCTAAGCCCCCTCGCCGTCGCCGGCGGAAGAGGGGCAAGAAGATCACCACACCGGAGGAGCAGCCTCAACCCCAACGAGCGCGGCAGCCCACGCCCGTGGCCCTCGGGGCCTCTCTATCAGCGGTCGCCGCCCCGACCCAGGGGAAGAAGGCGAAGCGAGAGAGAGCCCCGGAAACCCAAGACGGGAAGGACAAAGTCCTCACGATGGCCATCAAGGTCCTCCAAGAGGTCCTGGTGGCCATCCAGGATGGCCACAACCCCGTCCCCATCATCCTCAGAGGGATGGCAGACCTCTGCGCTTAATGCGCGGGGGCCTCTGGGGACGAGGACGGGGACGAGAAGCCGGGCTGCCGCGGACGCTGCTCCCCGAGTGACGTCACCGCGGCCGCCACCCCCCTCGGACTTTCTACCCTGGCGCCGCCGGCTGATGGGCGCCCGCTGGCTCGCTCCCTGGGGCCGCCAGTCGGGCTCGACCTCGCCGGCGGCGTGAAGACGACCCAGACGAGACACCGAAGAGTCGCCGGCTGAGCATCGCCTGCTGGGCTTCTCCCAACGGAGTCCCACCCGGCAGTGCTTGATCTCGCCGGCGACGGAAGAACTTCGAAGACCCCGGACCCGACCACCGGAGCAGAGCTCCACAGCCCAGGACCCGTCCGTCTTAACGGACGGCGATGCTCCCGCGCAGATGGGCCAACGCCCAGAAGCCGCCTCCCCGCCTCGCCCTTCGGGCGAGTCGAGAAGAAGACCTCTGCTGCATAAGTAGATATGGCTGTTTGTAATAATTTAGTTAAGTAATAAAAGTACCACCAGATGGCTCTGTACCTAACCTACATTGTGGCATGGTTTTATCTCCACTAATCTTGGATAAAGTTTAACGATCATACTGATCTATGAATAGGTTACTTTTCGTTATTACAAGGTAAATAGGTTACGGGTCGAGCTCAGTAGGCCACTAATAAATCTAAGAACGTCCTTTTAAATCACCTGTTATTTTTAGGCTCGCTCTGTAACTTACTTAAATTACACAATAAGAACACACTAACCTGTAACCAAAGAAACGACATTTAAAGTTTATTGTCCCCCTTCAATTATTCCATTATTTTTCTGCTAGATGTTACGTTCATCATCACAATCACAATCTTTTGTTTTTTTATCTACAATGACAGGCAGAAGGCGTTTACGAGGACCACTTCACTAAATTATTCTAATACGTGTTTGTGAAGACCGCCGTACTGAACGGAAAGGAAATGCATTTTCTTTACATATATACATATTATAAAAAAAATTATACATATAGACCCCATTGTAAATATGTGAACATTGAGTTGAAAAACAAATCGAATATACACTATATAAACATACTTACATCACAGGTCAACATGCTCCAGTAACGTTTTTTATGTAACTTTTTCCTTGAAAAAGCGAAATGTCATGAGACATCGGGACAGGTTTGCTTTTTTATGACTTCGACTTTAAAGTCTAGTCATTACAAAAATTTTTTTATTGAGTGATGTGTATTAAATGACAGACTTGATCGCTAAACTTTTTATGACATTTGAGGACATAAAACTATACCGTAACGTAGGTTACGTACAGAGACATCTAGTTGTACTTTAAAACTTAACTAATTTACTGAAATTGCCAATTTTAGAGGTAGCCCTGTATAAGACGATACACGAGGATATCAACATCAATAGGTAGCCCGTTGAAATGTTCACAGAATATGTGTTTCGGAAAAAGTTCGGAATAAAACTCAGAGACTCCATTGTTGAACTTTTTACAATATGTCAACGAAGAGACAGTTTTACCAAATGTTTTCTTCCTCACCTTCTTCATTTTGCCGAAGTCTAGCCCACTGAAATCTTCGTTGTTGACGTTGCCGGGAATTGAGCGGAGCTCGCCAAGACCTCCGTGCTCGTAATCCAGCGTGGTGCAAGCAATTGCGAACGGTCTGCGTGCTAACTTCAAGCCCAGAGGCGGCTCTGACTTCTGCTTTTATTTTAGTGGCGTTGATTGTTGGATCACGGGCTGCCAGCAATCTAATATAGCGCTTTTGGGCAGCTGTCAAAACAGTTGGGCGACCGCTGCGGGGTCGGTCAGCTAAATTCCCCATTCCGTGGTACCTCTGCAACGTAGCCACGACACAGGATTGGGATATAGCAAGTCTGCGTGCTAGTACTCTCGTGGTGTATCCTTCTTCCCTCAAAGTTACTATTCTTGCTCGTAAAACCTCTGATAATCCGACGCTAAATAACTTTGCTGCCGAGCGCAACACACAACTTTTCACCTCACTAAAGCGAGGAAAATGTTAGGTGCAAGAAAAACTGTTTTAATAAATATTAATTTTTTAAATCAAATTTTCTTGCCGGCCAGTGCGATTCTTTAAATGAGGCTGGCGCATGACATGAAATAAGTATTTGCATTTCAATCATCAATGGACTGGCTGCAGAGAATATAAACTATTACGAAACCAATGAGGTTCTATCTATATGTAATTTATTGTACAAAACCTTTATTGAATAAAAATATTCGAATTTTAAAAACACTTTCCACGCTAGCGGATAAAGTGCGATTTTCCACGCAGATTTCGAATGATAAACAGAGCTTTTACGAGCTAGTGAGGTGAAAATGTTCTTACAGCTACAAGCTTGCCTTTTTAAATGTTATTTCTTATGTAATATCGTATTAAATGTTTCGTGTGCAATAAAGTATACTAGTCTTAATAATAATAAACCTATCAAAGGGGAATAACTCAGATTTGTCGAAAAAAATCTGCTATTATCTAGTGGCGCCAAGGAGTATTGGAGGGGCTGAAAAAAAAAAAAAAAAAAAAAAAAAAAAAGAAATGGATAAAGCACTTAATTTTAGAAACCCGTATGGTTAGCTTTAGGGCTAAGCGCCATTACCTTTACTCGCTCTAGAAAAAAAATGCTAACGGCCTTATTTATAAAAACAAAAAAATGTCAGTATTATCTCTACATCGTAATAACAGTGATTTTTAGGACCTATAGCCGTATGTAAGGCAAAAAACCTAGGATTAGGCCAATTATTTATGCCGAAAACGCCCATTTAGTCCGAGGTCCGTGATCCTAGGTTCTCCACGGCTTGCCTCCGCGACTTGCCTGCCCGTCTCCACGGCCTGCCTCCGCGACTTGCCTGCCCGTCTCCACGGCCTGCCTCCGCGACTTGCCTGCCCGTCTCCACGGCCTGCCTCCGCGACTTGCCTGCCCGTCTCCACGGCCTGCCTATTTGCCTCCATGACCTGCTTACCCTTTTGGGCTCTAAGGTTTCTTTTGTTATATATTTTTGTTGTTTTTATTAGTATTAAGTTTAGTTTCATTGTAGGTTAGGGGTTCTGATGATTATACTTTTACATTTCTAAATCTTTTTTTTATTTCTTCAGCTTCCGTTACCAAGGGTTGTGCCTTCACACAACCCTCGGTAACGTGACAAATTCTCAATTCAGAAACCGGCCCTTAGCGTCTTTTGCTAACGAATAACAAGTGATTCGCTACGTAATTAATGACCAACATAGGAAGGAACCGTTTAACCATTGGGTGACATAAGCCAGCATTATCCATTGGATCCACGTGCAATTAATTAACCCTTGTATCCGCCATGATATTGCCATTGATTGAAGTCATAGATACATGTTACATGTATGTACAGTGCTAGTTGAGATCACTGAAGCGGAATATGCTTGGTGCAGTCGTCAGCTGATCGAGCTTTTCATATTTGTTGCAAAGTCGCCCGTAACGTAACTGAGTAGAGCACACGAAAGTAAAGGTCTGCGTGATGTCGACTGTACGTACATCTACATCCATCATACATACCTACATCAACTCCTGTATTCTCGAGCTGTAGGTGGAGAGAAGGGTTTGCTATTTGCCACAAATCTCTTTCGTTTCATGAATATTCATTAATTGCTGCATGCACGCACGCCGGTTTCGGCTAACTACTTTTTAACTTGCATTTCGCGAAACTATGTTTTGTTTTTTATTGAATTGAAATAGTTTATTCACTTAAATACTAGTGGGTGGAACATCGGACTCGGAAGCGAGAGACCCAGGTTCGATCCCCAGTGCGGGCATGTACCTATGACTTGGTTTTCTAAGTTATGTACATTTGTGAAGTTATAGTAGCAATACCACTCGCCAACGGTGAAGGAAAACATCGTGAGGAAACCTGAGTATCTGAGCTATTCACATACCTCAGCGCTTGAAATCGCCAATCCGCGGTGGGCACGCGTGGTGATTAAGCCCATACTCTCTCCCTGAGAGAAGGCCTGTGCCCTACAGTGGGACGTATATAGGCTGCTTATGTATTCACTTAAAACACAGTACAATGACAGAATACTCATGTAAAGTACACAATTAAGTAAATCTGGATTTATGTTGTATGTAGTGCTTGAGAAAGCTTTAATTTTAAAAAATATGGCAATCACCATAGTTTTTTTGCTGATCCATCAAAGAGACCCGCGTATCACCGGTTCCATCGCACGCTGAGCGACTTTGAGTCGGTGAACTAATCCAATCCATAGTGTCCACGTTTCTTACATTTTTATAGGCAATCAATAAATCCTTGGGCCTTTGTGTACAAAGCAAGGTTGCAGTTTTATTATGATGTTACTATCCTATAAGTTCCGTAATAACTGTTGCAGTGAGTAATTCACGGTAATTATACTCGTAATTTTGAATCAGATGCGTGACTTTAGCAATAAACCTACCATTGCTATGAAATGCCTAAAAATGGCTCACAGTAAATGAAAATAAGCAAATTCTACGTTTCATTGACAGACAAAATGTTACACGTGATGTCATCCATATAAATATGTGCAGCTACGATAATCCTTTTCGAAGAGTAAGTACTTATGTAATTTTTGTGAAAATTTTGGAAACTAACACTGCAAAGAATTGCAAGGGCAGCTGTTTATTTCAGTAATTCGAAAATCTAACGAGGTGTCATTCTCCTTTTATCGTCTTTATAAATCAAATAGCCCAAAATATTGCAATTCCGACTGTATCATCACCTGATGTCACCACCATCACCTGACAGGACAGGTTGACACTTGAATCCAGTCACGCCTGATGGTGAAAGAAGACGAGGTGTAAGATGTTACGTGTTTATGTTACTGTAAAATTTCGGTTGACTCTAGCGTTAAAGACACCCCGGTTATATCTCTCTGGAAAACTTCTTTCTTTGCCGTTCTTGATATAAAAGAATTCGCGAAGCGCTTGGTGTGAATTTGCAGAATTTCCACGACAAATGCGTGCATATGAGCCAGCCGTCTGGTTGTCCAATGGAAAAAAGGGGATCTATAAGTTCACGTGGCCCCTGTGCACACTTTCTAAAATACATCTTGTAGTAGACGGAAAGGCAAGCGACCTTGAAATAATCCTGAATGCAATAAGTATAGAAGTAGTACGAGTGTGGTACAGTTGGTTGACAACACGCCGCCCTTTGCATGAGCAAAAATAACCCATATGGTAAGCAACGATAAAGTAAAGTTTGTCTACTCTACTCTTAATCATCTAGATTCAGAGTGCATCTGGGTTACTCAGAGGCACAGGGTATTCTAGTATGGAAACAGGATAAGTAATAAAAGATTCATCATCATCATCGGCCATTTAACGCCCACTGCAGGACATAGGCCTCCTTCGTGGTTTTCATAACCATGAGGGATTTTGCCATAATCGCCACGCTTGGCAGGCGGGTTGGCGATCGCAGTATGCAGTTGGAATGTCAGGAAGACGCTGCTGCCCGTCTCCTGGTAATTTATTTCCTTAGTCGCCTTCTACGACATCCACGGAAGGAAATGGAGTGACGCTATTCTTAATTCGGTGCCAATAATAGATTATATTAAGATATTAAGATTTCCGCGTGGCGGCGCATTAAGAATAGCGTCCCTCCATTTCCTTCCGTGGATGTCGTAGAAGGCGACTAAGGAAATAAGTTACTAGGGGACGGGCAGCGGCGTCTTTATGAGATTTCAACCGCATACTGCGATTGCCGACCCGCCTGCCAAGCGTGGCGATTATGGCAAAACCCCTCGTGGTTATGAAAACCACGAAGGAGGCCTATGTCCTGCATTGAGCGTCAAATGGCTGATTATGATGATGATAAGTAATAAAAAACCGGCCAAGTACGTGTCAGGCCACGTGGAATTAGGGTTCCGTAGAAAGAGGTTTTTTTCTGCTTTACAGAACTAACAACTTCATCGAAGTCATTTTCAATGGATTTTGTATGAAATTTTTCTTTTATAAGTTGGTTGCCTATTACTCGTTAACTAGTAAAGCCTACTTAGCCGTGATACTTTTTCATTCAAGTTCATTATATGTACTACTCTGAATTTTTTCACGTTTCTACCATAAACCGTTTAGCCAGGAGAGGGGTGTCGACACCCTACTCGGACAAAAATTTGCACTTTAAAGCTTAATATTTTGCAAACGGAACCCTAAATTGAAAAATGGTCATCCTACATCCACAACATTTTTCAACGACCAATCTAACGATACCCCACATGATGGGGTAGACGAGAAAAAAAATCATCCTCACTTTTCATGTTAGGGGAGGTACAGTAAAAAAAAACTATTTTCAACACACCTGCTCGTAAAGTAGGTCTTATTACAGCGTATTTACACTGATAATGCAGAATATTACCCATGCCGTGCCTTTTACATTACATTATCGCACTAGTGCCTTTTCATTACATATCTTTTTAAAGACAAGAAAATAATCTTGACGATGCAAATGATGCTCTCTCGCGTGTGTTGGATTGGTTCACGGCAAATAATCTGCTTCTAAATTCCAAAAAGACAAAATGTATAAAGTTTACCTTACCAAACGTAAGATTAGTTGAAAACAACATTGTACTCGGAAAAGAAAAACTAGAATTTGTAGAAGATACCGTTTTTCTAGGCATCACAATCGATTCAAAATTGCAATGGGGTCCTCATATTGTAAAACTAGCACACAGGCTTAGTTCTGCAGCATATGCAGTCAAAAGAATTAGAGAGCTCACTGACGTTGCAACTGCTAGGCTTGTTTATTTTAGTTACTTCCATAGTATTATGTCCTACGGCATACTACTGTGGGGTCGGGCAGCAGACATTGAGACGATCTTCATCTTACAGAAGAGAGCCATCCGATTTATTTACAAGTTAGGTAGTAGGGATTCGCTAAGAGATTTCTTCAAAGAAACCAACATCTTAACAGTTGCATGTCAATACATTTATGAAAATATTATGTACGTTAGAAAAAATATCAAAGACTTCGAAAATGTTGGTGGCCACCATAATTTTAATACTAGAAATAAACATAAATTGTCATTTCCACTATTTAGATTTGCAAAAGTTAACACATCCTTTATGGGGCACTGTATAAGGTTCTACAACAAAATTCCTCAAGATATATTAGAGTTACCTCCAACGCGATTTAAAAAATGTGTTAAGCACATTCTGTGCAAAAAGGCTTACTATAACATCAAGGATTACTTAGAAGACAAAGATGTTTGGCATTAAACAGTAGATTAATATTATTTAAAGGACGATTGCGACTAGTGTTCAACACATTCATGACTAATATTTTAAGTTGAAAACTCTGTTAATTAAGTTAAAACGTGTTTTGAAAAGAATAAATGTGGAGTTTCTTTGTTAGTTTCTTCTCCACATAATCCATTAATTGTGAAACTAACAACTTTGACGTTCATTAAGTAAACATTCTGTTTTTACAATGAATAAAAATATTTGAATTTGAATTTGAATTTGAATTTGAATTATTAGCAAGAAGTATTAATGTTTCGAAAACAGCTAAGTAGTTATTTGCGTAAATATAAAATTCAATTCAAAATGTGATAAATAATTAAAGAATTTCATGAAACTGCTTGTTAGCTTGTTGATATTTATATTTTGACGGTGTATTTTTACCTATAAATACCCAATTTCAAAATTTATAAATATGTGGCTGATTAGCTACTTTGCCGGTGCCCTTATCTCAGACTTGCGCGCGCATGCAGCGCTGAGCGCGCGAAAAAATAAAATTACGGCCGCCATCTTTTAAATGGGTTTCTGTTTGTTAAGTTTAAATAAATGTGAACTTTTATTTACTTTTCTTCGCAAGTGTGTTGAAAAACGTCGTATGAAACACGTGAGCATTGGTCATTACACTTCTCGTCTCCATTAAAAACCGACTCGAGTGTAATGACCAACATACCACACTTGTATCATAATGTACCTACTATTCCAACATTTCATTGTTTAACATTGTCGGCGTCATAAATATGTATATACACACCAAATTACAGCTTTCTAGTACCACCGGTCTTTGCACTAGGCCACGGACGGACAGACAGACAGATAGACGGACATATAAGGGTTCCTTGTCGGACTACGGAACCCTAAAAAACTGGTAATTACAGCAACATTTACATGGGTTCACCCTCTTCCGTTCTTTACGGGAAACTTAGCGCCAAATACACAGCGGTTAACTTCCTGCCGACTGTACCAAAGGAGGCAGTTAGTCTTCATTGTATAACACGAGTGGGAAACAAACAATTTGATGAATACGCGCAAAACAATGCTCAAACAAGGAAGCTAACAAAGTTGCCAAGAATTTGATCCGTGGAAAGGGAACGTGCCTTTTCGTTGGAGCGGCATACCGCACCTACCTAAATAATGAACCAATATCTTTAACCGAGCTGTGCATCATAAAATGCCGACACGATTTGCTGCCAAAATAACTAAGAAATAATGCATTCGGTATCGTAGAACAGAAGAAATGTTACCGATGTAATGTTAACGCTTGGGTGAAGACGCATCAAAGGTTGGGCTTCATAAAATACTGTATCACGTTTATTCTCGATGCTTTTAATAGTTAATTATTAGAGTTGCAATTTACTGTCCATTATCAAGTAAGCATGCGATTGTAGAGCGTTGGTAGAACGCTCGCCAAACAGTCGAGAGGTCGTGCGTTCGAATCCCAGCATGTAGGTATAATGACTTTGTTTTGTAAGTAAAGTAACTTTGTTACCATGGGAAAAGAGCGTGGGGAAACTCGAGTGTCTGAAATGTGGCCGTATCTAAGCGATTGAAATCGCCAATCCAACGCGGGTATGCGTGGTGATGAAGCCCATTCACTCTCTTGGTTATAGAAGCCCTGTGCCTTGGAGTGGGACGTATATAGAGGCTGCTTATACGTTGTTGACAAGTGTTTTCTTACGTATAAAAACTTCGTAATGAAGCCATTACGAATTACATGATAATCCAAACATTTTCTAGTTTTATCTGGCCACGTATGTACAATTTATAGTTTATTATGACAATTCGATGCAAATTGCGTAGTCGAGTCTTCCTACTTGTTAATCCGTGGGTTGATCGACTATGCAATGTACTTCGAATTGTCTTATTGAATTGAAAATACCATCCTACTTCCTACTTAATATTATAAATTTAATGTGAAAGTTTCTCAAGATGTTTGGATGTCTGTTACTCAATCACGCAATAACCGCTGAACGGATTTACTTGAAACTTGGCGTACAGATAGACAAAGACCTGAATTGAGACATAGTATATTTGATAATGTATATTTTAAGTTTAAAATAGATGGCGTTGTGCGAGCGGACGTTATGTTTTAAAAATACCTATATGGCCTTTTGCGAGAATCGTATAAACGGATTCTGTGGCGGTACGAAGTTCGCCGGGACAGCTAGTTGAATAATAAAGATACATAAATAGAGATGGGCCTGGTTCCCGTACGAAGAGACTTGAATCATTGAAACATTTGTAGGTATATTGTATGATGACTAACATAGGATAAGTTCTACAAATAATATGTAATTTCTGGTGTACATACAATAAAGAATATTCTATCTATCTATCTATATGGATCATTGGTCTGGAATAAACATCATCATCATCATCATCATCATCAGCCATTTGACGCCCATTGCAGGTCTCCTCCGTGGTTTTCATAACCATGAGGGAGTTTGCCATAATTATTATTATTATTGTCTTCGTTCAATTAATTCAGTTCAGTTGTTAACTTTAATCCACAAATATACTGAGTGTACTGTTCGATACATTTTCGTACCGCAGGTGGTAACTTTAGTATGGCAGAGCTGATATTTTTTTCCGGTATCAATGTTTTCCTCGTAGCAAAAGTTGTTTGCATAAGAGCTTTTGTTACACCCCTACAGAAATGCATTAAGTGCAATTTATCTAGTAATTAAAAACAAGATCTTTTAATTAGGTATATTATTTTTGTTGCACTAACCCGTGCTGAGGACAATTTAAAAAACCTATTTAGAGGCTCTGCCACCCGTGCCGTCATTCCGATGTAAAAACCTAACTGCAAAGTGGGTTGCTCGGGGCTGCAATTCATGTAAATTACTTTGGCCAGATGTCGCTGCCTGTACGTAATACAGAGAAGTTTGTAAAGAGGCTCAAAATTTCGCTGATGCCTGCACTTGCCCATTAGCTCAGTTGGGAGAGCGCTGGCACGGTTAGCCAGAGGTCGCGGGTTCAAGTCCCGGCATGGGTGGAATTTTTAGCCTCTAAATAGGTTTTTAAGATCTTTTAAATAATGTAAAGCGTAAATCTTCACCGTCATGAAAGTAAGTAGGAATCTTGTGTACCAGAGATACTGCTGACACTTTAGAACTATAATTTGCAAATAGTGAACTGCTTGCCAACGAGTTTTTTTCCCGCTGCCATTTTCTCCACTACAAATACGGCCCGAAGGCAGCGGCTAACATAGTACATTGACATTCAGCAAACATAATGTCAATTCTTTACGTTGAAATAAATTATTAACATAACACATAACATAAAGTCACGCCTGTATCCCAGAGGGGTAGGCAGAGACCAGGGACAGTCACTTGCTACGATCCTGACAGATCACTTCTGCTTACTCAACATTCATTAGTCGTTGCATGCACGCACGCCGGTTTCGGGTACTTTTTATCTTGCCCTTTTATTGATAAATTATTGATTTCTGATTTGATCAGTAGACCTAATCTTGAAAAAGATAGAGTTTACACAGTGCGATTTGATATGTAACAAAATATGTACTTATGGTGTTTTTTGATGATTCGCGATCCTCATTTATAGATATAAATTTACATACATACATAAACTCAGGTCTGTATCCTAGAGGGGCTGCTACTTGCCACAAAGGATCGCGGCAAGTGGGAGTGTATGGTCGCTCCCTACCCCTCTGGGATACTGGTGTGAGTTTAGGTATGTATGTTATATCTATGGATGAGCATCGCGACTCATCACGAAATACCATAAGTACATGTTTTATTACATAACAAACCATACTATGTAAACTGTCCGGAGACAGATCTCTTTCGCTTCCTGAGCAATCATTAGTGTTTGCATGCACGAACGCCGGTTTCGGGTACTTTTTATATAAATTTTACGGAACCGAAATCGGCGTGCGCGCATTCAGCGACTAATTAATGTTGATGAAGCGAAAGAGGTTTGACGGGATCGTGGCAAGTGGCAAACCCTGGTCTCTGCCTACCCCTCTGGGATACAGACGTGAGTTTATGTCATGCAATGTGTAATGTAAGTTTAATGGGTCTAATCGCGATTGACCTTGGGAATTAAGGTAGCTAACTTTATTTGATGAAAAAATGCATTTAATTCAGTTAATAGTAGTTTATGCAACTGTCATATAATGAAGGGTATTAAAACACGAGTGTGAGTTTATGAAACGAGCGCAGCGAGTTTCATAATAGTAACGAGTGTTTTAATACCCGTGTTATATGCAGTTGCATACACTACTTTATCTTCACTAATGCAATTAAAAATTAAATTCACGCGTACGTGTATAATCACAGTGATTTTGCCGCCATTAAAATTTAACCAATGAGAGCGCAGCTGCGCGCTTCAATAAAACGCGACCAACCTGATTGGCCCTGCAATCAAGTTGGTCGCGTTTTATTGATGTTATAATGAGATTTTACGATATCGATGTGAATATTATACCATCATGTGAAATTGCTTAAATTGAGTGTTTTGTTGTCTGCGCTATAACAGTAGTAATTATAAGTCAAGTATTGAAAACATAAGTAGAATGTTACAACATTAGTGTAGATAAAATAATTTATGTCGTTATTTTTATGATCCACTTCATTAATCAGTTTCGTGGTGGCATGGAAACGTCGGTCCGTTTTTCTTTCCCTGCTACTTTGTTGACAATTGATACGTGATATTAACATTAACATTAATATTTACATACAGTCACATACATTGCGTCTGGCCCCATACTAGGATACCCTGTGTCGTGGGAACCAGAAACAACGACATCACAAACATGTAAACATCCAAGACCTGGGGTTTTTTTTTTGTCCCCAGCCGGGATTCGAACCCGGGACCTCTCGCATGGTATGCAGATGCACTACCGCTGCGCCACGAGGTCGTCGTATTATATTATAATACATAGTCATATGTATTATATTACTAGCTTGTTCATAGCGCAGAAACTCCCGGGTTCTCGTACGTTAACAAACTTTTGGCGACAGTTGTCAGTGGTTTTTTTTTTTGTATGGACTTCAGACAGCAGACAACTGTTAACAGTTGATTAACGGATTGTTAGTGTACGGGAAACCGTGGGTTAATAAACTTTAAAATCAAACATAAATTACCATTTCATGCAAGATATAGATTGTTGTTCTTTATGTAGCCAATATACGTCCCACTGCAGGGCATAAGCCTTCTCTCAGGTAGAGAGTATGGGCTTGATTACCACGCGTGCCCACCGCGGATCGGCAGTTTCAAGCGCTGAGGTATGTAAACACCTCAGCCACTCAGGTTTCCTCACGATGTTTTCCTTCACCGTTAGCGATAGTATTGCCACTAATGTACGCAACTTCCTCTGTGACGTAACTAAGAAAATAATAAAATGGACAAAAAACTCCATGTCAGGGCCGGTTTCGGGGTTCGAAATTTCACTAAGTAAATACTTAAGTAATGTTCTGTCACGCTCTGTTCTGAGAAATTGGAAAAGACAGCACTACAGAACTATTTACTTAGCGAAATTCTCAATTCAGAAACTGGCCATTTGTCTAACACTTCAAGTGTAGGACTAGAAAACAGCTTGTCAAGTTGTCACGAGTCATGTTGTAAGGTAAAAGTGGTTCCGAGTAAACCCCTTTGGGTATATCGGTATGTGATTACATACGAAGGCTAATCATTATGACTATAGCGAACCGCGTAAATAAACACGTTGTAGATAATCCTGACAGCGTAAAGATCGCCTCTACTCTCGATGTTAGTATTTTGTAACTTGTAGATGTAGAATGGAGAACTTTCACAAAAAAAAAATACTCATTGGAGAAGCCATAAATTATGGTGCAACAGATTTATCTCTGCAACTAACACCTTAAAACATAACCTCGAAAAGTAATTCTAGTCACGTGATACAAAAACGCGCCATGCAAATCAGGCTCAAACCATAACTAAGATTGTCTGGAAGAGCTCACTTTTAGTGATAAGGCCACCGTCTGTACTGTTAGGCTAAGGAATATCTGTTAATTTCCTTTTTATGTACAATAAAGTGTTACCTATCTATCTATGACGACACAAGGTGTACGTAATGCCTTCTATCGCCTGCGCCTACGCATTAGAAGGCGTTCTGACCAATAACGCCTACCTAGTCTCAATCATTTTCTCAATAAATATCTTCCAGCACTACCCCATCCGTGTGGCGCCGGATTAAGAGTAGCGTCACTCCATTTCCTCCCGTGGATGTCGTAAAAGGCGATTAAGGAAATCAATTACCAGGAGACGGGCAGCAGCGTCTTCATGAGATTCCAACCGCATACTGCGATCGCCAACCCGCCTGTCAAGCGTGGCGATTATGGCAAAACCCCTCATGGTTATGAAAACCACGAAGGAGGCCTGTGTCCTGCAGTGGGCGTCAAATGGCTGATGATGATAATGATGACTACCCCATCCAATATCCCCATCACCAAAGGTTAGCTGGAAGAAAATACTTACTAGTATGAAGCTCGTCTATGTACAAACGACATACCGGTATGCACCGATGAGGTAGACGAGTTCTTGAGTGGAGACCGCGGATCGGTAAACGTAGTGTGGGACGTCCTCAGACTCGGTGGAGCGATGATCTTCGCAGGGCGGCTGGCAAGAGCTGGATGAGAGTAGCCGAAGACCGTGCTCAGTGGCGTGCTATATGAGAGGCCTATTTCCAGCAGTGGACCAGCGTAAGCCGATGATGATGATGATGATGAACAAGTGTTTTTTTATTGTGCAATAAAGGATTTTCAATCAATCAATCTAATGCACTAGCAGTGCCTGTGACTTCGTTCGCGTGGTAAACGGGATAGCCCATAGCCCATGTCCATTTTGAAGGTCCATTCTAAATACTGGTGAAAGAATGTCTTAAATCGGATAAGTAGTTACACCACACACTCTCTCTAAGAGATGGCTTGTGCCGTGCAGTGGGATTTATTCTGTTTAAACACGCTGAAACCTACGTGGTTCGAAAGCCGCGGACGTGTGATCAATAATTAAAAATGCTATCTACTAAAAAGTACCCGAAACCGGCGTGCGTGCATGCGACGACTAATGAATGTTGAGGAAGCGAAAATGATCTGTCAGGATCGTAGCAAGTGGCAGTCCCTGGTCTCTGCCTACCCCTCAGGGATACAGGCGTGAGTTTATGTTATGTTATGTTATCTAAAATAAAGAAAAAATACGGAGTTGAGAAATGTTGCTTCAAAAAATTCGCGAGCAATGAATACAGCCTCTTCGACTATCAGAACAGCTTTACTAATGGTTATCATAGATTCATGTTTGTGTCGGAAATATTTTTTGAAAGTGCGTTATTAAAATAAAAACAAACTAACATATTCGACAGCTACTGTTAACCCCCGGTTCCTCGTACACTAACAAGCTGTTAATTTACTGTTAACAGCTGTCAGTGGTTTTTTTTTGTATGCACTTTGGGCAATTGACAGCTATTAATAGTAGATTAACAGCGTGTTAGTGTACGAGAAACTGGGGGTAAGGCACGTTCATTTTGCTATGGCTTTCAAACCACCCTAAATTCATGGTGTACATATAAGTAATGTAATTGGAAGCCAAATAGAGGCCCAGAGTAGGGCAAGTTTCTATAAGTGGCAAGTCAACGTGACTCCACTTCATAGCTCGAGGGCTTACCCATTATTTCAAAAAGATCCGCGAGTGCCTACTGGAGGATCCAACTGTACATGATCTTGGCATATCACAAGTATTACGATAAGTAAATGAACGTGCAATGTCTGGGACACGATAGACAATTGAAAGCCGCAGAGTGCTCTTTGGGCAAAAAGCGTTAATTAATCGAAAACAAATTTACAAGAAATCAAATGATAGTGAGCGGTGGTAGCCTAGTGGGTAGAACATTTGACTAGGAAGCGGTAGACCCAGGTGCGATTCCCAGTGCGGGCATGTACCTATGACTTTCTTTTCTAAGCTACGTACATTTGTGAAGTTATAGTAGCAATATCACTCGCTAACTGTGAAGGAAACCATCGTGAGGGAACCTGAGTGTCAGAGATATTCACATACCTCAGGGCTTGAAATCGCCAATCCGCGGTGGGTACGCCTGGTGATTAAGCCGATACTCTCTCTCTGAGAGAAGACCTGTGCCCTACAGTGGGACGTATATAGGCTGCTTATGATGAATCATACAGGACTGCTGAGGTTTAAAATTCAACGAACTTATTCAAAGGCGTTCCTACTTACTAACATTAGAAGATAAGTCATACTAACAAAATATGAATTTTTAATTATCTGAAACAGATGATTTTATTTATTATTATCATATTTTTTTTTAGCAGTCGGGTTTTTGTTTTTATTATAACTATGAAGCTTTTCGTTTTATTTTTCACTTAAAAATTACGGTATGAAAATTGACTTGCACCATGCACCCAGTAATACTTAATTGCAATAACAATTTATACAAAATTATGAACACTAGCGTGTATACTAGGCCGGACCTGTGAAGCCAGTTATATTGACATCAGCCTTTTCATAAGTTTATGTAAGTTTTCCTCTTCGTAAAAGTTGATCGAATTGATAAGTATAACCCAGCCTTAGGGAAGATAAATTGTAAATACACCTTGTGTACGTATCTGCAATCATAATCCACGCGCAATTGAAATGGAATAGAATAATATCGAAGTGAAATCGAAACTTGAATATCGGGAGGCAAGAATTCCTCACGACATTTTCTTTAACTATTAGCGAGTCGTGCTAATTTTATCTATAATTTTATATCTTGAAAAATACAACGAACACCTCAGACACTCGGGTTTCCTCACGATGTTTTCCTTAGCGATTGATTCGCTACCAGTGCTTAGAAATCTATGAAAAATAATTGTATCACATTGTACAACGGTTAAATTGGGTCAGGGTGAAAGAATTCGAGCAAAAAGGTATTTTTAAAGTAAACTTAAGTTAGTCATAACAATTAATAATATCACCGTAAATCTATCAAAGACATTTTTCAGGCAGAATGAGTCAGCCCGGATGAGTGATTATTTGTAGTGACTCAAAGTGTACTTTATTGATAAAACATACTTCAGAATCGCTTTAGATTGATAAAGCACAACCGTTATTAATCAATATGTCACAATTCAACTTTTCTAAGTGCCTATCTAATAAAGCAAAGTTAGCTTAAAATCTTAGTAAGTAAATAAGTAGGAAGGCGGTGGTAGCATAGTGGGTAGAACATTGGACTCGGAAGCGAGAGACCCAGGTTCGATTCCCAGTGCGGGCATGTACCTATGACTTTCTTTTCTAAGCTACGTACATTTGTGAAGTTATAGTAGCAATAGCACTCGCTAACTGTGAAGGAAACCATCGTGAGGGAACCTGAGTGTCAGAGATATTCACATACCTCAGGGCTTGGAATCGCCAATCCCCGGTTGGCGCGCGTGGTGATTAAGCCCATACTCTCTCCCTGAGAGACGGCCTGTGCCCTACAGTGGGACATATAGAGGCTGCTTATGTAAGTAGGATATCGGGAACTAATACAGTACTCACGAAAAGTGCCGTCATTCCCACCACAAAGATATTCAGTTGGTTGATACCTCTGTACTACTCAACTAAAGCATCGCTGTATCCATCGCATCTTTGCGTTGCCTAGTGCAGGTACGCGTGACGTCACTGCGCATACCGCACGTTATTTCGTGATACGAGTTTCAGCACCGACTGTACGTTAGGTGATACCGCGAGCGCGCGGCGTCTAGCGCAGAACTCGACGCAGAATGCTCCGCGCAGCCATCACCCTCGCCGCGCTGGCGATAGTGCGCGCGCAGGTCAGTTCCTTATTTCAATTTTTGTTTTTCTTCCTCTTTTTCGTGCGAAAACTGTGAGTGCCAGACTCGGGTTTGGGCTGAAAAAAACGTGGCAAATGAAAAGTTTTTTTTCGTGGTTTTTCTATTGTACCGTTTTCTTTTTTGTGATAAGGTGTTTGTGTGCTAGGAACGTTGTAGGTTGCCAGGAGCTGTGATTAAAATATTGGTTTGCGTGATAATTAATATTGTTAGTAAAAAAAATATGTAGTAAAAAAAAATAACCATAACCGATAAAAACTAGACAAGCGACAATAAAAAAATATTTGCGATACCATAAATAACAAGACAATAATTGTAATGTCCATTCATAAATAATTAATTAACTGTGTGAACGTTACTAATGAATAATAAATAAATTAGAAATAATTTAAAGTTCAAAAGATTTTCAAATGGACTGGTCTTCAAAATGTCATGGCTATGTGTCATGTCAGACATATCTCTTAATCGATACTTCAATATGCAAAATCCTGACAAGTGCGACTTTTGGTCCACACTTGATGAGGTTATTAAATCACGGAAAGAATTTATGCAAATCGTACTGCTATAGTTTATAGCTCAGTTGTTTCCAGATTTCCAAAATTTGCCAATTTTCAAAATTTACAACTGTCGCCGGGATAGACTTTTTTTCTCAAGGACTAATAAATAACTGACACCATGACATAGACAATGATGCACGCTAAACGCTAAACAATTGACTTATTGATGTTGCTTGACAACTTGTCAAGTTAATCATAGCAATTAGAAGAAGTCTCTTCAAATGAATATTGTTATCCATTTGTAGTTAAATAGGTAAGGGTGCTACTCATCCTGAGAGCGTTTCCACATTATCCGATCCGATGTCGGTGTTCGACGCCGGTCCGATATCGGGGTAAGTAAAATGTATGAAATATGTCGGCTCCGATATCCGACATCGGGCCGGACAATATGAAACACAGGCACATATTTAATGTGCATTTTACTTACCCCGATATCGGATCGGCGTCCGACACCGAAATCGGATGGGATAATGTGGAAACGTTACGAACCAATATTACTTGGGGACAACTTTCAAATCGGAAAGAGTTCCAAATTCGAAATCTTGGTACCTGCCTTGTTCAGGAGTCAGGGCACCAAGTAATTGTAGACAAATTTATTTTCTTTGGGTTCAAATAAACAATTATATTTTTTTTATTTTAGGAAATTATGCTTAAGGAATGGCTCGTAGCCCCGGCTGCCTGAGTGATCTTAAACGATCACGAAGGTTAAGCAATACTGGGCGCGTTCAGTGCATGGATGGGTCGCCGTCTATGCCTAACGCTAGTGGCATTTTTCCGAGCGGTTCCGTGCTTCGCAAGGCACGTTAAGCTGTTGGTGCCGGCTGCCGTCGATAGATGGCAGTCGTTAAGCCAAGTCAGAGGCCTTAGGGCGGCTTGACAACTTCTGACAGTAGACGAGCCACTAGTCTACAAGCCTCCACCAATCCGGACTTGGCCCCCGTGGTGGAGTATGGCCTATACCTTCCTCAGGGAAGAGACCCGTGCCCCTCGGTGGGGACATAATGGGTTGATGATGATGATGATGATGCTTAAGTAAAACTTGAATCTCAAGACAGTGCTGCAGACCACCTTGCGAAAGACCATATGCTAACTGCCAACCTTTGCTAGTCGGAGAGGCACCATAATAAGATGAACAAGAAAACGCACACGGAGTGTAAAACGTGTGATTGTGTGTGTGTGTGTGTGTTTGTGTGTGTGTGTGATGATGATGATGTAGTAACCCCTTTAAGTTACACCCGACTTTTCTACAACACGCTGTAGAACTGATAATTTTACAAAGCCACTTAGAAAGTAAATGGCAGACATTTTTTTCCCCATTTCGAAGTTTTCCTCATGATAAAAATCTTGTCGTATTAATTCGTCCTAAAACCTTGGTTCACAACTGGTATGCTCAGTATTTTCTCAGCTGATACATTTATATTTACCAAACAACTTATCAGACAAACTCTAAAGACTGATGATAATCTCGGTAAAATTGAAATAAATTTCCGTTCAATACTAGCTCCTATTTAAACGGCACTAAGGATTATGCCCACAAATAGATAAGATCTAACGTGTGGAATGTTATGGTTCTTTGTGCAACTGTTTGACAAACAATAAAGATCGAATTACTTAACTATTGGATACTCATCCCTATGTTCAACAGCTGTTATTTTCATAAAGAAATTCCGACAAAAAAAACTGGTCAAGTGCGAGTCGGACTCGCGCACGAAGGGTTCCGCACCATTACCTATACAACGTTACACATAAAGATAGAGAAAAAACGGCTAAAAATCACGTTTGTTGTATGGGAGCCCCCTTTAAATATTTATTTTATTCTGTTTTTAGTATGTTTTGTTATAGCGGCAATCGTCTACATCGTCTGTGAAAATTTCAACTATGTAGCTATCGTGCTTCTGAGATACAAACTGGTGACAGACAAACAGACAGACGGATAGTTGAGTCTTAGTAATAGGGTCCCTTACCCTTTGGGTACGGAACCCTAAAAACTCCACTGTGACCATCTTTTCTCAAATTACCCTTACAACAGACAAAACTCATGAAGGGATTCATTATGGGATTCAAACCCGGGACGGTCCTCGTTCATGTTAAGCAATGTGTTTATGTATATATGTGTATATATATAATCTGAATCTTGGAAACAGCTCCAACGATTTTCATGAAATTTAGTATCCAGGGGTTTCGGGGGCGATAAATCCATCTAGCTTAGGTTTAATTTTTAGGAAACGTTGTCATTAGAATACGATGGTAAATTTCGCCAACATCTACAAGGTTGACAGTTAGGAAATCGGGCGGTCGAGTGACAGAAGACCCCGGTTCGAGTCCGGACCAGATGTCTCCGGTCCGATTATTTCTATCCCTTTTTTATCGTATCCAAATATAATTTCCGACCAAAATAAATCATCCAGGTACTTAGTTGTAAAGTTACTTAAAGAAAATTTTAAGTTGATAGTTCTCAATTGAAGTAACTCTAAATAAACTGCAGTGAAAACAGTTAAAGTGCATTTAGCATATGAAAGTGCTAAATGCACTTTCTGACCATAAAAATGTTATTATCTATCCCAAGGTAAAGTTTGGCTAGTTACCACATGACAAGATGCATGTGTTTCGCCAAGGTGTCATCAGTTATTTGTAGACAAAGTACTTACTACTCGTTCGTATGCCAACGTACATAACATAAGCAGCCTTTATACGTCCCACTGTAGGGCACAGGCCTTCTCTCAGGGAGATAGTGCGGGCTTAGTCACCACGCGTGCCCACCGCGGATTGGCGATTTCAAGCGCTGAGGTATGTAAATAGGTCAGATACTGAGGTTTCCTCACGATGTTTTCCTTCACAGTTAGCGAGTAGTATTGCTACTATAACTTCACAAATGTACACAACTTAGAAAACAAAGTCATAGGTACATGCCCGCACTGGCAATCTAACCTGGGTATCTTGCTTCCGAGTCCAATGTTCTACCCACTAGGCTACCACCGCTCGTATGCCAAACAAATTCAAAATTCTTTAGGTGCATATGCAGTTCAGTTTAAGTAGATGAAATGTTTAGAAATGTTTAAAAAACATAACATAAACTCACGCCTGTATCCCGGATGGGTAGACAGAGACCAGGGTTTCGCTTCATCAATATTCATTAGGCGTGAGAAACACAGGAAGGACGTGGGGCGAGAGTGCGGAAAAGACGCGACCGCGTTGTATAGAGTTCGGGCTCTCGCACTATCTCTTCTGTCGTCGGCTTATTGCAAGAAGTCATTAACCGACATATTCACTATTGGGAGAAAAGGGACTTTCTGGTTCGTTGTTAGTTAATGGTTGTGTTTCCTCCTCCTTATTCCCTATAACATCGTTAAAATAATGCCTGATACTAAAGCACCACTATTGTATCATTGTTCAATTCATCTCTATGTCCATACCTTTAAAAAAAAGCGGTTAGTGAGCTTTTGCACTTCTTGCAATAAGCCGACGCTGTGTAGCTTTCGTCCCGTCCCTTCAGCACATTTTGTATGAACGTGAAGTGGAAAGACGACGCTTCTTTACCGTGCCCTCAACCCACGACCTTTCTGTGTGTCTTGCGCTCTAGTCATTGCATGCGCATACCGGTTTCGGGTACGTCAAAAATAATTAAGGTTAGGTAAACTGCGATAGCTTCTCCAAATGAACTGTTCCTTAAAAGTGTTAATTTTCTAATAAAACCTAAAAAAATATAAGTTTTTTTATGGAATTTAGACGCCACAGCACGCTTTTAAGGGGACCCAGTGGGCTAGCGCAATTGTAAAGTAAAGTAAAAGTAAAAGTAAAAATATATTTATTTAAATTTACACAGTTATGAAAGAGAACTTTAAGATGCACGGATATAAAAGAAATTTACTTAAAATCTAGAATTCAACGACAGCCCCCAAACTCGGCTGAGCCTGTAAGAGTCCCCCTTTTTCAGTTTTAAAATATTAATTAATTTATTATTAATTTATTTATTAAGGCGGTGATAGCCTAGTGGGTAGAACCTCGGACTGGGAAGTGGGAGACCCAGGTTCGATCCCCGGTGCGGGCATGTACCTATGACTTGGTTTTCTAAGTTATGTACATTTGTGAAGATATAGTAGCAATACCACTCGCTAACGGTGAAGGAAAACATCGTGAGGAAACCTGAGTGTCTGAGCTATTCACATACCTCAGCACTTGAAATCGCCAATCCGCGGTGGGCACGCGTGGTGATTAAGCCCATACTCTCTCCCTGAGAGAAGGCCTGTGCCCTACAGTGGGACGTATATAGGCTGCTTATGTATTTATTTATTTAATGCATAATTGTTTTCTTTTTAAGTTATATAATTTTATATTTAACGTGTCCCTACCTGCCTTAACTCCTGCTCTAAATGTCAACCTAAGAGCTGGGGAGTGCTGAAAACCAGCGTTGGTTACTACCTTGTGGTAGCCGACACGTTAGCAGAGCTCTCTTCAATTACCAAAATGGTTAGACGCAGTCTAAAAAAATGTAAATCTCTGCTATCATTGCTTTTTTAAGTTGTTTGTGTTTTGGTATTAAACGATTTCTTTTCTATTCTAACTAGGGCCACCAATCCGTCTGCATACTTGATGCGCTGCTCATTATTGTTCTCTAGTCATGGGCGAGGAACGCCATGTTCTGGGTGCATTGATAACAATATTTACCAAGCTAGACTATTTAAGGGGCTCCAGGGAGTGACACTAGCGCCACCGTGGAAAGAAAATCGTATCTTGTTTTGCAGATCATATTTTGCAAAAAGTGTCTGCACAATCTCTGAATTGTGTTAAAAGTGATTTTTTAGGACCCACGACAAAGAACCTAGGATCACAAACCCGGAACTAGATAGCAATTCTGCTAAAAACAGCCATTTTTGGCGTAAATGCTATCTAGTCCTAGGTTTTTCGCCTCAGGTTCACGGCCATGGGTCCTAAAAATTACGAGTAACATGTTCTGTGATTAACATGATTGAGAGATTGTACGTACAGACACTTTTTGCAATCATCATCATCATCATTCAGCCACAAGAAGTCCACTGCTGGACATAGGCCTCCTCCATGGATTTCCAAAAAGACCGGTTGGAAGCGGCCTGCATCCAGCGTCTTCCTGCCACTTGGATGAGGTCATCTGTCCATCTTGTGGCTGGTCGTCTTACGCTGCGCTTGCCGATATGTGGTCTCCATTTAAGAACTTTTCGGCCCCATCAGCCATCAGTTCTGCGTGTTATGTGCCCCGCCCACTGCCACTTCAACTTACTAATCCGCTGGGCTATGTCTACGACTATCGTTCGTCTACGGATCTCATCATTTCTGATTCGATCTCGTAGAGAAATTTCGAGCATAGCCCTTTCCATAGCTCGTTGCGTGACCTTGAGCCTTCTTATGAGGCCCATAGTGAGAGACCACGTTTCAGTGCCATAACTCATCACTGGTAATACACACCGGTTGTATAACTTTGTATATTAGACGAAAATACTTTTCTAAGTTTCCCGAATACTGCCCAGCCGAGTTGGATTCGACGATTGACCTCTCTCACGAAGTTGGACCGGCCTGGTTAGACTATTTGTCATAAGTAGACGTATTCGTCTACAACTTCGACTTTTTGCAAAATCGATCTTTAAAAAAGATAATTTTTTTCCTCAGCGGCGATAGTGGCGCTCTCTGGAGCCCCTTAAACAGTCTAGCTTGGCAAATATTTTTATCAATGCACATAGAATACGGCATTCCTCGCCCATGACTCGAGTACAATAATGAGCAGCGCATCAAGTATGCAGACGGTCCAAATAGCGCATATTGTTATGTTCATACATTGTCTCTTAACAGCTGAAAACTTCACGTAATAACATCACAACATAACTAAGTAAAGGTGGACACAGATGGATGCTTTTAGTCGATAAACCATATTCATCCATAGAGCGGTGATAGCTCATCGCTAAAACGCTGGTCTGTCAAATTCCAAAGGGTCACGAGTTTGAATCCCGAGTGCGCTCGATGTCCCAATGACTTCATTTTTGGGTTTTTGAATGTACTTTAAATTAACTCTGTGTTAAAGTACGTTTAAAGTTACCATAATCAAACTATTACTTATAAATCTATAAAATAAATTGTTTGCACGAAATTTTACTGTTATGAACTTTGATCAAGTACCATAGTGCTTCTTTATACTTTTTGTCCCGATGACATTGGGATTCATCCTGAGTATTGTGAATCATACCTAGGTTGGTCCCGGCTACTTCGTAGTTAATACTCAAAAGTAAAAATTTTTGTTGTTTTCTTATTTCAGTAGTATGTTTTTTATTTTGGAAAGTTCCGGCATAATTTGGCACATGACATTGCGTTTGTCTTAGTAGATACCTAGTTATTGAGGGTATTATTCTCTATGAAAGAAGAATATGCCCCAAAGTGCGATAGAATTATTATACAGGGTTATTTTTAAAATGCTTAATTATTATGTTATTGTTGATGTGAATTGATGATCAATGATGTTATTACCGTCATGCGTGACTGGGGTCAAGTGTCACCCTGTGGTAATATAAAAAAACCTGGCCAAGTGAGCGAGTAAGACTCGTTACTCGCGCACGAAGGGGTCCGTAGCATTATCTATACAACATTAGACAAAGATCGAATTTGAGAACAGCGCCATCTATAGAAACCAACAAGAAGCGTTTAACATTGACCTTTAACGACATGACATCGGCGCTGTGAAGGTTACATAGCTGGCCGGTAGATGGCGAGCGCTGTCTTTAGACAACGTTTGTTGTATGGGAGCCCCACTTAAATATTGATTTTATTCTGTTTTTAGTATTTGTTGTTATAGCGGCAACAGAAATACATCATCTGTGAAAGTTTTAACTGGCTATCACGGTTCATGAGATACAGCCTGGTGACAGACAGTTAGACAGACAGACATACAGATAGACGGACAGACAGACAGACGGACAGTGAAGTCCTAGTAATAGGGTCCCGTTTGGCACCCTTCGGGTACGGAATTCTAAAAACTACCTTAGCAAGTAGACAATAATGCAAGTTCTGCAGAGTTACGGTTACAATAATAGATCTTGAATTTGATATACTGAGCCATTAGATAAGTAGAAAAGTCTACACGTACCTTAGCAAATATGACACCATTCTAGAGCATAATAGCGGCCGAACAAACATCGAAGCAAGGTTGTGGGGCAGTGTCACACGATTGCAACTGTGACGTCATAATGCACTTTTTATGACAGCCATCGATGCTGATTGTAAAGCCGAGGATAACTGCTGATGATCTGTCAGTATGTCACAGGTCGATTGGTAAAGGTCTTGGTCATTTAAGCTGCCTAGTTATGAGTTTTGATGTTTCCTTATGAGTTAATTCATATTCGTTCAACAAAATAATTTTTTTACTAGCCAAATGAAACAAATTGACTCAAAATATATTTTTACATCGAAGCTTTCCAAAATGTGAAGCCGATCGGTGAAAGACTTCGTTATTTTTAATAGCCTACTACCTAAATAGGAAACGGAAAAATCCGCAATTGTGGAATTTATGGCTCTATCGATCACCAAAATAAATATCGAAGCAAGGTTGAAGGGCAGAGTAACACGACTGTAGCGTGACGTCAAAATGCACTTTTTTAGACAACCATCACCATCAGTCGAGGATAACTGCTGATGATATGTCAGTGTGTCATAGGTCGATTGGACTTTGCCATTTTAAGTGGCCTAGTGGGTTTACGTTATGCCGGACTGTGGCAGATCACGAAACAAAAACCCGTAGCCCAAGACATCAGCGAACGCAAATGGCGTTGGCTGGGACATACCCTGCGAAGATCCGCTCACCGAGACTGGCTCTCAGCCGGAAACCTGGAAACCGTTCTCTCTGAGACGTAAGAGAAGGGAGTAACTTGTCCAGACCTAGCCTCGGAAATGGAAAGACCTGTTGTCAGCCTCAGACTCCACGGAGGAGTAAAGGAATTAAATAAGAAGAAGTGGGTTTAGCTGTCTCCTTTGAATTCAATGCAAAATCTATTGCAAAAATAATTTTAGTAATAAAACCAATATTAATTTGTCATTTTTACACTAAAACTAATAAATGCTCACCAAAATGGATAAATTCCGACCAAAGTAAATGCTTTCCAAAACCTATAAGTCCTTCCCATAATATATGTTTAATTGATATATTCTAAAAACTAATAAATTACATTAGAATAGGATAAAATGGAATGGAACGGAACGGAACGGAACGGAACGGAACGGAATGGAATGGAATGGAATTTAATGGAATAGGAAGAAACGTAATGGAATGGGATGGAATTAAATGGAACGGTCTGGAATGGAATGAAATAAAATGGAATGAAATGACATGAAATTAAATGGAGTGGAATAGAATAGAAAATCTTTTACAACATTGTAACGAATGTACAAGCAAGATTGAGTTGTGGTTGTGACGTCAGAATGCACCTTTTGCGACAGTCGTAAACTACAGTTGAGAATAACTGCTGATGATGTATCAAGATCGATTGGTTACTGTTACAATGTCCATTTCATCATCGTCTTGATTATATTTGGTTTGTTTATTTTGCACACCGTCGGTAAAATCGGACAGGTGTCTGTTAGCAGGAGGTGCCGTATATTTTACCTTTCACAAGTTTATACTTGGGCCCTTCGCATCCATTAGGAGAAGACGAACAACGAATCCAGCTACTATCTAGAGGCTGTAAATACTAAAAATAGGGCCAAGGAAAAGAAAACTCATCCATCAAACACCCTTACTATTAGGCTTGCCTAACATCGATAGGACACTGGCTAGACCAACACAGATAAAAGGCGGCAAACAAGATAAAATCCAACGGAAAACAGTATTTAGCTACCGAATTCCTTTACACAAGGCTGCAGATGTGATGGCAAAAAGTGAGCTATACGACTGGGCTTATGAGATGTACAAATATGGGATATGAGGTGCATAAAATTTTCACATTCGGATGGCCGCGTTTTTGAATCCCTGCATGTATCTATCACTTTGTTTTCTAAGCAACGTACATTTGTGAACTTATAGCAATACCCCTCGCTAACCGTGACGGAAAACAACGTGAGGAAACCTGAGGTGCCTGAGGTCTTCATATACCTCGGCGCTTGAAATTGCCAAGCCGCGGAGGGCACGCGTGGTAATTAAGCCCATACTCTCTCCCTGAGAGAAGGCATGTGCCCTGCAGTGGGGTGTATACCGTATACAGGCTACATAAAAAATACTCACTCTCGGTTTCTCGTACACTAACTATTTTATACTCTACCAGATTACCGTAATTCATTCGCGTGAAAATTTTGATATGTAATCTGTGGCAGAGAAAACGTAATTTTTCCCGGTATAAAAAGTAGCATATGTGCCATCCAGACTTTAATCTATCTTTATACTAAATTCCGGAAATAATTCCCACTATGTAGTATGTCACTTACGTGTGGCGCCGGATTAAGAATAGCATCACTCCATTTCCTTCCGTGGATGTAGAAGGCGACTAAGGAAATAAATTACCAGGAGACGGGCAGCAGCGTCTTTCTGAGATTCCAGCCGCTTAGTGCGATCGCCAGCCCGCCTGCTAAGCGTGGCGATTATGGCAAAACCCCTCACGGTTATGAAAACCACGGAGGAGGCCTGTGTCCTACAGTGGGCGTCAAATGGCTGATGATGATGTATGTTACTTACAGGAAACCCCAAGCCTTAAGCGCAGAATTTTAGTTCTATTTCTTTCATCGAAAGATGAAATTTTTTTTGTAGAAATAGCATCAGTGGACTATTTCTACTGTTGTCACAGAGATTCCAGAGATTGGCTCGCCTTTGTGCCTGTTATTTCTTTTGTAATGTCCTGTTATATTTTCGTGTGCAATAAAGTATAATACAAACACAAATACAAAGTACATACATACATAAACTCACGCCTGTATCCCAGAGTCGTTGAAGAAGAAGAAGAAGAAGAAGAAAGACATTTACTATACCAACAAGATACATCACAGAAACAAAATAAGCACATAAGTAACATAATATGCACAACAACAGAAAGAAAACTAAATACACAACAGACAAAACGAATAAATAAAACAGGACCATAGATGTAGTCTGTGGTGTATCTACGTTGCCACAAAAGGCAGCTGACTCAGCGTTGTGCTGAGGAAGTGATCCCTCAGCGCTGATTTTCAGTCAGTGCCTACGGTAACCCACGCCGGTTTCAGGTACTTTTTATCTTAATAAATACAAAATATCAATACAAATTTCTTTATTTCGTTAACCACTACATCTAAGTCTATTTAATTTGACGGTTTCTACTTGTAAGTATGAAAAAACCTATAGCGGGGGTTGCCGCTTTTAATACTAATACACCTAAGATATTAAAAAAAATTCAGTAAAATTGTCCTCAGCACGGGTTAGTGGAACAAAAGAATATAATCATTCAGGTACAGCGATATCATTCCCAGGTAAGAACCCAACTGCAAAGTGGGTTACACGGGGCTGCTAGTGCTGTAAATTGCTTTGGCCAGATGTCACTGCCTGTACGTAATAGAGAGAAGTTTGTAAAGAGGTTTGAAATTTCGCCGATGCCTGCACTTGCCCATTAGCTCAGTTGGGAGAGCGCTGCACGGTTAGCCAGAGGTCGCGGGTTCAAGTCCCGGCATGGGTGGAGCTTTTAGCCTCTAAATAGGTTTTTTAAAAATTGTCCTCAGCACGGGTTAGTGCGACAAAAGAATATAAACACCTAAGATACACAGAGAAAATAAGATAGGATAAAATGAGATAAGAATATTATTTATTGTATACCGGAAAAAAATTACAGTATTTTCATTTGAACTTTGCCATCTGTGCGTGCACATACGAATCTGTATCTTCAAACTTTTACCAGCGCAGTTTACATGCTGACACAAGACTTATACTAAATTCCATTAGACAAGGTTAATTAAAAATCCAGTCTCACAAAAATATCGCAAATACTTCACATGCGCTAGTTACAAAATAACCACCAGGCTCGAAGACCTCTGAACTGTTCTAGGTTATTATAATTAGAGGAGTCAAAATAGTCTAGCCAAGGTTGCCAGTAAAAAGACCTGTGTTTGCGAAATTATATTTTTATTATGACGTCACAAAGGAAACATAAAATGTTTTCACGAGATCTGAATCGCGTAGACTAAACTGGCATCGGTATGCCAGTTTTATGTATAAGTGGTAACTCGGTAGTTACCACTTATACACAAAATTTTTGTGCTATGTTATAGCGTAAACTAGTACCTAACCTATCTTGAATTCCAGTGGGTGTGACTTTCTATCGTATCCTGTAATTTTACAAATAATTTAATAGAATAGATGTATTATGCACACAAAAAAAATCATAATATCATGAAATAAGAACGGAGAGGTAGAACGCCCGCCTCGTATTCGGGAGATCGTGGGTTCGAATGCGGTGCTACCTTTGTTAAGTTAGAGTAGCAATACTACTCGCTAACTGTAAAGGAAAACACCGCGAGGAGGCCTGAGTGTCTGAGGTGTTAACATACCTTAGATCTTGAAATTGCCAATCCGCGGTGGGCGCGCGTGGTAATTAAGCGAATACTCTCTCTTTAAGAGAAGGCTTGTGGCTTGCAGTAGGACTTATAAAGGCTACATGAAAAAACGAACTGTTCACGGTCTCTGTCAAAAATCTACTGTATATACGGTTCTTGATAATGAATACAACTCAGTTCCTATTTTTATCGTAGTACGGGCGACATATACAATACAGTACAGTACCTACAATCACATCGACCTTTACATCTGCACTCCCCATTTAGTTACTTTATGGGCGACTTTCTAACTTTTGTAATGTTTTCTATTTTTACTTTTAATAACGTTACAAATCATAACAGTCTTGACGCTGGAAAGCGGGCTAAGTAAAACAATTCAGGCGATTTCAAAGGAAATGTGACTAACCTCCTTTGATTGATACTTTACTTAGATCTCCTTGTACAACCTATCATCAATGGCCGGGTTTCAGAAGACATATTTTAAAAAGAAAACTTACTTTTTTATTGCCCGCGTATTCGATACAAGTTCTATTGTGCCTATACTGCTATCAAAAAGAGTTTTTCAAAGAGGGAGAAACCTTCTTTTTCCATGTAATCTGAGCATGTATCATAAAGAGGGACAAAATATATTGTGAACGGCTGGCTGGAAAACTAAACGCAGAAAACATATCAACTTTTTTAACCACTACATTTTTTTACCTCCTTGCTGACCTGTCTCCTTTATTTCCAGCCACCGCCCCCATCGGCCTTTGTGGAGGTGATATCTTCAGGCGAAACCGAGGAGATTGAGAAGCGGTACACGCCCGAGCTTCTAGGCTCACTACGTGCCGTCAAAGATGAAGTCCTGCTGCTGTACACGGAGCACTCCGCGCGGACCGGCGCCGAGCTGAAACTCTTCCTGCAGGAGATGCGGGGATTTGGCAATGAGACGATGGATGGGCTGGACATTTATAGAGCTGTGAGTAACTTTTATTGTGACGCTCCTGCTTAGCTGGTTTCACGTTACAAATACAAATAGATTTATTATTGCCTGATGAAAAATACCTCTCATCCTCATTATCTACAAATAGCCTAGACCGACGAGTTAAATAAAACATAGAAGTGTTCCTATAAAATTCACTCTCAAAAACGGCCCCTGTCCTCTCGATTAGTCTACCAATGCAAGATGTGCTGTAGAGTAAATCACTCTGTGATGGTTCATTCTGTGCGCCATGCGTGACGACGTCAACGTTGATTGGCCGATAGTAAGTTACAGCGTAACTTATAAAAAACATGAAACCATTGACTTCATGATATATAACCCGTCGAAATATCTAGGTATCTCGCAAGATGGCGGTCTGACGGTGGCAGGTGTATAGATATTTTGGCGGGTGATACTGAACGCGCACCGAGTGGTAACACAATTGACTAGCCCCGCTCGCCTTCCCACAAATGAACGCAGGGTAATTTTTTAGCGTAGTTACAAATTGTTTTTAACTATCACTGGCCTAAATAATAACATATTAATTTGCTGACATAGTCAGGCCGGTTCCTGTGAAATCCTTTGTCGTGCGTGTAATATGTAAAAATATTACCAGCTGGTTTTTAATGTGGCTTCGACAGAACGGCACTACAAAATAGTATAAGTTGATAATTGCCTGCACTAGGAAACCATTTTTAGGGTTCCGTAGTCCGACAAGGAACCCTTATAGTTTCGCCATGTCCGTCTGTCTGTCTGTCTGTCGGTCTATCTGTCTGTCTGTGTGTGTATACATATTTATTACGCCAACAAAGTTAAACAATAAATGTTTGAAATTGTTTTTGTTACTGTACCTCCCCTAACATAAAAAAGGGGATGGTTTTATTTCTCGTCTACCCCATCATCGTTGGATTAGTTGTTGAAAAATATGGTGGGTGTAGGAAGACCATTTTTCGATTAAGGGTTCCGTTTGCGAAATATTAAGCTTTAAAGCGCAAATTTTTGTCCGAGTAGGATGCCCCCCTCCTTCTCCTGGCTAAACGGTTGATTGTAGAAATGTGAAAAAATTCAGAGTAGTAGCACATATAATGAACTTGAAAGGAAAAGTATCACAGCTAAGCAGGCTTTACTAGTTAACGAGTAATAGGCAACCAACTCATAAAAGTAAAATTTTGTACAAAATGCATTGAAAATGACTTCGATGAAGTTGTTAGTTCTGTAAAGTAGAAAAAAAACCCTCTTTCTACGGAACACTACATCGCGCGTGGCCCGACACGCTCTTGGCCGGTTTTTACTTTAAATGATTGAATTACGAAACTAGCAGTCTGACAATATTGTGTCATAACGGTTATCGTCAAATTCAAAACCGACACCCATATAAATGTTCCGTTCTGCTTTCTTTTATTTCTAGGAGAATGCAACCGTAACTAGTAAAAATTTAAAAGTAATTCTTGCACTAAGCCCCTAAGAGGTCGCCTTATGAATCCACCAGGAGGAAGCCATTTCTTTCAGCTGCATAGCTATGCGTCTTTTCATCAACTACTAAAGCTCTGAAGAGCGCGTTATGGACCCAACAGCTGGCTTATTCAGCTGCATAGCTGTCTAAATGGCTCTTCTGCAACCATTAAAGCCCTTGTTGTCTTATGAACGCGAAAGGAGGAAGCTCACTCTCTAGCTCTTTCGGGAAATGATTCTTCAGAATAAATATTTTTTTAAATAAATCACTTCCGCACACAACACACACATGTCCTGGTCCCAAACTAGGATAGCCTATGCTATGGTAACCAGGCAAAGACATCACACACATGGAAATACACCTAGATTGAGACCCAGTGGGAATCCAACCCATGACCTCCAGCATGGTAATCAGACGTGATACCGCTAGACCAACGAGTCAGCCAATACTATCTATTTATTCTGCCTAAAATTAGATACTTTAGTTATTTTATAGAAGAAAATTTATCTATAGCAAACACAAGAACAAAAGCTGATTCTATATCATTATTTATTGTTGCCCCACATCGTGCAACCGAATACTGTAAGCCGTATCAAACACAGAAAGCTCAGCGCATTCAATCTAGACGGGTGTTAATCTAGGTTATTGCGTGCCCAGCGCTCCTAAAGCTACGTCCGCACTACGTCTGTTTTCCACAAATACATCTTTTGTGTATTTGTGAAAAACAGACGTAGTGTGGACTTATGTTTTACAAAATACCTCTATCAGTGGGGGTTAGAGTGAGCTGCATTTTTGTAACACGAATAAGCTGATCCTTTTTCACAAGTAATTGTACCTCAAATTTGATTATTTAGTCGTATATTGCAACATTGTGTAAATAGGTATTTCATCCGATATCACCCCCCTTAAGGTAAATTAAATAATAGCTTGACCTGAATCATCATAAGGATTTCCATGTCATGATTATTGCTTTTGTAATAACACAAAGGGTAAGGGGCCCTATTACTAAGACTCCACTGTCCGCCTGTCTGTCACCAGGCTCTATCTCGATCATAAGCCGTGATAACCAGACAATTTAAATTTTCACAGATGATGTATTTCTGTTGCCGCTAGAACAACAAATACTAAACAGAATAGAATAAATATTTAAGGGGGCTCCCATTTGGCCGGTTTTTTGTTTTAACTTTTATATGTTGGTTTGAGTAAATACAGTTGCATTGAACAAGCAGTGCAGTTCTGGGACATCTGCAAACGCCTTAATAAGTCTATGAACATTTTGATTCTAAAGTACATAAACACAGTATCTAGGTTCTGCAAGCATTTCCATCATATTTTTGTTTAGTATTACGTTGACATATATAAAAGGTCTCATATCAATATGATGTGTCAGCATGTCAGGCGTTACGCACTGTTCGCAATTCACCACAGTCAAAAAAACTTTTTGAAGCTCACAGAAAATTCAGTTTTCCCAAAACTCGGTTTTTTCCTCGTCATAGCAACTTGAGCCCTGTCTGTCTTGAGCATCCCTGCCTGTCTTTACGGATTTACATTTCAGGCTCTGTCCGCATTTCATTACAAAAAAAAAACTTTCGTAGTTTTTCAAAGCTCACAGAAAACTTACTTAATTTTCCTCAAATTGTTTTTTTCTCCTCAAAAAAAAACTTTAATCAAATCAAATTACTTTATTTGCATATTGATACATGCAGATGCAACTTGCAACTTTAGCAATACAATGTCTGTTTACGGCTTAACATTGCAGGCATATACCTACAGACGTTAGCTATGAACATACCGTAAATATTACATGCACTAATAGATTAGTATTGAAAACGCTTAGCGATTTTAGATATGTAAATGGCTGTGTGGATGCGGTCATCTTTGCTTGCAGTGTTGCAATTTTGTGATAGAATCTAGAGCAAAAGTGAGTAGGGCGTTTCCTATTCAGATAAAGAGCAATTAATTTGTGGACTGGCTCAGGCTAAAGCCGCTTTGATACAATCGAGATACCATCAATTTCAATCAGAGTCGGAATGCACGGAGTGGAGTTGTCGTAGCCATATCGTAGATTGTGCCATATCATGATGTGGTTAGCCATATCACGAAATGTGTCCTTTTCATGAAAAGGCCAAGTCAAACTGGCCGTATCGTTTAAACATCAACGTTTGACGATATGGCAATCTACGTTTTGCCATATCATAATGTAGGGTACCTATGACTTTTCCATGCACCAACCTTATTTAAGTTTGACTCAAAACTAAGTTTTTTAGTGAAATATTTTTTTTCGCTTTTATATAAAAAAAAGAACTATAACCCGAAGTTTCAGGATCCTGGAACATCGAACCTATTTTTGCTTATGTGTACTGATCTAACAACCAACCCAAAATTTTAATTTAATTCTTAGTAAAACTTCAGCTATGTAGCTTCTAAAAAAAGCCAAAATGTAAATGACGTAAGTAGATACCTGCTTTGTGTCGCGTTGAGTAAAAACGTTGCATTTTTATTTTTTCGAGTTTTGTTCTGCTAAAGAAATAAAAATTATTTTATTACACATTTTCGCAGATTAAAATTTATAAATTCCGTTTCAGTAAAGCTCCCTGAACACGGGCATATTTTTTGTTTTTCCAAATTCGGGGACATCGTTTCAAATACCAACCCATATTTTCTGTTGCCTCCATGGTAGGAATACACAACAAACTAACATCAGTGCCTCTAACGGTGGATAATGGAAGTATTTTACGATATGGCCGCTAACGTTTGGCCGCATCATGAAATAGTCATGCATTTCGCTATTCAAATAGTCAAACGTCGGTCGCTCATTGATCTGGCTAAGCCATTTCATGATACGGCCAGTTTGACTTGGCCTTTTCATGAAAAGGATACATTTCGTGATATGGCTAACCACATCATGATATGGTCAATTCTATGATATGGCTACGATAGAGTCACACTGAAAAGAGTTATGGACGCATGGTGCATGAACGTTCACGTACGTTTTTTTACGAATGCTGCTAGGAATTTCGCGTACGTACATTACATACGCTCACGCCTGTATCCCGAAGGGGTAGACAGGACCAGGGTTTGCCTCTTGCCACGATTCTAACAAATCTCTTTCGCTTCATCAACATCCATTAGTCGTTGCATGCACGCACGCTGGTTTCGGGTGGTTTTTATCGTAGCCTTTGCTAATCCATTCTTTGTTTGGAGAGTTTCATTCCGAACTAAATAATGATGCTTTTTGTGTTGTTATTGTTTGTGTGAAAAAATTACATGCTTATACTGCTTATACAGTTTTAAAATAACGTAAAACCTGAAACCGTTTCTTCAGTTCTTAATTTTTCTCCTGCAAATAAAACGCGTCAAGCTCAAATCTGTTTTTTTTATAAAGCCTGTATACGTTCTACTACAGGGCACAGGCCTTGTCTCAGAGAGTCTAAGCTTAATTACCACGCGTGCCCACCGCAGATTGGCAATTTCAAGGACTGAGTTATGTGACCACCTCAGATCCTCTGGTTTCCACACGATGTTTTCCTTCAGCCTTAGCGAGTGGTACTACAGCTTCACAAATGGACGTAACTTAGAAAACAAAGTCATTAATACAGGCCGGGTTTTGAATTAATCACGATTGGCGTAATCGCCAATGATTAATTCAAATGATTAAATGATATCAGGAAGACAGGAGACGGCACATAAGGAAGAGTGTTTGTAATATATAAAACTTATTTAATTCGCAATCAACATGTTTCAGAGAAAAGATTGTTTGCAACAATGCCACTTATACAAGTCAATAAGTGCCCATATACTGCTGCGCAGTTGAGCAAATCTGTCAACCTATTTGTTATTTTCTTTCTTTAATAAAATCTTTAAATACAACACAATATAACATTGTATGTAACATTGGCGTTGTCCCTAAAAAAGTGCTGATGAAGACGAGCATTCTCGAATTCGAGAGGCCTATGTTATGGCTAACTAGAGTGCTAAGTCCATAAGAAGGCGGTGTAAGCGGAATTTGTATAATGTAGTGGGGTCTTGTATTGTAGTTACACACAGTTGGTCAACGTTTTTGGATTGTGTATCGACTTTCTATAGATCGGTTATTTCTATATATTTTTGTAATAAAAAAATCAAAATCAAAATCAAATTTTTATTCAAAGTAGCACAGAAACTGCGACTTAATGAACGTTACAAGTTAAACTAGGTGTCCATTTCAAAATCTAGATCATTTTGGAGAAAAAATGGACAATAAAACTCGTTAATTAGTCTCTTCAAGTCCTTAATTTACAGAATTTATATAAATATTCTAAAACCTCGAACTCATGCTTCGAACTGGCTTTAATTCCAGACATCATTGTCATCTAAATAATCTTTAATGTTATAGTAGCTTTTTTTGAACAAAGTGTGCTTTACACATTTTTTGAACCGCGTTTCTGGCAAGCTTATTATATCCTCAGGGATCTTATTGTAGAAACGTATACAATGCCCCATAAAGGACCTTTGCCAGCCTAAATTTTGGGAACGAAAGTTTATGTCTATTTTCAACACAACTGCTCGTAAAGTAGGTCTTATTACAGCGTATTTACACTGATAATGCAGAATATTACCCATGCCGTGCATTATCGCACTAGTGCTTTTTCATTACATATCTTTTTAAATATTAGCAAGAAGTATTAATGTTTCGAAAACAGCTAAGTAGTTATTTGCGTAAATATAAAATTCAATTCAAAATGTGATAAATAATTAAAGAATTTCATGAAACTGCTTGTTAGCTTGTTGGTATTTATATTTTGACGGTGTATTTTTACCTATAAATACCCAATTTCAAAATTTATAAATATGTGGCTGATTAGCTACTTTGCCGGTGCCCTTATCTCAGACTTGCGCGCGCATGCAGCGCTGAGCGCGCGAAAAAATAAAATTACGGCCGCCATCTTTTAAATGGGTTTCTGTTTGTTAAGTTTATTCACAGTATTGCATTTCGTTAGTGTTGTTTTTTATTTACTTTTCCTCGCAAGTGTGTTGAAAAACGTCGTATGAAACACGTGAGCATTGGTCATTACACTTCTCGTCTCCATTAAGCCTTCGCCTTCGGCTCAGGCTTAAAAACCGACTCGAGTGTAATGACCAACATACCACACTTGTATCATAATGTACTATTATAGTATTTACATTGTTGGCTACCTACAGTTAAAACAATAACCGACTTCTCGATAATCGATAAATAATGGACAAATTGTGTTTTTGTTAGTGGTGGTAGCGGAGCGGAAGAACACCGGCTTCTCATTCGGGAGGTCGTGGGTTTGAGTCCTGGCATGTACCAATGACATTTTTTTTCTAAGTGTGAAATTATAGTAGCAATACCACTCGCTAATGTGAAGGAAACCATCGTGAGGAAACCGTTCACACACCTCAGCGCTTGGAATTGCTAATCCGCGGTGGGCACGTGTGGGAATTAAGCTGATATTCTCTCTCTCTCTCTGAGAGAAGGCTTGTGCCCTACAGTGGGACATTATATAGGCTACATAAAAAAATGTATTTTTGGAAA
Organism: Yponomeuta malinellus; assembly: GCA_947308005.1. Taxonomy (NCBI): domain Eukaryota; kingdom Metazoa; phylum Arthropoda; class Insecta; order Lepidoptera; family Yponomeutidae; genus Yponomeuta; species Yponomeuta malinellus. The sequence goes on from OX371003.1 coordinate 19,639,889, forward strand.
GCAAAGATTAGTTAGAAAAAATACCCAAATCGCTTCAAGTGTTCCTTCGAGTGAAGCGTTCCCCCGATTTCTCCACGAACCCATCATAATTCAGTACCGACTGGGCAGTCTCCTTTCAAACAAAAACGTGTTTTCCAAATCGGTCTAGGCGTCTTCGTGTAATCGGGCAAAATACGTAACAAAAAGATTCCTATTCCGAAGAATTGAGAAACTCATCCTTTTTTGAAGTCGGTTAAACATGCGCAATCTTATATATAACAATGAATTGCCGTTCGTTAGTCTCACTAAAACTCGAGAACGGCTGGGCCGATTTGGCTAATTGTTGTTTTTATTATATTTGTGGAAGTCCAGGAAAGGTTTAAACGGTGAGAAAAAAAAAAGGTTGACGTCGGTGATACGAAGTTCACGGGGTCATCTAGTTACTGATAAATGCCTATTAGAGTTTGTAATTTGCAACAATTTTTATTCTTCAGCTTTTGAAAAGTTTTTGGTAAAATTTCCGTTTAAAAAATAAAGTTATGCATTTTTATGTTCCTCCTGCTTTTAAGTGGCACTGTTCGACAGAAAATGCTTAAAACTACATGTTTTGAATGGTATTTTTTGTAAGTAGGACAATAATTTACTCTAGGTTTTAACGTTAATTGAGCGCCTAAAGACTTTATTCCATCTAAAACATAAAAATTTCGTGTCACAGTGTTTGTTATCGAACTCCTCCGAGATGGCTTCACCAATTTTTATGATTTTTTTGTGAATATTTAATAGGTCTGAGAATAGGTTTTAGGTTAATTAATATGGCAAAACAACGTTTGTAGAGTCAGCTAGTATTTTTTATATATGTAAATACGGCATTAAGAAAAATAAAATACTGAGAAAAAAGAGAACACAGGAAGTTAAAAAAATATTTTTTTTACAGATTTTACCCGGAGAGGTTTGACAGTTGATTGATTGAATTGATTAATTAAATTACACTACAGAAATTAGTTTTAATTGGAGAATTAAAATTAAATTACGGCATACGGTAATTTAAATTGTCTGTGCTTACTATTTAAACTGTATCTGAAGAGTATTTTAACGAATCGTGTTATTATAAATAGGACGTCAATTTGGTGTATTTTTTTTGGAATTTTATTCTCCAAAATTAGATTTTGGAATGGAGACCTAGCTTAACTTATCATTAAGTTAATTTCGCAGTATCCGTGCTACTTTGATTTTGATACTTAAGCGACGTGGTCAATGGCAAACCATTGACATGCGACAGTTTTTCCCGGTATAAAAAAGGGTCAGGCTAATTCTATCCCTGATTCATGAGCGCGTATTACATCGAAACATTACAACACAGCTTCCACAGGATGTTTATTGATTTGCCGCCGATTATTATGAATTAATTTTATGTTTTGAAAACTGATCGTCAAAATAACGCGAGGTAAAAACTATAGGGCAGCCGTAAAGCACTAAGCCCATCGATATAGGACATCGTAGCTAAATTTGTCCCTGTTTAAGGAACAAACACACATAAACCCACGCCTGTATCCCAGAGGGGTAGGCAGAGCCAGGGACTGTCACTGGCCACGATCTTAACAGGTCACTTTCGCTTCCTCAACATTTATTAGTCGTCGCATGGACGCACGCCGGTTTTGGGTACTTGTTTTCGGGACCCTTTTGAGGAAAACAATGATAAACGAGTATAATACTTTACTTTCTCGTAATAATAATAATAACTTCCACACAACACAGACCCTTGTCCTGGTCCTAAACTCGGACACCCTGTTCTATGGTAACTAGGCCAGGACATCACACACATGGAAATACACTCACGCCAAGGCCTTGTAAACCAGAGAGCCAGCCTCAGGCCGGCCTGACTTAAGTTAAAGACACGATAACAATCGTCAAATTTTAAAAACCTATTTAGAGGCCAAAATTCCACCCATGCCGGGACTTGAACCCGCGACGTCCGGCCCACCGTGCCAGCACTCTCCCAACTGAGCTAATGGGCAAGTGCAGGCATCGATGAAATTTCGAGCCTCTTTACAAACTTCTCTGTATTCGGCCGAAGTGATTTACATCACTGGCAGCCCCGAGTAACCCACTTTGCAGTTAGGTTTTTACATCGGAATGATATCGCTGTACCTACATCATTATTTTTGTTGCACTAACCCGTGCTGAGGACAATAGTGCAACAAAAATAATATAATCGTCAAATTTCCAATATTTCGTGTTTCAAACTGAGAATTACTCTCTTACACACTGGTTTTGTACACTTTCATCGTTTTTGAACCACGCTGTACCGTCTGCGGAACAGCCCTGTCAATCTTGAAGCATTAGCGATGGGGATTGCAATTGGCATGTGCGTACGGTGTGGCTTGAGTCCACGCCAGCAGCCTAGAGTGACCACAAGTCTGGGAAAGATCCGTGCGGAAGTAGGAAACTGTTAAAAACGTATCCTGTATCGGAAAACTTAAGTTACTTGAGCGTTAATCGATCCATTGAAAATAGAAAAAATATCATGTAGGAGGTCCAATAATTATTTATTTATTTATCACATTGTCCAACATTACAGTTCGAAACTAATTCGTTGCACAATTAAATTTAATGTGCGAAATAACAATTTAAAAAGAGAGGTTTTATTCTCTTGTAGTATACATTTTTACTGGGCTTGTTATTAATTGCCGTTTCATCTCCAGCAATCAGGGGTCTATCACGTTTTATAGTTAAAAAAAAAAGAAAGTATCGAGGCCCGTAATTGCCTGCCCCTCTGGGATACAAGCGTGAGTTCGTGAGTATATGTAATATAATATTTGATAAAAACGGGCCCCTGGGATTCAACGAGTAATTCGGAGTAATCAGAATAAAATATGTATGGATTTAGCGAGCATTCTTATTTACTTTACACTTTCTTTCACATAAAAGCCATACTTAAAGAAAACACAAATTTACAAAATAAAAAGGTATACATGGCGAGCTTATTTCATAATAATAAAAACACAGTACATGTAATGTGTTAGGTGGATCTAAGGTTCATATTGTTTTTAGAAATGCTGTGCCGATAAAATAAAATATTAAACGTTCTTACATCGACGGCATATAGTTAAAATCTTTATGTTTGTTTTTGGATTCTTCCCGCAAATTCCCGCCTTATGGTATCACTACACGAAACATCTATTGTGAACTACGGCTGAGTGCACGCGACCTTAACTTGCATCGATAGCGTTCAAGGTCTATTGTTTATATTGTAAGCTTTAAATCTATAATTACTATTTACCATAGGTAATTTTTCCGTAACAAGGAAAGGGCTTTTCCAGTAGTCATCGTGATAAATAATTTTTAACTAATTTACATACGTATATAGGTATGTATTGTATTACATAATGTCAATAATTTGTTTAAGCATTTTCTTATGCTGATAAAAAAACACTCCTGACGTACTTTTGCATTATATTGGATTATAGTAGTGAAGGATTTTTTTAATTTTTTTAAAAATTATTCCCTAGTCGCTGCATAGATGGCGTTGAACTTGGTAAGTTTCTGCAAGGAACGGAACGTCACATTATTTTTTTGATTATTTCACTTGGATGTAATCCAATTTAGACCATAAAACGAGACTTACATACTTATATAATTATTACATCACAAATAAATATCGTTCCGAATTCAACAATACACGTTACAGCAATATCCATTGACGTCCATTTTGAAACGCCTATCATAGAGGCGAATACGTGAGTAGAGTAATCTGAAGTGCGTTCCGATTTGCCCATGCTCGCTCACGGTCGCAAATCGGAACGCACGCCTAGTAGCATGTCAGTTTAGCGCCGCCGTCTACGGAGTTCTTGGTAACTACTTTTTTTTTCAAAAAGAAAACCCCCCATTGAAATGAAACGTCCATGATCAGCATTCTTGGGGTGACTGAACTGTGTAGATTAAATTATGTGTTTTTTTTCTACTGTATGTGTTGTCTTTGTTTGTTGTTTTTATATCAGCAATATGGGTCTTGAAACATGAAATAAATGCACGTTTTTTAATGTACTTATACACGTCCCACTGCAGGGCACGGGCCGTCTCTCAGAGAGAGTTTATAAGCTTAATTACCACGCGTGCCTACCGCGAATTGCAGTTGTATTGCTACTATAATTTCACAAGTGTACGTAACTTGGAAAACAAGGTCATTGGTACATGGTACAAAGTGATTCGAACCCACGACCTCCCGAATGTGAAGCCGGCATTCTACCGCTGCGCTGCCACCGCTCCTCGCTCCCATTAGATTGGGTCCCATAAAATATTTATCAATAATTCCGTATATAAATACGTGACAAATGACGGATACATAATGATTGTTAAATCATCCTCATCATCATCAGCCACCCAATGCCCACTGTAGGACTTCATGGTTTCCATAACCATGAGGGATTTTGCCATAATCGCCCCGCTTGGCAGGCGGGTTGGCGATCGCAGTATGCGGTTGGAATCTCAGGAAGACGCTGCTGCCCGTCTCCTGGTAATTGTTTTCCTTAGTCGCCTTCTACGACATCCACGGAAGGAAATGGAGTGACCCTATTCCTAATCCGACGCCACACGGAACATGATATTTCATGACAAATTAAAATGTCCGACAAATAATTTCCACGTCCTGGTCCCAAACTATGATACCCTGTGCTATGGTCACCGGGCAAGGACACCACAAGCGTGGAAATACACCCAAGCTCAGGCCATTTGCACAAATGTACGGCGGCCCGGCTACAAATGTACGGGAAACACGTAACCACATATTATTTAAACTGCGTCCGAGGACTGTTTAAGATGATCCGGTTTTTTTTTAACGACACCAATATAGTGTTTTTTTTTTGTAAAGGACATTTATTTAAATTAAATTAAATGCATGCGCTATTATAAATCCGGCTCCACTCCATTACCTTCCGTGGATGTCGTAGAAGGCGACTAAGGAAATAAATTACCAAGAGACGGGCAGCAGCGTCTTCCTGAGATTCCAACCGCATACTGCGATCGCCAACCCACCTGCCGAGCGTGGCGATTATGGCAAAACCCCTCATGGTTATGAAAACCACGAAGGAGGCCTATGTCCTGCAGTGGACGTCAAATGGCTGATGATGAAATGCTGAAATAAAAATTTTTGTGTTTCTTCTACAATTGTGTGTTTGTAGCTACATCATAAAATACTTTCTGCTTTAACGAATTTGCATCCATAGTTACACTTAGGTCATGTAGTACGCAGAGTAACCATATCAATCAATAAAACGTATAATTTATGAAACGATTTGTATAAACATGGAAATTAATTATGTAGGCGCTTAGTTATTTGTTATTCTCGCTTTTGTAGTTACTTGTGACTGATCTGAAGATGCCGACACGAAAACTTCCGTATTTCATGTCAAATGTATTCCCCTATTTCATAGCAATAATAAGCCTTGTGTATAAAACACGTTTCAAAACACTTTTCAAATGCAGCTCAACTCTGTTTTTAGGGTTCCGTACCTCAAAAGGAAAAACGGAACCCTTGTAGGATAACTTCGTTATCCGTCCGTCCGTTCGTCTGTCTGTCAAGACCCCTTATCTCGGGCACGCGTGGAGGTATCGAGTTGAAATTTAAACTATATTATAAGTACTTAAGTCTACAGTCTTTTGAAGCTGCGAAAAAATCAAACTTGTAAACAAACACTTTCCTATGAACTAGCACTATGAAGTTTCACAAGTAATATAGTTGTATACTACACATACAGGGAAAAATCTGAAAACCATACATTTGTAATTAAATTTAAATTATAAATTGGAAGTATTTGAAGTTCGGGGAAACGCTCGGAAAAAACTGCGAGACTCGACCCTGAACTAGTTAATTATAATATTATTATGTACCTACCTAAAAATTTGTACGGTGCCCACGGTGGGCGGGTCCGACTTGCACTTGTGCGGTTTTTTTACTCACGACAGACTATTTAAGTTGCATTTGAGGAGTGCTATAAAGAATCATGTTTTTATAAATGACACCGAAGATCAACTTGTTGATCAGCGCCTAATATTACATACGTATAGTAAAACATAAACTCACGCCTGTATCTCGGAGAGGCAAGCAAAGACCAGGGTTTGCCACCACCCTCACAGGCTTCTTTCGCTTCATTAACGTTCGTGAGTCGATCCATACATGCACGCCGGTTTCGGGTACGTTTTATCTTGCCCTTCCCTAACACATTCCCATTTGGTACAAGTGTGTCTACCTGGGACGCCCCTTACTAGCCCTTCGACTCATATTCGTTCGATATATTTCTTTCGTCAACCTTTCTACCTTCATTCTCTCCACGTGTCCAAACCAACATGTCTCCATTTCACCATGTTCGTAATGACGCAGAGAATACGTAGGTTTTGGGAAGGGCTTTATTCTTTTAACCTTTTGTATATAATTCAAACGAAGGACCGGTAAGGGACGTCCCAAGCGCACCTACTTCGACCAAATAGGGGATGTATTAGCGAAGAGCAAGATAAAAAACCCCCGAAACCGGCGCGACTAATGAATGGTGTTGAAGCGAAATAGGTGTGTCAGGGTCGTGGCAGGAGGCAAACCCTGGTATCTGCCTACCCCTCCGTGATACAGACGTTAGTTTATGTAATGATATACCTACAATTATTCAAAGGGTCAATACAATATTAAAATCGTCCTTCCGTGTCGATAGTTGAAGGGCAGGAACTCAATACCAGATTCACAGTAACTAAAGCTACTGATTTATTCTTGACGCTTGGGTGAAGACGCATAAAAGGATGCGCTTCATTAAATACCGCATCACCTTTATCTTCGATGCCTTTAGTAGTTCATTATTGGTGTTTACCGTTCATTATCTAACGGGCGGCATTTTAGTCATCTGACAAACTTTGAGGGATCTTTCTACTCGTCAATACAAATAACTTTTACTATGGGACCAAACATACATAAGCAGCCTATATACGTCCCACTGTAGGGCACAGGCCTTCTCTTAGGGAGATAGTATGGGCTTAATCACCACGCGTGCTATTATTATTATTTAAAAGAAACCCAAACAGAATTGAAGATATTCGATTACGAACCTAAATTATGTGACGACAGATCACCAAGTTCTATGCGTAGGCATGTATGTAGTTCAAGAATGAATGCTCAAATGAAGGTCATCACTTGGTAAAACAACACGTACGTCATTCATTCATTACAAAGCATATTTAAAAAAATTGTTCATTGTAAGACAAAACGTTTACTTCACCTTATTTGTGCACATAATAGTTCATAGTTCACCTATTATTTATTTGAGCTCGTGCTACTAATAAAGTTCCTTAAATACATAGCATTACGAACCAAAATTCTTTAACTCGTGGGACTTTTTCACCGTTCATCGTATTTGTTAGTCATTCCTGTAACAACTCATTCATTCATTGTCATTCGCGAGTCAAAAGGTACGTGAGCTGGCACGAAACGTGAGCTAATGAGCTATAACGATAACGAACTATGAACTGCTAAGAAATTAATCTTTGAAGGAAATTAATAAAATCACTCTTTTCTTTTCAATTAAACGTTGACGCACGTCTATTTTTGTGACTGTAACGTCACATTAGCTTAATTTAACCGTTCCCTGATCGAATGACAATGTAGTGAGAGATTTACGGTCTTAGTTATAAAAACACTATTTCTCTAAAAGAATCCTCAGATTACGTTTTTCCCTTTGCCACAGACTATTTGAACTGTCTTTGAGGAGTGTATTAAGGAGTCCTGTTTTTATAATTCAATTCAATTCAAATATTTTTATTCATTATAAAAACCGAATATTTACTTAATGAACGTCAAAGTTGTTAGTTTCACAATTAATAGATTACGTTGAGAAGAAGCGAACAATTTCTTTGTTTCTCCACATTAATTATTTTTAAAACACGTTTTAACTTAATTAACAGAGTTTTTAACTTAAAATATTAGTCATGAATGTGTTGAACACTAGTCACAATCGTCCTGTAATTAATATTAATCTACTGTTTAATGCCAAACATCTTTGTCTTCTAAATAATCCTTGATGTTATAGTAAGCCTTTTTGCACAGAGTGTGCTTAACACACTTTTTAAACCGCGTTGGATGTAACTCTAATATATCTTAAGGAATTTTGTTTTAGAACCTTATAAAGGATGTATTAACTTTTGCAGGTCTAAATCGTGGAAATGACAATTTGCTTTTATTTCTAGTATTAACATTATGATGTCCACCAACATTTTCGAAGTCTTTGATATTTTTTCTAACGCAATACATAATATTTTCAGAAATGTAACATGACATGCAACTGTTAAGATGTTGGTTTCTTTAAAGAAATCTATTAGCGAATCATATACCTAAGACCGTTAAGTCATAGCCTGGTCATAGTAAGACGTTTTATTGGTTGTATAGTAATAAATTAGATGCATTTATACGCATTAACTAGATGCATTATACATTGTGATTGGCTCAAAGAGGTGTGGCAGTGTCATAACAAATTAAATGGCATACCTGACTTAATTGGAACAAGATTGAAAGACTGCCACGTTGGTCTAGCGGTATCACGTCTGATTACCATGCCGGAGGTGGGTTCGATTCCTACTGGGTGCCGCCGTACATTTGTACAAATGGCCTCAGTCTGGTATTTTCATGTTTCCTGTTGTCCTTACCTGGTTACAAATAATCTTACTTGAAATAAAATTACGAAGAACTTTTACTCGAAATAAAACCTTCTATTGTAAAAATTTTATTTAACAACCTCTACTATGAATAATTTAATTACCCAAAAAAAACAATAATTAGACTGAGTTGGTTACAAATTTAAAAAAATATGTTTTATTTGGGCACCATTTTTTTTCTATAGCTACATTAGTATCCAAGAGTAAATTGAGTAAATTAAAATACACTGGAAAGGAAGAGCCGAAAATCGGGCTCAGTGGCGTATCTTGGGAGAGGCCTATGTCCAGCAGTGGACTTACACCGACTGATAATGATGATGATGAAAGTACACTATGTATACTTGTAATTCTGTTTAGTTCGTAGACGAGAAACCATTCTATCTACACAGCCCAAGAAGCTCACTGTTGGGCATAGGCTTCGGTGACGGTAAAGAGGCCTGTGGTACACCTTTGCAAAATTCAATATTTAAATATTTTTTTCATTATAAAATGAAAATGTTTACTGAATGAACAGCAAGTTGGACCTTGAACTCTGTCGCCCCAAGCGTAAAGGTATGTGAAACGTCCGATATTGACAGATATATTTTTCAGCGCCAATGTCGCGTAATATCATCCCAATGCCGCGCGAAATGAACCTTGACAGTGACAGCAAAGATGGTCGGAGCCACGAAAATGGCGACTGCGCTTCGCATGTGTATAGGCGCATGGGATAAAAAGGGGATGGAACTTCGTCAAAGTGAATACGTTATTAAAATTGCGGGAAGGAAATAATGCATATCTAGCCAAATAAACCACGGCCAACAATGTACGGCCTATATCCGTGTACATGGGACACGAATTATTGCCCGTAAGTTACCTATAAGTAGTAATTGCGTAATTCAAAGGAAAAGGTGCACCGGCAGAAGAAAATCATAATTCCGTAATATGCGAGGATAGACTAACGCCTGGGGCTGGCGTCGAATATCTATTTAATATATTTTTTATACTTGTTAATTACGTAATAAAGGTGATAATTACTTAATTAAAGGAAAAATGCACAGGTAGAAAAATAAAATCATCACTACATAACATCCGAGAATGGACTGAAGTGGCTACTGTTTAAAATCTATTTAATCAATGAAATTCGTTTTGGATGTGGTTTAATTACCCATACCGGAGATACAGTTTCAGGTTTTGCGTTATTTTTAAAACGTTATGACAATATATGACAAACCCCTTTATTAGTGTTTTGTTTCTTGTGTGCAATAAAGAATATTATTATTTTTTCTTATGATAAGCCGTCGATTTCCTGGCCCCACATTCACATGAGATCACCCGAGTCCGCGCGCTTATGTGTCGATATTTACGACAAGCTATAGATGACGTCACACGCCCGCTGCCCGATCTTGGTGCTTCCTCTGTCTATGTTTACGGCCGTGACGAATGCGGATAGGGTTTCCAGGCCCAATAATAAAAAAAAACAGACTAGATGCCGTAGAAAGCCGGATATTTTGTCCTAAAAGCCGGAGTAAACACGGCTTTCTAGTTCAATAGTGCAGCGATCAATTTTAATTTTTCACGGTTTCATTTCATTCCATAACATTTTTGGAGATTAACTGGGCTTTTACCGTTATGCATTATTTACTTCCTTATTCTTCACAATAAAAATAATTTAGCGGATCTGCGGCTGTTATTTGGCCATATCACTAGTTTTTTTGGTTGAGAGTACACAAAATAATTTCCCGCGATACTACTGAGCTACAAAGCCATGTTTGTTCCGGCTTTTAGGACAAAATATCCGGCTTTCTACGGCATCGAGTCCGGTTTTCTTAGTTTTAGGCCTGGAAACACTACCGGGAAGCTTGGAAAACCATGTGGAAGGCCTGCATTGGGCGTCAAATGGCTGATGATGATGATTATGAACACTACTGAATTAAGTACAGCTTTGAAAAGCTAAGTCTGCTCGTTTCATAAGAATAAAAAAAAATTCAACAATGAGTAATGAGGTGCCGACCGCTATGGATATATTCCATGTGACAAAAATCCTAAGGGTACCTAAACATAACATAACATAATATAAACTCACGCCTGTATCCCTGAGGGGTAGGCAGAGACCAGGGACTGCCACTTGCTACGATCCTGACAGATCACTTTCGCTTCCTCAACATTCATTAGTCGTTGCATGCACGCACGCCGGTTTCGGGTACTTTTTATCTTGCCCTTTGTTAATACATCCCCTATTTGGTCGAAGTATGTCCGTCTGGGTCGTCCCTTACCAGTCATTTTTTTTTCTTTTTTGTTCTTTTTTTTGCACTAACCCGTGCTGAGGACAATTTTAAAAAACCTATTTAGAGGCTAAAAATTCCACACATGCCGGGACTTGAACCCGCGACCTCTGGCTAACCGTGCCAGCGCTCTCCCAACTAAGCTAATGGGTAAGTGCAGGCATCAGCGAAATTTCGAGCCTCTTTACAAACTTCTCTGTATTACGTACAGGCAGTGAGGTCGCGGGTTCAAGTCCCGGCATGGGTGGAATTTTTAGCCTCTAAATAGGTTTTTAAAAAAGGTACCTAATAATTTGAAGACCCATCAAACACCTCTGCAAGTGTACCGTCCAGCACGAGGAATTGATAGTCTCACTGGAGTCTCAGAGGGTCTTAAAATAGCCGGATTACTTCGTAAATGTTTAGCCGTAATGACCGTAAAAGCCAAACATGTCCAGCTATATCCGAACGCCTGACAACCCTAAATGCGGATGTTCATTATGGGTTTGTAGAGCGCTGGAATTTGTATCCTCGTATATACCTACATCAATCAAATCAAATAAAAATGTTTTATAAAAAAAACTGAATTAAAAAATAACCAACAACCCGGCATCAACCTGGGTACGAATCTAAGTTGTATTTAATTTTGGTGCCGCATGCTTAGTAGTTAATGCTCAGCAGTCAGGTTGTTGGTTATTTTTTATTTTAGTTTACTTAAATATGTCCTGTTAAATGTCACGATAGCCACATTTTGTTCTCTTGATTTAGTAGAGAGGAGGGCTTGTATTCACAACACAGGTTTTTTGCCTACTGTGAATACCATTCTACACCAACTATGAGATACTTAATAATAACTATGTACCGACTAATGTAACATGTAAGTATCTTGTTAAATTGGATCAATAAATTTTATCGTATCTTATCTTTTAAATTTTTTATTTTTTTTATTTTTAGTGATTTTTCTTTTTAGTGTCTTTAGTGTCTTCTACTGGCCAGTGTATAGTGCCTTCCCCGTTGATCCACATCCACTTTTTTTTAATCCACGATTTTTTTTTGGATCCAAGCCTTTGATTTGACGGACAACTTACCAATACAAATACACACACAATTTTTTTTTCAAATATACCTTAATTGTGAGGTTTTCTTTATGATTGAGTTTTGCTTTGTAGTTAATTATTCCGCAGGCGTGTGCTAAAAGGCAAGTCCTGTAAGTCCTGTAACACTGACAATTGTGCTGAGCACACACATTTTGCTAGAAATCATTATATGAGGTGTAATAAAAATAGATACTTAACAATAATTTCATCAAATATTATGTGATGAGGATCTCATTAAGCTCTCTAAGTTCTTCGAGATGCTAATTTAGACGCTAACACTGTCACCGACGGTGAAATACCTCGGGGTGACGTTGGACAGCAAGCTAAACTGGAGCGTACACCTACAGAACACCATAAAAACCGGATTTTGTACGATTTTTTTTTTTTTTACAAGTTGGTCGCCTATTACTCGTTAACTTGTAAAGCCTATTAAGCCGTAGTAGTTTTCCTTTAAAGTTCATTATTAAGTGATACTGCCCTGATTTCGATTTGAAATTTAGGCAGGTAAAAAAACTACACTGCGCGTGGCGCAACACGCACTTGGTCGGTTTTTATTAATTTTAGCTGTGATTCTAGTAAGAGTAGTATTTAGCATAACAAAACAAACATATTAATTAAACAAAAAAATCAATATTATTAACTCATACGAATTGTCCTCAAGTTAAATCCAGCCCTGGGCCCACTCAATAAATAATAAACTGACAAAAAACTCATAGAACAAAAGTTTTGAAACACAATCCGTAATAGTTTCAGTTTCAGGAATTGAGAATTTTAGAATTACCCTTTTTAAAAATACTAGCTGATCGGCAAACGTTGTTTTGCCATATTAGTTTAGCCTACGCCCTATTCTGAGACCTACCAATAAATTTATAAAAATCGGCGAAGCTGTTTCGGGAGAGTTCGATAACAAGCACTGTGACACCAGATTTTAGTATATTAGATTTGATGGCTGGGCTAACAACATCTCAAGGTAACAAACGTGAGGGTGTTTTCAGCCATCAATCCGAATCACTATTTGGCGGGTAATCAAACGGTAACAGACAACAGTGGTACAGATTTTCAGCGACCGTTACAAAACCCTGAGATTTACTGACCGTGCCGTCCCCACACCTATAAACTATTTGCGGCAGCAAAAAGACAGCTTTGTTTAACAGCCACTTAGGCACCTGCACGTGAACTCTGCCAGGTTTATGAGTTAGCGGATTATTACAGTTGCGGCCAATAGTGCGCCGAGAGCTGGCACAAGGCTTTAATGCATAAAGATGGGGTTAGAGTGTTCGTGGCAATGAATTCCAATGAGTGTTTGGCCACAACTACTAAAGAAGAGGACTGTTAGCTTTAGGAGTACCTACCAGCCTGGGTAGTACGAAGAAGCTAGTCAATATGTCAAAAGTCGCGAGTTTCCAGTACATTAACTGTCAAATTCTGACATTTTTCGCGCCACAAGACGCGTGACTCGCTGCCATGCAGGGGCCTGATTCATAAAATCACAATTCGTGGTTTACAATGACAATTAGTTGTATATTGCGGAGTAGATTAACCCATACGTTATAAAATAGGAAGACAGCTACGCAATGTACATCGAACTGTAATAATAAAATATGAATTGTAGTTTCATGAAATGCAGCCCAGTTAGGTTAGAAATTATTAGTTCATGCCCATGCATAAATGGGCCACTTTTGTGTATCGACGACGTTCTTTGCAAACTCACTATGTACATAAGTCGAAACTTACTTATATAGGTAGGTAGTAAGTGTGAGAAACTTATAATTCGCATTTTGCCTCGATGACCCTGCTGTCAACTATTGGTCCGTACACATAAATATACATAAACTTTTACTGCAACACGGAAAAAAATCGAAATCATTAGCACTACACTCGATAAACTTAATTCCTGATTTACTTACTTGTAAGTGAAAGTAAGTGAATCCGGAATTTAATCAATCAATCAATAGATTTATTTCGGAACAAGTCCATAGCGTTAGTAATAATAATAATAGTAATTTTAATATTACAAAGATTTAGTAGTTTATTACAGTAGTTTTAGTTAGCACAGTATTAGTTAGCACATTATTGATTTATTTCATACTATTGTTTTACATGAACTGAGATCCTGTGCCTCAGCATAGGGCTGTCAGTCCTATTTGCAATGACATTAAGGAGGCACTCGTGTTGCGCACTATGGCATAAAAATCTTGAGTACGCGCCTCGGCGAATATTGGTGATGCGCTGCAGTATCGCGGCAGCGTCATCAGTATCCGGAAAGCATTATTGTACTGGATTCGCAGGGCATTGAACGACTTCTTTGTATAACTGACCCACGTGTAAAACGACTCTCAGAAGGCCCTAAATAGAGTCTTCTTTACAGGTATGCTACACCGTACAAACCTACGGGCCAGCATGTTACACCTTACTGATAATGCCTTGCGCTCCCTCTCCATATCCATGTCGTCCGTCAGGTCCTCGGTGACTCAGTGGCCCAAATAATTAAGCAAGATACCCTAGTTACTGCATTACCACCTAACAGCACTGGCGGTACCTTGGAATTAAGTTTGTATGGAACAGCGGAATTTATTGTCGCGATTTTGGTGTTTTCCCCATAGAGTAAAACCCTCCATTTTCGGATGTAATGAGGATTTTGTTCACTCTGTACATCAAATTAAAAAATCTGAATGACAGTGACCTAATGACAAGAACCTGACCTAAGAAAGAAGTCTGCCATCCCACCGTGTGTCCAGTAAACTAAAACCCATATTTTGTTGCCAGATTATCACGCCAAACCTTCACGAATTGGCATAAATTCGGATCTGGTAAACCTAAAGATCAATAGATCAAAGATACGGCAAATCTATGTCTATTTTCATTATATTATTGTGCCAAATGCAACGTTTGAAAGCAAGATGCCGAATTTTGTCTAAAAGATAAGACAGGTATTTATTCTGTGGTCCTGGCTTGATTCCCATAATTTTAATCATCTTGCAACCGTCAGGTTTAGTTGAAAGTGACGTCATGGATATGTACTGTCTGGTATTACACTAGTACAGCCATTAAACAGAGTTTGTTTGGTGCAATAAACAATATTATTTTTAGTCTTCACTCGAGGACGAGGCTGGCCGAATGCAGAAAGAAGTGGCATCATGCCTTCAGGACTAATATGAGCTGATGGATTCACTTGAATTACATCGAATACGAATTCACTAGTGAAGAATCGCCTGTCGGCTGCGATTCTTACGGCCTGTGCCCAATACTGGGCATAGAGTTCTTCTCTGTCACACCAACTCTTTCGATCCCCTGCCAATTTCGTCCATTGCTTTCCCACGGCTTTAGTAAAGTCTGAATACCAATCATATATCCAACCTCGACCACCACACTGACTTATTACGCACTTTGTGAAATTATGACTCATCTAATTGTCTGCAATATAAGTGTCTCTTATTTTTTCAATTTCAGCCCCAACGTTGCAGAGATGACCTTGAACAGCGCATCGGCAAGATACGCTACGACGTAAGCAAAGCCGCCACCTTCAGCGCCGAGAACCACCACAAGTTCTTTCTCGGGCACATGATCGTCTTCCGGATGCACCTCAACAAGGTAAGTGGTCTTTGTTGAAATATCATAAGGTATAATTTTACGGTCGGCGAACTAAAGAACATAAGTAAAATTGTCATTAACTTATCTTTTTACACAACAAAAGTAATTAAAATAGCAGTTTCCTTAATTTTTGTAAAAAACATATATATCAATTTATTGTTTCATGACATCTCTCCGTTTCAACAAAGCTTATAAAAATGTAATGTAGTAATTTTATGATAAGTTTTTTTCACTGCCTCAAAAATGTATGTATGTATGTCCGACAACGATAGAATTTATATGGTGTTAATAGATATGGTATTATCAGCTATGGTATTATTAACGTCTTCAATCATAGTAGCTGGTAGGGAGGTTTTTTTTTAATTTTAAAATGATTTAAAAATAGTAGATACCTCTCAGCTTCTCTAACAACTTTTAGATCATCATCATCAGCCATTTTACGCCCACTGCAGGATATAGGTCTCCCTCATGGTTTTCGCAAACCATGAAGGGTTTTGCCATAATCGCCACGCTTGGCAGGCGGGTTGGCGATCGCAGTATGCGGTTGGAATCTCAGGAAGACGCTGCTGCCCGTCTCCTGGTAATTTATTTCCTTAGTCGCCTTCTACGACATCCACGGAACGAAATGGAGTGACGCTATTCTTAATCCGGCACCACACGGATATAATAGGTTGAACTCTACTTTTAGTTACCATGGGGAAAATTATAAAATCACGAAAAAAATATCAGCTACTGCATATTATACATATTTGGGAATCGGGACCAACATTTTAAATCCGTAGGGGGAAGATTTGGTACTAAAAAAATCAAAAACAGAAGTTAACTTGTGCTGTGGGTTTTGTATTAAAATAAAATTAAACGAAAAAAATATATATATTTTTAATGTTGCATTGTTGAAAGAGAACAAATTAAAATAGGGATTTTATCCCTTAACCCAACATCTTTTTTTGTACCCTAATATAAGTCCCAATGCAGGCCACAACCCAACATCTATAATATAATGGTCCTGGTGGATTAATATTGGCATACATGTGGTGATTTTCAGAGTGAGGAGTTCATCAGTAAAAGCGATAGGACCGTCAGGACTTGCGGCATCGCTTGCGAAGTAAGTAGCAATATCAAACGTATTTAGAGGCTAAAAATTCCACCCAGGCCGGGACTTGGACCCGTGACCTCTGGCTAACCGTGCCAGCGCTTTCCCAACTGAGCTAATGGGCAAGTGAAGGCATCAGTGAAATTTTGAGCCTCTTTACAAACCTCTCTGTATTACGTACAGGCAGCGACATCTGGCCGAAGCGATTTACATCACTTGCAGCCCCGAGCAGTCGGTTTCAAATCACTTCGGCCAACCGGATAACTGGCTACCTTAGATTGGCCTAGAAATGAACGTTAGATAGATTTAGGTTTTTTCATTGATTATTTTCATCACTTTTTTCACGTAGTCAGGCATTTTTTCGTTGCCGTTCAAAATTGCTTGCGTTGATTGTTCGTCCGTCACTTATGTAGGTTCTGACAGAATACCAGCGTCACGGGTTGTCAACCGGGAACCTGTGACATATGCTGAGTCAAGAACCTTTTCTTGTACCATAGCACTCAGCGCCTCCACCATATCACTTCATCACTACTGTGTGATTGTTTAGAATAAGATTATTTATTATTACTTTTTACTTTAAGCTTTTTTACTGATTTCGCGTTTTATTACTTGTAAGATTTTATGTGTGTTGTGGTATCTGAATAAACATTTTTTTCAATTTCAATATCGCCATAACAATTGACGGCGAAAACGAATAAATAATTATACCAAACGGCCAAACTTAAGCTTTGACTCTACTTGTAAGAGTAGAGGAGAGCGTGTGCAACTGTGTAAATCTCACTCACAATGCAAGAGCAGTTGTGTGTATGATGGCAATGAAAGAATAAATGCATATGATTGATGTACAAGTGTTTTTGACGTTTTGAGTTGTATGTCAGAGAACGTACGTTGATACTAAGAAGCTAAAGATTACTGCTAAAGTAACATAAAATACGAGGCCGTGAGCTTGATGCACGGTCAGCAACATGGTGATCTAGAATAGTGTACGGTGCTGTCATGTCCTCTGTTACGCTACTGGTATATTAAAACTTTTCAACCTTCCCCAGACGATCCCAAAGGTAACCCGCTGGCGCCGTCAAGCGCTGAAAGAGCTCCACCGCGTACAAGACGACATTCAGCACTCCCGACGCTCGTTTAAGGATCTGGTGACTCATGCGCGGCGCAGATTGAACAGCTTGAAGAAACAAGCGCGGACCAGGGCGCAAGATGCTGTGTACAGTTTCCAGGTCTGCTCTGATAGAGGATAGAATGGTCGTGGTCTTCTAGTAGTTTTGTAGATAGTAATAGGTTGAACTCTACTGTTGATAATGGACAAAAATTGTTTTGTAGTTATTCAAATTGCACAAAAAAAACCACTTCTTTACCTTGTTGAGTTGCAATATTCGATTCAAGCCACATCGTTGTTAACAAATGTGCTGACATCAACAATCTTTGAGTTTTTTATATCTACACTAGCTGACTCGGCAAACGTTATTTTGCAATATTAATTAGCCTACGACCCATTCTCATACCTACCAAATATGTACAAAAAAAAGTCATAAAAATTGGTGAAGCCGTTTCGGAGGAGTTCGACGACAAACATTGTGACACGAGCTTTTTATATATTAGATAATATTAGTCGAGGCACTAACTCGCCCTATCCCGATCATTCTTTTGTCGACTCTTGGAATTCTTGTAAACCACAGGGATTTTATGAAATATTTTTACTTTTCGCGAATCCGTTATGATAAGGTTGAAACACTCAGAATCACCAAGATAAAAAAGTTTTCAAATGTGGAGCCACTAAAAGTGCACCCTTTTTTAAGCAGAGAAAAGTACGAACTTCTCAAGTCACTCTGTACATCGTGTGTTTAATTCGAATGTTAATTTGCAGGATATATTAAAACAGTGCTACCTTTCTTCATCAGTCGACACGAATATAGGTATGTTTGTTCACTTTGGGGAAAATTAAAATAATCGCGAAATAAACATCAGCTATTCTATACCAAAATTAGGACATGACACCAAAATGTATGGAACATCTGATATTTTTTACTATTTGTAATAAGCCTCTTTAGTAAAAGTGGCTCAGGCTTATCTAATGGCCCTATCACATTGGTGATTTGCGAGCAATTTGAAAGCGAGGCGATTGTGCGATCTGTGATTTGGACACTCAGTAGCAAAATGCATTGATCTGACGAGGAAACACTACTGCTGGCTTTGTTACTTTGGAGACGCAGGAAACAAAATCGACAACTCAATAGCGAATCTAGGAGAATCCTTTATCAAGTACCTAATCTTCGAACTAAAACTTTCGTAAGAGTCCGACCAGGTTTCGCCCTGAATCGCAGACCCATAGAGCTTAATCATGGTGAGTAGAGAAGACGGAGCTCGCGTCGTCGGTTGCACGTCTCTTCGCTTTGCGAATCAGAGCGAAACCTGGTCGGACTCTTCCTACAAAAAACTAAGTAAGTTTATCCGGTATTAAGTTAATAAAGTACTTAACCGACTGAGAGAGAGGATTCCCTACTATGTATCCCGTATGACGTGCCGATTTTGAATTTTAGTTATTAATAGCTCTGTATTGTATCAACGACATTTGAACCTCTAAAGTCCGCTTACGCTCGTACTTTGATATGACTGAAGGAAATGGGGTGGGACGGACTGTCGAATGCGATTGTAGAAAATGGCATCGCGGCGTCGTCGCGGCGCGTACGCCGCGCAAACGCGGCAAGCTTACTGCGCAATCGCCTCGCTTTCAAATTGCTCAGAAATCAGCAGTGTGATAGTGGTCTATCTATTTGTCACATGTGACAAAATTGGCGAATTTGTACTGGATGGATCAGTACAGCCGGTCCATAAAATTATTATTGAATTAAATGAAAGCAATGTTCATAATATGTCTATGACTAAAATGGCGGCGATTATATATATGGATTATTATAAATTTTGTAAACTCAGCTAGGTATAATTAGGTATATTTTAATAAAAAAAGGCTTATGTAGAGTGGAAGTGACGTGGAGTGGAAGTTGCGTTATTTCGCCGATTTTGGTCTGAATTTTAAACAAAAACGGGCTGTTTTGACGTTGATGTTTGCAAAAACCTTAGCTACTAACTTATTTTATGTTGCAAAAAAAGTTTTAAAAGTCTACTCATGACGAAAATAAAAAAATATATGTACTCGTATCCATATTTTGATCAAAAGCTAGTAAAACGTTATAATTTTCTATTTTTAGTAGAAAAGCCCGTCGTTTTGTTTGATCACAGAAAAAGCATAATTTGTGTAAAGAAATATTTTAAAAAGAAGATAGGTAAGGTACCTAAGTATTTGAATATTTGGTTTGTTAATTGGCAAGTCATTACCCATGACAGACTGTTTTTATTAATAGTGATTCTATTTTGAATGATTGGATGCATGTATCGAAATTATTTGTGAATTTATTTATTGTTTTTTGAAGTCAAAAACGTTTTTATGAATAACGAACGACAGTATTCGAAAGGTTACCTGTAATTCGCTTTTTAATAAAAAATAATAATGTTCATCGCTACACTGTGATAGTACTAATGAAGCTTAAATCATTAATTTTAGTATGCCGTTATTAATTTAATTATAAATAAACAATTATCTTAGTAATTAATTCTCGTAATAGTACAATTCTGTTTTTCTTTAACAATCAATTATTGTTGTTAATATTATTGCATAGTTATATCACATTAAATAATTGTAATTTATTTTTGTAATAAAAATTTGTAACAATTATTACGATTTTTTTATTTATATTTGAGATAAATCTGCTGTTACCTTTACAGATACGGGCGGGCGTCATTTTATTGTACCTATACAACATGCTGCCCATGCGCTACTCTTCCAATAGTAAAAAAAAACATAAAATCTGTAAGCTTGACTTGTATAACTATTATGAATTTGAATTAATTAACTACTACAATTAATTCAAGTTTGCAATTATTGATATGGATTGTTATCAGAAAATGAACCAATTACCGAGGGTCTGCGATAGACCTTAGGTTATCTGTTATGTTATCCATTGTACGGTTAGAAAGGCAAAGATGGTATTGAATACTACTGTCCAAGTTATTTTAAAATACTGTTCAATTTACTTTACCCAGTTTTCATAACAACCATAAAAAGTTTAGCCAATCATGAATATAAAAAAATAATTCGTAATTTTTCTAAAATATTACATGATTGCTTCTGGTTGCGGGGTTCTCACGTAGTTTAAAAAAAAAGAAAATTGTGTTTTCACGGTTCGAAAATATCAATTGCTTATTCAGAGAATAAAATAAGAGAATGTGGGTAAAATGAGTACGGAGTAGGACGCAATAAATTGAATAAAAGCCCCTATTTGAGAACTAATTTCTATTGAAAACAAGTTGCCCAAGCGAGAATAATCACGTTATTGTTTTTTGTCTAGCTGGGGATTATAATTAATACTTATATACTACGACGTTAGATTTGTTAACACGATATTAAAGGAATGTTTAGAACTTTACAAAATTCTCCTTCGGTTGATATCTGTACCATAAGTATTTTCAGTGAAATTTAAATTTAAATTAAACAAACATTTTAAACATTTACATACAGGCACATACATTGCTTCTGGCCCCACACTAGGATACCCTGTGTCGTGGGAACCAGAAACAACGACATCACAAACATGTACACATCCAAGACCTGGTGTTTTTTGTTTTGTACCCAGCCGGGATTCGAACCCGGGACCTCTCGCATGGTATGCAGATGCACTACCGCTGCGCCACGAGGTCAATTCAATTATTTTATTCATTACAAAAACCAAAATTATACTCAATGAAGGGTAAAGTTGTTAGTTTCACAGTTAATAAATTATGTAGAGAAGAAGCTAAGATACAAACTACACATGTATTCTTTTCAAAAAAGTTTTACATACATACATAAACCCACACCTGTATCCCAGAGGGGTAGTCAGAGACCAGGGACTGCCACTTGCCACGATCCTGACAGATCACTTTCGCTTCCTCAACATTCCTTAGTCGTTGCATGCACGCCCGCCGGTTTCGGGTACCTTTCATTTTAAATAGTTATAAATGAAGTTCACTATGCTAGCTGTACTTATAGAAGCCCTTGAGCTTAACCTGTTATTGGCATCGAATACCAATTCACAAATCAGTATGCAAGTGGCAACAACACCGATAACTGCCATTTTATCTCATTTTATTTAATAACACACTGGTAATTAAATTAATTTAATGGTAAATAATTCGTCGCAGAGCGTAACAACGGAATAAAATGTGTAGTATGAAGTGTAGGTACTTAGATCTGCGGTTTTTTGTGCTGACTCTACTGCTACGAGATTCTTTATGTGAGGTATGTTGTTAGGTCATTTTGGTATGTAAAAGGCTTTAGTGCACACGACCTGTTTACGTCAGATTAAATATAGGGGTTAAAGTATGAAATTGCCGATTTGTACTGAAAATTTAAATTGTTTATTTTTTAAATTTTTAACAAATTTATTTAATCAAAATAGTTGCCATTATTATCTATACATTGCTGCCATCTAATGGGAAGGTCATTAATGCCTTTGCGATAGAACTCCGACGATATAGACTGCACAAACTGTGTGAAAGCATTTTGTACTGCCTCCTGGGAAGAAAACTTCTTGTCACGTAGATAATTGTCCAAATCACGAAAAAAATGGTAGTCCGTTGGAGCAAGGTCTGGTGAATACGGAAGATGACGAATGGTTTCTAACTGCAGTTCCTGAAGGGTCAAAATGGTTTCTCGTGCTGTGTGAGGTCTCGCGTTGTCGTGGAGCAATAATGGTGAAGATTGATTCATGAGTCGGAGCTGTTTTACTGCTAGTTTTGTCAACATGGTTCGGAGTTCGGCACAATAGACATCTGCCGTTATTGCTTGACCAGATCGGAGAAAACTATAGTGAATAACACCATGCTGAGACCACCAAACAGTTACCATTACCTTTTTATTGGTAAGTTTTGCTTTAGGACACTGTTGTGGCATTTGACCTGGGGTCAGCCATTGCATTTTTCTTTTCCGGTTATCATAAAGAATCCACTTTTCATCACATGTTACAATTCGATCCAATATTCCTTCATTTCTGTACCGGTTCAACAAGGCAACACAAGTTTCAACACGCGTTTCTTTCTGCAGATCAGTCAAATCATGAGGCACCCATTTTTCGTATTTTTTATTTTATTGATTTGACGCAAGTGAGTCAATATTGTGGGTAAGGTAACGTTAAACCATGCCGCTAATTCGTGGGTAGTTTGACTAGGGTCGGCTTCCACTATCTCTCTTAATTCATCGTTATTCACCTGTGTGGGCGGTCTTCCTCGTGGCTCGTTCTTTAAGTCGAAATTTCCATCACGAAAGCGTTTAAACCAAAATCGCACGGTGCGTTCATTAGTAGACCCCTCTCCAAACGCAGCATTGATATTGCAGGCTGTTTCTGCCGCGTTAGTTCCGCGTCGGAACTCGTATTCAAAAATCACTCGAATTTTCGCAGTATCCATCTTTCTTGTCTAAATTGAATAACAAAAACAATTGAAAGTCGATATTCAAATGTTTCACATTTTTTAAAAAAAGAACATCATAGAAACCATTTGAAAAAAGTTTCATTCGAAAACCTCAAACCATGAAGATTCTATGTCAATTCAAAGAACCTATTACAATAAAACGGCAATTTCATACTTTAACCCCTATTATTAATAGACCCTTAAACCCTTATTCTGAACCGTGAAACGGTGAACCTTTTATGATAGATATGGGGTTTTTTTTACACCCCGTATAGTGTGGGTACGTGTTTTTCCTAGACAAACGCAGACGCGCCGACAGAAAAACTACTTGAAACGTACAAAAGTAACTTCAACACAGCGAAAGCAGTAGAAAAAACAGAAAAGAATTCTACTAAGGCTGTAACTGATGAATTTCTCGTAAACGTTGTAAAGAAGATGACGGTTTACAGACTACAAATGATTATTCACCGAAATTATAGTCTTGGACACGAATCTAATGAAAAGGTAAGTAAGGTTACATTAAGACCAAGCATAGGAAGACCACTCGCTAACGGCGAAGGAAATCATCGTGAGGAAACCTGAGTGTCTGAGCCATTCACATACCTCAGCGCTTGAAATCGCCACTCCGCGGTGGACACGCGTGGTGATTAAGCCAATACTCTCTACATACCCATACAGATCGCGTTTGCAAAGTGTCTATACAATCTCTCAGTCATGTTAACAGTCATTTGGGATCACGAACCTGGGACTAGATACCATTTATACCAAAAATAGAAAAAAATAGATCGTAATAATAATCATAAAATAGAAATAATCCTATACAATACGATAGTAATTTTGGTATATTTTTTTATCATCCAAAACTCAGTACAGCTCAAATTGTATCTAGTAATAATTTAGACTCATTTTGTAGTCATTTATAATCATTTATAGCAGATAAATTTTAAAAAATCATAAAAATAATGACCAACGGCCCGAGATAGGACATTGAAAAGTACCCTAGTACTTTATTGCATACGTGACATTTAACAGGACATTAAATGACATTACATTAAAATCTGGCCAAGTGCCTGTCGAGCCACGCCTACTTTTACGGAACCCTACATTGCGGGCTCTATAGAAGTAGGGGTTTTTTACCTGCTTTACAGATTGAATGTATTGAAGCAAATTAACATTACATAACATAAACTCACGCCTGTATCCCAGAGGGGTAGGCAGAGACCAGGGACTGCCACTTGCTACGATCCTGACAGATCACTTTCGCTTCCTCAACATTCATTAGTCGTTGCATGCACGCACGCCGGTTTCGGGTACTTTTTATCTTGCATCATCTCCTATTTGGTCGAAGTATGTTCGTTCCCTTACCGGCCCTTCCATCCACATTCGCTCGATATATTTGTTTTGTCAAAGCAAATTTAAATTGAATTTGTACGAAATTTTCCTTTTATAAGTTGCTAACCTATTACTCGTTAACTTATAAAGAAAGAAAGATATATTTAGCCTACGCCTATTTGGCCGTGATAGTTTTCTTTTTAAGTTCATTATTGTGATGAGTCATAAGGGTTCCTTGATGACTCATCATCAGCCATTCGACGCCCACTGCAGGACATAGGCCTCTATCATGGTTTTAACCATGAAGGGTTTTGCCATAATCGCCATGCTTGGCGGGCGGGTTGGCGAGCGCAGTAAGCGGTTGGAATCTCAGGAAGACGCTGCTGCCCGTCTCCTGGCAATTGATTTTCTTAGTCGCCTTCTACGACATCCACGGAAGAAAATGGAGTGACGCTATTCTTAATCCGGCGCCACATGGAATTGATGACTACGGAACCCAAAAAAACCACAATTTTTGGACAGAAATGAAGATTTTTACCTTGTACGTGAGTTTTTTGTTATAATTTTATCCTTTATTTGATTTTCCAGTGGATCCACTGCGTGAACACGAAACAAGAACAGATCAAACATATTGATAATCTGTACTTGGAGGCAGAGACCGAATGTGTTAACAACGCACAAGGAGAAGTAACACTTAAAAAACAAGCTCTAAGACAGATCATAAAGGAGGTACATACGTGAGGCGTTTGGCACAGAACGGACGTGAGACGGGGGCGCGGAAAATACGCGTCTTCATTTCAATTCACTCATATAAAATGTACTAAGCGATGGGACAGCTCACACAGATAAGACAGAGCGAGAACGCGAATTCTATACAACGCGTCGCGTCGTTTTCGCGCCCTTGTCTTACGTGCTTCCTATGTGCCCCACTCCGTAGAATAAAACTGCAGGAAGGATTTATTAAATAATAATAAAAAAACACCACCAACATACCTACGCACCCCCCGCCCTCACACACACACATACATCATCTTCGTCATCATCATCAGCAATTTGACGCCCACTGCAGGACATAGGCCTCCTTTGTGGTTTTCATAACCATGAGGGATCTTGCCATAATCGCCACGCTTGGCAGGCGGATTGGCGATCGCATAATGCGGTTGGAATTTTAGGAAGACGCTGCTATCCGTCTCCTGGTAATTGATTTCCTTAGTCACCTTCTACGACATCCACAGAAAGAAATGGATATACATACACTCACATAATATGTAAATTAAGAGTTTTAGATAATTTTGTTTACTTTTAGTTTCTCGTTCCTATTTGAGACTGTCATTGGCTCGCAAATAAGACACATTATTTATTTATCAAATATTTTGAGCTGGGAGGCCTGGAAACCTGAAACATAGATCACTGATCTAGTTTAGGCTCCAGTCATTCCAAAAATTGTACTACCATATCTATATCTATTATTTTTATCTATATAAGCGTTCGCATCTAATCTAAACTGCACTGATTTTTGGATTGAGAAAATAAACATATTTGTCTTGTATTTATTTATCTACGTCCATTATAGATTTTACAGTTTAATTACAACGAGTGAAACATATATATATATATATATACCTACAGAGCGGTCTAGTTTAAGCTTTTGTTGTATTTGCATAATATGGTTCCAGATTCATAGCTGGAAAAGAGGATATAAATATTTGCAGAAACTGTGCCAAGAAAATTACGCGCAAACCAAAGAAAATATTGGAGAATGCCTTGTTAAATATGTAAGCATATTATGGAATATACCTTAATAGCGAGGTTGGAACATCCTACCAAAATACATTGAAGACATGGTGTTACATCTCTGTAACACCATCAACCCATGTTCGTTCATTGATGAATACTGGAAACTGTTTTTTCCATGTACATCGATGAGTCTTCGTCGAGATCCTTCGTTGAGACATCGTAGCCTATGTAAGCCCCAATTCAGGGCACAGGCAGAGACAGTCTGGGCGTAATTATCACACATGCCCGCCACGGATTGGCAATTTTAAGCGCTGAGTTTCACCGTCAGCGAGTGGTATTGGTACTACAACTTTAAGACCATCTATCTACTGATCATATAAGATCTCTATCTAATGATCTTATGATAAGAATATTGTGTATTGATGAAAAGAATTACCCCTTTATGACCTACCGGGCTTCCTGCAACACTCTGTAGAATGAATGATACCGAATGAATTTTCCAGATGCAAGAGGACAACTACAACGGAACTATAGAAAGACTTCTGGAACTGCTCCAGATATTGCAAAAAGAAATCAAGACTCAGGCAGAGGTATCTCTCGTCAAGCTTGACGATTGTCTTCGGATCATATTTTCAAATTACATGCACGGTCTCAGAAATGTTAGAGAGCATTTGAATAAGTGCTATGAAAGGAAGACTAATGTTCTTGATAACAAATCAAAAAGTAATGTTGGATGTATAAATCTGTTGAAATTTAATTGTAAAGGTACGTAATTGGTAAACTTAGGTATATATGGAAACAGGTACGTATATTAATCTGTAGAATAGTAAAAAACATTGTTGTTTGTGTGATTTTTATTAATTCATTGTTTTAATTAATAATACTTCGAGTAGGTATAAAAATATAATACCGTGTCTATTTACATGCATATATCTGACTGTTATTAGACCTACTCCTAAATTTATTTAAAGTACAGGTAGTTTTTTTTTAGTTCTATATTTAACTTAAAGTGAAATAAATAAAACAAAAAATTAAAACATAAAATACTCAAAGCGGGGGTTATAAATACCGACCCAAGAGTAAATAGTTTGTACAATTTACAACGCATGGCAATACTTGGTATTATTACTTTTAATGAGTGGCTAAGATTTTGAGATTCAAAAACAGATCATAGGCTCTATACTATAATGTTTACAATCCTTTTATAAATGTTAGCACTGCAATTAACTGCATTAAGTTTTGGGCTACCACTTTAAGTAATACTTCGTTTTTATTGGATCAAAATTAGGTACTTCTTTTCCTTTGATCCCTTTACTGTCTGAGTCTGGGGCTGATAATTTTATCTCTGTTCATGGCTAGGGAGGGTAACTCTCTTATCTGTCGTCTCAGAGTGAACGGAACTCTCCCATGTCTGGGACGGTCTTTCGGGCTGTCGTGAGCCTCTGGCGGGTTTCCAGTCGAGAGCCACCCTCGGGATGTGATGATCGGGTCTTCGCAGTTTTCCCAACAACGCCGTTCCCTGATGTATTGTTTTTGTATTGGTTTTTGTTTCGTAATCTGCCACAGTTCGGCATTTGAGATGGTGTTGGGCCAGTGTTTACTTGATGCTTCTCAGACAGTTACAGACAGACTTTTTTTTATTGTTTCAATATTATACCTGTCACTTTTTTATGCAACAATAGCATATCTTTTTAGGTTTTCATGATTACTTACTTTAAAAAATCTTTAAAATAATTATAATTCGACGTTGTCAATGTATCAAAACACTTCATCATGAAATCGAATGAAATATCAATAATTTCATCCATTATAATGTAATGTCGTCAAATAAAAGCAGTCTTAAATCGTAGGACTTTCCAAATTATCTCATCATAAGTTGTTGATACATCATCAACATGCAAATGTACATTTTTGTCATACCTATTATTTACATAAAATATTTTCATCTGCTTCTCCTAGTTGTCTGCGAACAAAATAATGAAATAATTTTATTAGAGACAAACAAATGTTTTTAGATTATTTTACTATTAGGGTCCTACCTCGCCGGGTTGCAATAGAGACGTCTCACGGGGAACGTTGTCATGGCTACCTCTGGTAACGGAAGGTCACTAGATAGAGTAGCCAGTGGGTACTTTCGTCAGAAATATACTTAGAAGAGATTGCCGGTAGGCCAATGCACTCATTGGCTCACCTCACTAGGTGCAGCTTGTGTTTGTGGCTCAGACACTTTCTTCACGACGGTTTCCTTAGCAGTTAGCAAGTGGTACTGTTATTACACATTTATGCCGGAATATTCAAATTCATGAATAAGTATATGCCAGAATAGAACGCAGAACCTCTAGAATGCTGACCCTTAGTGGCCATAGTTACCTCATGTCAACTGGCCAAGTCCTGCAGAGGGTCGAGGAGGCGGCTCTGGCGTGTCAGAAGTTGGTGGTTTGAATGTGCTACCCTGTGGAGAAAAAAGTACGTCCATTAAAGCGATATCAGGCGCTTTACTCGGACGAACGTTCGACTGAACCTTCATTTTGGCTGAAAGCCTTGCAAACAGTTGGAAAAACACGGTTAATTAAAGAAAGCGTTTGAACAACTATTTGCCTTTCGCTCACACAATGTTGCCACCCATATTGTTCGAATGAGAGGCAAAATGTTGTTTAAGTTGGCACGCGAAAAGGGATAATCTAAGCCAAATACATGTTCATGAATTTTTGGAAATTAGAGGATCAGTAATGAACCTGTTCAACATTATTGGATCTGAAGTCTGTCATAATTTACTCATGATTACTGGATATCTTTGCTTGAGTGAACCAATTCATTCTAAATATGCACAGCGTTTTATGTTAGCAATATGGTCCTCAGGTTCAAAGTCTGAGTTCATCGAGTCTGCCGATGTGTATTAGTTTAAAATTCCTCAATTAGTCGGTCAGTTGTTCTTGCAGTTCTCAATAAAAAGCAGTCGAATTTATACCTGGAATCCCATAGCAGCTTCCATCGGTGTGGGGGAGTCTCCCCCACCACCTAAAGTGGCGTAGTCACCGAAATGCTCGGTCGCACGACTTCCTTGGATCGTCGCGTAGGTGTTGTCAGCCTGCAAAAGTTATAGCAGACGATGGTGACTTCAGAACTGAGATTTCAAAAGATTTACTTTGGCTTGTGACAAACTCGTGATCAATTAAGTAGCATTGGAAAATAATCTTCGTGTCTCTCTTCGCTGTTTCCAAGGCTCAATGCCAGCCAGCATTATTTCTGAACGTCTCTTTGTCTTAATATCTGGCATAATTTCCAAACAATGTTTACAATTATATATTAAAATAAAGCTTACTTTTCAGTCAAAGAGAGTTGAGGGTATTGCGTAGCAATTCCAAAATGCTGTCATATTTCTATGTCAAACCTTTCCCTTTTTTCACTCACTCCCAATCTCATTAGTTCTCCTTGTAATGACTTTCTAAATCCTACCAGTGGTGGCTCGGCAATCTGCTCAGCCTGATCTCCAAACACGTTCATGGTGAGCTCCTGTTCTTCATAAGGCCGCAGCTTGGTCTCTAGCCAGAGAGGATTCTCGGTAGTGCTGAGCTCTTCTAATATACGGCGTCGCGCCAGACTGTCACCTTTACTGGACTGCATCGATGGTGGGGCTATGACCCTGAGAAGATTAATGAAAAAAAACTATAAAAAAAAAATTGTGTTTTTTTTCTTGGACTAGTTTGTGGTTTCTATGGAACGATTACTTTATCTAGAGTCATGACAGGACATTGATAAGAAACTAAATCTAACTCAAACCCTAGCAGGATAGACTTTGAAAAGTGTGAGTAGAATGTTGCTAAGGCACATAATTTGTTTAGAAACAGTTTTTGGTGTACTTACCAATGCTTCAAGCAAGCACAAACTACGATGAACGTGACTATTCCGGTGAACAACACAATCAAAAGAGCTATCAATGTCGCAAGTGCTGGATCGAAACTTTCTGGTGCTGAAAAAGAATAATAATATCCTGGTTAGCTGCTGCATAATTTAAGGGAATATCGGAAAGTTGTGGCAAAAAATATTCGATTTAACACGGATATAGTAAATGATACAGCAGCATGGTACTAACTCTTAGTACACCAATGTAAAAACCACGCTACTAATCATACTAGAGTGACACCAGCTTGCAAGTTAACCTACCTCATCTACCTGTCTTTTTACAGCCCTACTACTGGCTACTTGACGACTAATCAATGAGATACTCATGCCATTTAAGGCTTTAGCTTTTCTGATATGACTCGTGGCAAGTTGGAATAGCCAGAGCGTTCTTGAAGTCAAACGATTTTTTTTGTGACCACTTCAAGTTGACAATAATACCTGGTCAAACCTATTCCTGGTAGGTTCGGCCGTGTCAACAGTTTTTTAGCCAAAGGTGATCTTTCAAGATGACCTTTGAAAGGTTGAATCTCACCTTTAGAAACAGCACTAGCTGCAATCAAGGTCTCGACCCCGTACTCCTGGTAGACATCCTTGAGCTCGTCGTACTTGGAGTCGATTGTCTCGAGCACCTTCTCCACTGGCAGGACTTGGTAGGTAATCGGGTCTACTGCGTGGAGGTGGATTTCACACCTGCGGTTAGAGATATACTGATGTTCATATCGCCAGGACTAAACCACCAAATTATAAAGCACGCCTAGGTTCGAAAGAAATTAATAAAAATTAAGCTGCTGGTGGTACCTATTTCCGCCACAGATGTCGCTACACATGGCTTACTTTACTTTCTCATACTAAACGACATCATATGGAGTTCAGTTACGCCATCTAGTAGCCATCTTAGCAACGATGCTTTTTATGCCATCTGAAAAAACCTCATTGGCCTACTCTTAAAATTATCTACGATTTTCAACGGTGGAAGTAACAATAAAATGTGATGCAATGGTAGGATTAATAGATTAATCCTACTTTTATTATTTTGTAACTTTTATTTCATACGGTAATCTGTGCTCATACGCTTCTTTTTTCCTGAGCGTCTGAGGTAAACACCTCAGGCACGCGTATTAATTAAGCCCATACTATGTCTCTGAGAGAAGGCCTGTGCCCTATAGTGGGACGTATATAGGCTACATAACTAACTCTTCTTTAGTTTTACAGACGACCATTTTCCCTCTAGAGGGCTTACCCCGAAATTTTGAAAAAACTTAGAAAAAATGTTTCATTCAACAATAAAACTTACAAGAATCCCGATATAACGATTGAAAGATATATACATTTCTGAAATACGTTCTATTACAGAACACACTGCAGATCTTTTCTCAAAGATGATGATTATGACGATGTCCTCGACAACGATTCCGTCGATGGCGACGCC
This sequence comes from Yponomeuta malinellus, assembly GCA_947308005.1. Taxonomy (NCBI): domain Eukaryota; kingdom Metazoa; phylum Arthropoda; class Insecta; order Lepidoptera; family Yponomeutidae; genus Yponomeuta; species Yponomeuta malinellus. The sequence continues at coordinate 19,671,488 of OX371003.1, forward strand.
ACGACAAGGACCCATCTTAGACTCGAGCGTGCGCGCGAACGTGTGATTCAAAACCGAGTTGGCTCTTAAACACACGGTCACAGCTACCGCAATACAGTTGACCGCTAGAGTTATATATGTAATTGTAAGAGGGCTTTGGACAAGTTTTCCGAAACTGGCGTTTGAACGCCAAACGTTCCTGAAGACGCGCTTGTTCAAAGGCGGTGGTGCCTGAGCTAATAGCTTTCTGTCATTCAAGTTTTTGTTGTCCGAGTTCCTCCCAGTTATTGACGGCTATATTGCGCGTGGCGCCGGATTAAGAATAGCGTCACTCCCTTTCCTTCCGTGGATGTCGTAGAAGGCGACTAAGGAAATCAATTACCAGGAGACGGGCAGCAGCGTCTTCCCGAGATTCCAATCGCATACTGCGATCGCCAACCCGCCTGCCAAGCGTGGCGATTATGGCAAAACCCCTCATGGTTATGAAAACCACGAAGGAGGCCTATGTCCTGCAGTGGGCGTCAAATGGCTGATGATGATGATGATGAGCATGATATTGCTCGAGACTAGGTGGCACTTTAGGACATCTTTAAATCGGAGGTATTGACCACCTACTTCGCGTTTTCCGCAGCTAGGCCGGAAATAGAAAACAGCTTTCGGCAATCTTGAAGAGTCCATCCGCACCACGTGTCCGCACCATCTAAGTTACTTTTGCCCGCATCGGTTAGTACTTAGCTCCTTCAATCCACATTTACTGATCTCACCAGTCCTGGTACAGCGTGTCCGAGTGGACGTAATGCGCGGCGCGTATTGGCACGAGAAGCGCGCGCGCCGCCGAGCCGAGACGTGACGTCACGCCGCCGGCCGCGACGCCGCTCGGCCTCTCCTCGCAGCTGCGTGACACCACCATGCGTATGAGCGAGGTGCGGTCGATTATCCACACCTGGGGAGGAATGGTCGGTGTTGGTTTAAAATGTGTATAGTAATAATCACCATCAATAAATCAATCAGCCCGTATTCGGCCACTGTTGGACTAAGGCCGCACCCAAGGCACGCCACTTCTTTCTGCCCTCGGCCATCCTCATCCAGCCGTTGCCAGCAAACTGCCGCAGATTGTCGGTTCAGTAATGATGGCGGGCGTAAACATCCATAATCATCCGAAAATTTGGGTTCTACTCATTAATACGAAAAACTTCTGTACCTTTTTGTGCCGCCGGCAGTACTTTTAATATGAAACACCTAAATTTTGTCTGCTATTTCGAAGCTAAAACTAGTGGAAGTCCCCATTTTCAAATGAATATAAATGTTTTGTCCTACTCTGTACCTGTATCTAATTATAATACTAAGCTGAAGTGGCATTAGGTTGCCTTAAACCGATAGCGTAGAACGTCCTCCTACACTGTCGTAGAATTAGCTGCTCAACAACCAAGAAAAGATGCAAAATGTTGGAGTATCCAAGTGACAAAGGTGAAACAAAGAAAAAAAAAATGATCTCATTCACAGGGACCCAAGTTAACAATAAGAGTATGAAAAGAAAACAAATACCTACTATATCTTGGTAATTTCTTTATGATTGCGCTCTATCATGCTATCTACACGTAACTTACGTATACTTGAGCCTTCGCCTGTCGGTGAGGCGGCGCAATCTCCTGGGCAATGATGTCCAGCACAAACCGGTCTTGGTTGTACTCAGCCATGTCATTAGCAGTCATTAGGACACCTGAAACAAATCATAATAATAGGGGTTGGTAAAGTAATAATGCTACCAAGTATGTCTCTAAATTTAAACTAAATGACGTCCAAATTTATTGGTTACATATGGTTTACTCAGAAGCTGTAATGCAAACGATTTTTTAAAGAAAACATATTTCTAGATTTTCTCATGTAACAAGACTACAGTAAACAGGTTTGTGTGCTGCTTTAGCCCAAATTCGAAAAATATAATATATTATAAGAAAAATAAATATATAGTCGGATCAGCACAGTGTCATGATCAGCTTTATATGATCAGTAACGTTATCTTGGTTTTAATATACAGAAAGCCAACTGCCATATACAGTCTGTACCTAACAAGTTTTCTCAGCAATATGTCGGAAGCGAAAATAAAATGATGAATATAGTGTCGTTTTGATCCCTCACCTTCCTGAGTGATGTTGAATGGAGAAGGCACGATGCTGCCACTTGATTTAGAGGCTCCAAACTTGTACAGATTGGACGCAGCCACCATATAGGTCAAGGTGCCGTTATCTTCGAGATCTTCGTCTATTGCCACCACTGAGAGGATGGGCTCATTGATGCGGGCTGAGTATTTGATTCCTGCAAAGAAAAATAAAAGTACAAATAAATAAATAAACACATCATCATCATCATCAACATATTACCCTAAAATTTATTGTGGAGACAGAATATATTTCATACAAAGCTGAAACCTTTAAGATTTCTCAGTCCTTCAGTTTAGTTGATAGAGTTATGTGGTTTTGGTACATATTGGTACATAACGGGCACCAGGTTATCTCTACATTTCTTCGGGCTGCAATAGCTATAATAGACCATTTTTTATCTTCTGCGACTTCTGCGGCTTATCGTTTAATATCATTATATACGGGCAACTTTGCCTTCAAGTTTGTTTATAGATTTACAGTTTTATGTTTAAAAAAACACTATTTCGAAAAACACTCTTCAAGTGCAGTTTAAGTTTCTTTATCACAGATTATCGAGGAGTGGTTTTACAGGAATCGTGGTTTTATAATTATCACCGTAACAATCTTATAAAAATAGCTTCAGTCTGGATGTAATTCCATGTTTTTGATGTCTTTGAATGGTTACCAGAGCACAGGGTATCCTATTTTGGCACCAGAATAAGAGAGTGTATTGTGGGTAAGTTTAAGTATATTTTTACGTACCAGCATAATATACTTTGTTGTCGAACCGCGGCGCATTGTCATTCTCGTCAAGGACCTTGACCTTGATCGTGGCGATGCTCATTTGCTTCACCTCCTCCCCCGTCTCATTGTCCTGCTTCTCGATGGAGTTCCAGATGGCTGCAGCCCGCTCCAGAATCGGGTTGTTACTGGCGTACACCGTAAGGCTGTAGTCAGATTGCTTCTCCCTGAATAGAAGGAAAGAGACTTATGAACGATTCGTGCTATGTGCGAGTTTATCGGGAGATTGCGATAGGAGGGTGGAGTGTACCAGCAGTTTTGCTCCCGGTTTCTCGTACACTAACAAACTGTAAATCTACTGTTAAGAGCTGTCAGTAGTTTTTTTTGTAGGCACTTTGGTCAATTGGCAGCTGTTAACAGTAGATTAACAGCGTGTTAGTGTACGAGAAACTGGGGGTTAGTCATTCATCATAATCATCGATCAGCCCGTATTTATCCACTGCTGGATATGCTTTCCTCAATGCTCGCCACTTGTTTCTGTTTTTTGTTATTCTTAACCAGCCACCGCCGTTTTAGTTATTAATTCAATGGCTCTACTAATACTAAAGTACTCGCTTTTTTATAATGTGAAGGGGTTTTACGCCTTCGGAAGGTCATGTCAACTCGTGTCAAGTGATCTCTTGAAAAACGCTGTCTAAATACTGGATGGGAAAAGTCAGGTAACTTGTTAGAATGTGTCGAATTTCAGGAAGAGTAAACCAGAAGAACTACGGAGAGTACCTACCAAACTCTTTACAAGTTTCGCAAAAACAACTTACCTATCGAAACTGACGTTGGCTCGGAGCAACCCTTGAGTTCGATCCAGTATGAAAGCACCATCCTGGTTGCCCTCTAAAATGTGGTAGTAGACTTTCCCGTGGTCACCAGAGTCTTTATCGATGGCTTTTACGGAACCTGGAAATACAAATAAGTCTAAAGAAATTATTTCAGTAATTTGTGACAATTTAGACATACCATATTTTTATTTGTTTGGTCTGCTGTGTATTTTTTTCTGTTGTTGTTAATATTGTGTTATACTTATCTGTTTATTTGGTTTCTGTGATGTGACTTGTTGTTATAATAAATGTCTTTTCTCTCTCTTTTTTTTCCTAATTTCAAAATGTCTTTTGAATAACGTGTTCCACTAGTAAGTATTGTGGAACTGTTTATGGCGTACGATAAAAGTTTTTATGCTCGCTCTGTCCATTTCAATTTGAACGGTGTTGGGAACTAATCTGATTATGACTTCTGTCAATACCAAACCCCCGCTTATATTTAGTACAGATTAGAAGACTTCGACATTAACACTGGATCAGAGGTTTCTTGGAGCGGCAAAGTAGGTTGGACTATGGTCCATAGAAATTAAAGAGAGAGAGTATAAATTCCCCCATCAAAATACAAGAGAAACTGGTGAAAGTGTATAGAGAAGGCTATAGCACCTGAAATTCTCGAAGTCTTGCTTACCAACAATGATGCCCATAGGCATATTCTCCAGGATGCTGAACTCGTACTGACTTTTGGGAAACTGCGGCGTGTTGTCGTTTGAGTCCTTCAAAACCACATTCAGGAAATGTAGCGTCTCGAAATGCGAAGGGGTGCCATTGTCTGCGGCTACTAGTAATAACTGGAAAAAAAGTAATAGCTTTGTTACATTTCATGTTTTAGAAGAGTTTAAAGAAGTCAGTCGTTTTTTTCATCTACACCAATATTACAAAAACGTAAATGTTGTATATGTTTGGATATTTATGAGATGTAATCTTCAAAACTACTCGACTGATAAAAAAACACTATTTGAAAGCGCCTTCAAGAAAGGCATAAGTTTTAATGTTATTGCTGAATTGTATAGGGGCAAAGCTGCGGGTGTAATTCGTTAATTCTAACTTTGAATTTGGCCAAAATACGCTGACTCCTAATCTACCTTGTCCTAATCCATCTCGGCCCATTCATCCAATAGTTCGCACAATCGCTTTGTTAAATATTCTGCAAATCGTGTTTATGGCCGCTTGCAAGTCCCTGGTTAAGTAAATAAATACATTGTGAATCAAAGTCAAATAATGGAAAAGTTAGAGTCAAGTCCAAAAAGTATTATGAATTACCTATTAATAATCGTTGCAGATAGGACATCAAAATAAAATGTACAGTGTAGAACGTGGTAACTCCTTACATTGGCCCTGATATCTCTGAAAGATGTTTCATGTTACCTCAATGTTACACGTAAACCGGTCGCCATAACATAATGTAATACCTGATACTGAGGCCTATGCTCACGATCCAGGAAGGTCTTCGTCCTCAGTTCTCCTGTATCTCTGTTTAATATGAACTCTGCCGTCTCGCCAACATTCTGGTTGTCCACTTTCAGGTAGTAAGAGACGCGGCCATTCTCCCCCAAATCCTCGTCAGTTGCCTTTATTGTGGCTATCAAGAAGTCTGCTTGGGCTGCATTCTGAAAGAAATGGCTTTGTGTTAATATGATGACTGTCATGCCGCGTAATTTGTAATGTTTTGATCATTGTGCCGTCAATTTTATGTTTTCTCTCTCTCTCTCTCTCAGAAATATTTGAAAATTATTTTAAGCGGAAGACGCGTTTTCGGTTCGCTGTTCATATTGGTCCAATTTCATAGTGTTCCGTAAGAGACTGAACGAATTCTTTATTCTAATAAATTAGTATTTAAAATTTTGACAGAAACTAACCTCGGGAATCTCAATAACGTGCTGCGTGGCTGGTGGCTCCACGAACACTGGGCTTTTCTTGTTCACACTCAACACGTTGATGTCGACCTTAGCTGTGTCAAAGTGTACTCCACGGCCTGCCTCGTCAGTGGCCGTGACAGTCAGATGATAGGTCGTGTTCCCGGTCACGTTTAGCGCCGGGTAAATGATTCCAGTCGACTCGTCTACTGTGAACACTCCTGGAACGAGAATTTGATTTTTATTTTTAAAGAACAAAGCGTAAATTTGTCAAGACCCCGGACCCACCCTTGTAGCATTATAGACTAGGTTTCATTTAAAAGAGGTACTTATATGTAAAACACTCAAAAATTAACGAACGAATAGAAGTTACGATTAAGATAAGATAAGATAAGATAAGATATTTGTTTATTTTCTGTCCACAAATTACATTCACACCCGAAAACAACATTGAATTATTTCACTTTTGCGTCAAAGCGCACGCGTCGATGGTGCGAGGGGTATTCACAAACGATATCGGCGTATTTTAATGTTAAATTACTTTTTATCACACCTGCTCTGAAAATACATACTAATTATACCAATTAGAGGGAAGAAACGCCTTTATCCCGCCCTTCAAATCCTTTCATCCCAAGGTATGGAAGTTTGTATGAAAATCCTTCCGACCCAAGGGTGGGAAGTATGTATGAAATTCCATTACATACCCGGTTTTTTTTTTTTAATTTGTCAGCAGTCATACTGCAAAGAGACTTTAACTGTCTACTAATTAAATTTCAAGTAAATTGTTACTGGCCACATACAGTTTTTTTTTAACAGTTACCAACCTCCTTGGTGCATACAGAAAATTAAAAACGAAATTATTTTTGTATATAAAACGCGCGGAATCAAGGAAGAAGTGGCTGCATGACCTTATGATCTTAGCCTACTCCAGAAACGGGCGAATAAAAAAAGGAAAAGCCCGCGCATTTTCGCAAAAACTTCGAATGATTTAGCATTTATCTTTGTGTTTTTTGTAAAATATGGATACTTTTTATGTCTATGATTTTCCTCGTAGGTGTAATAAAAAGCACTATACATACCTCAGGATAAAGTATAGTTCCATACCTCAAATGGTTTGCGCCCCTCGCAAGCTCGTGGCGCAAATGCCATAATCTCGGTATGGAACTGTCACTTTCTTCCCTCTGAAGTAATGTACTATTTTTCTTCAGCAAGCCACAAATATGCCGTAATATAAAAAAAACCTTTCAGACCTTTCTCATAGTATAGGTCTCAAGTTGCTATAAGAATGGGTACGTCATCGTTCATCATGCTTTAAGTGAATAGTGGAAATAGATAAGGTTTTGGCAAGAAAAGAAGATATCAATGGAGTGAAAGAACATCACCAACTTCTAAGCTACAAATAAGTTTTTTCATTATCACTGCTTATATTTTTTCTAGGATCAAATAGGCTGCACGCAAGCACGTAAATGGCAGTAATTTCAAATAAAAAAATAATGTTTTGTGGACAAGTCCAACTCTATCAATTTAATTGTAATTATTTTGTAACAGCTAAAAATCTGCGATGAGTTAATCTCTAATTTAGGCCAAGCAAAATATTTTTCTATGTGTATCCTCCATCTATAAAATAATAAATGTACTTTTCTATACAATCCATGAATAATAAAAGATATATTTCAATTTCACTACACTTTGATTTCTCACCAGGTTCACTCTGGTCCAGTATCTTGTATTGTACTTGACCGTTAAGTCCCTCGTCTTCGTCTTCGGCCAACACCTGCAAGATGGCGGCCGGCGGGTTCACGTGGAGGTTCTCAGCTATCGTGCTCTTGTAGACCTTCTGCGTGAATATTGGCGCGTTGTCGTTCTCGTCGAGAACTTTTATGTGAACCTGCGAACAATGATGGATTGGTAATGAGGGCTTAGTGACCTGGTATAATTGGATGGATCATAGACAAAAAATGAGAAAAAAAAAATTGGTAGAAATAGTAGATTGTACAACAAGTGCATAAAACGCACCATTTTACTCGAGACGTTTATCCATCCGAGCGAGCTTGCGAGCGAGGATAGATATAAAGTCGAGTGTAAAATGGGTTTTATGGACGAGTTGTACACTCTACTTTTCACTTCGATTGCGAGGAAATGAAACAGCAACATGTAAATATAGTAAATGCTAATTTAATTAAAATTGAAAGTTACATTAGAGCAATGAGAAATATTTAAAGTAATCGTTTTTCCTGGCATATTTAATGTTGTATTAGATTGTATTTGTGATGCGTGTGGCTGTTGCAGCGATTGCCTTGGTCTTCGACGAAGATTTTACTTTATGCTCTAGAGCATAAAAAGCGACTTTATGTCGCCTACGCACGACATAAAGACGAACTTTTAGAGCATGAGAAGTGAAAAATATGTTAATCAGCTAATAATAAAATTATTTTTGTCAGCGTAATAAATTAATGAGCAGTAACACGCGGTCACTAAATAAATTAAAGTCAGCAAATGAATTAATTTTCATCAGCGTAATAACAAAAATATTTAGTCAGCATCATCGACCTGCAAAATGATTACTTGGTCAGCACAGTATGCGGGAGCTTAATTGCCACTTATGTCGTTTTCTTTCTAAGCACAATATAACATAAGCAGCGTACACACAATTTGTCAAAATAAAATCAGTCTTACCAAAACGTAATAAAATTAAACTCAAGATTTGCTAACGAATCAATTTAGGAGCTGCCCCTATATTACGCTCACCAAATCCTGAGCGATTCCAATCGTTTAACTGTCAAATTAGTATGGAATTTGACAGTTAGACGATTGGAATCGCTCAGGATTTGGTGAGCGTAATTAGGCCACTGATCGATTTGAAATTTTCAGCTGCCCCTCAATTTACCATACTCCTAGTTGCTGCTATAACGATTTTGATTGACTTCTTTATAATACCCATTTAATAGTAGTTTATGATACTGTTGCATAATAAGTGTTCTTATAACACGAGTGTGTTTTAAAAAAAACGAGCCGTAGGCGAGTTTTTTTATAGTATTACACGAGTGTTATAAGACCAAGTTATGCACAGTGTCATACAATACTTTATCTACTCTCATACTCTAATACATAAAATAATATTGCAAATAAAACGCTGAATATCAACAAATTTATTTTTACTTGTAATAAACTCGTGGTAAAATTTATCATCAGCCATTTGACGCCCACTGCAGAACATAGGCCTCCTTCGTGGTTTTCATAACCATGAGGAGTTTTGCCATAATCGCCACGCTTGGCAGGCGGGTTGGCGATCGCAGTATGCGGTTGGAATCTTAGGAAGATGCTGCTGCCCGTCTCCTGGTAATTGATTTCCTTAGTCGCCTTCTACGACATCCACGGAAAGAAATGGATTGACGCTATTCTTAATCCGGCGCCACACGGAAATTTTAACATTTATTATAGTTGCTCCTAGATTTCGCCGGTAACAGGTTCATAGTCATGTTTGACGCAGCTTACAATTACCACTATCCTCGCTTTCAGACATGTTTTTACACAAAAAAATAATTTATTTTACAAACAGAACCAAACTCCAAGGCACAAACATCGATTGCGCATGCGTGTTGCGTCGCCGCGGACTCGTTCATTGAAACCTTTTTTTTTAAGTAGAGGTTCAACCTTTTTGGTCCAGCTGGAGGCTGTATAAGTGTATCGTTATGATTAAAAAGTTAAAGTATGATACAGGTGTCCATACAAGACCTATATCATAATAAAACTTTTTATTTTTTATTTTTGGCCTATGCGTAATGTTTGTCATAAGAGTTTTTTTTTCAGTTTTAAAATCTTTGTATTATAGTATCAGAGTAGATAAAAGAGATAATAAACACTCACGGGTACACTAGAAGACCGCCGCTTCTGTGCGGGAGCATTGTCCATCGCCACCGCTCGTATCCAAATGTCTGCGGTCATCTCTCTGTCTATCACAGCACCGGGTGCCACAGTGACGAGACCGGTTAATGGGTCCACGGTGAATACTGACGACTGATCACCGGTGAGGCTATAGCGGACTTCTCCGAACTCACCTGTGAATAATTAGGACATAATGTAAGGGACATCCAGCGAAAACACGGAGGTTGGATCAGAGCAGTAACGGAGTGACAGTCGAGAATCGTCCTGAGATTATATCAGGGACATGATAGATTTTTAGTAGAAAAGACAAGGGTTACCCAAATCAGCATCCACAGCCTGCAGGCTGATCACCGGCGTACCCTCGCCGCTGTTCTCCATCACCGTTGCTTCGTACTTCTGCGCGGTAAAGACCGGCTCCTCATCATTGGCATTGGTCACCATCACCGTCACGAGGGCCGATGAGGAGCGCTGCGGTACGCCAGAGTCGTAGGCGACGAGGGTGAAATTGATACGCTGGAGCTTTTCGTAGTCGATGCGTTGGGAGGTCTTCACTAGGCCTAAAAAACGAAACAATATATCCAACCCTGGTAGCTTGAGCTCTTACCTCGTTTACGAGATCTTAGCAAAGACTCGCGCTATTCCACCCTTACCCGCTACGTTAGTGTGGAATGAAGTGGCTGTTTATTTCTCTCTATAATAAGACACCTAGCCGGTGCTGGTCAACGTTTAGAGCTTTACCGTGAGCTATAATTTTAAATATAAGACTATAACCACCTCAACTCGTACCTTGGTTGTCTTAAGAAACCACTTTGTTAAATCTAGAATACAGGCAGCACCATCCTTTTGTGTACTTTAGTAAAACTCTTCCGCGACTAGCAACTCGCCTGTGCAGCGTGGTAATTACTGGCTTAACTAGCTGACACGCTAAACCTGGTCTACTGACCTGTACCTTTGTGTTTGGAGCGTGCTTAGTACACGGAGTCACAGAGAGGCCTATGACTAGCAGAAGACAAGCACTGGCTGAGAAGCTACAGGGTCTCCTCATCCCTCTTTTAGGAAACAGAGGCTCTAAATCTGATCATTTATTATTTTTACTAAATTAAAGCATTTAGCTTTGAGATGCTTTGTGTTATTGTATCATCTTTATGAATAAAATTACTTATTATTACAATGATCATTTTGTTTAAGTTCAGCGGTATGCGACTATGAGCTAAATGGAGGTTTAAAATTTCAAATGAATAAACGTCGTCGAATAGGTATCCACGTAATATCCACGTACATCAGAATAGTATCAGCTGTAATTTCCTTGATGATGAATTAAAGCAGATCACCAGTCCTAATGATTGAATAAGAATGACTGAGTTTGTATGCCCTGCTCATCAATTACAGATTTTCGTACCAGCGACAAAGCTGCATTACATACCAGTGGCATTATCCACGTTGAAGTACGCACTCGGAGGTTCTATCGTAAAGGCCGCTATAGGCGTTTCTTTATCCACCGCAGTGTACGTTCCCAGCACAGTGCCCACTGGTTGCTCTTCTTCCATGTGTTCCAAGTACTGAGATTGACTGAAGACAGGCGCGTGCCGGTTAACGTCAACTATTGTTATTATTAGTTCACCTGTGGGACATGTTTTAAAAAAATAAGTTTGGTACAAACCTTTTTTTTCTGAGATTCTTCATGAAAGAAAGGCAGACGTGGTCAACCACGTCCGGAAGGCATAATCATCATCAATAATTTATTTGTTATCATCGAGCTTCTTTCTATCTACCTTTGCCATTGTATCAATGGTAAGAAAAAGATTGTTATTATTTATTTACAAGAATGCAAATAAAAATAAATAAATAGAATTCAAAAGATGCAGTTCAGATCCGATTCGTAATCGTGAGGGCGATATACTGAAGCGGAGTTGACATTACGATATAATGGCAACTAAGCGTCCTATGCCCAGCAGTAGCTTTACTCACGGGCTGGATAAATTGTAATTGTGGATATGAGCGAGCTCATTGCAGGCACTGACAGTATTTCGACCTACGGTCTAGTAATTACCTCAAATAGAACATAAAATGTGGAGTTCTTTACCATAAGCCTGCTGCATTGTAGCAGCAGAAGTGTCGGTAACTACGACAGGTAGTGTAAGTACAGCAGCACGGCTCCTGTCCAGCCTTTGAGCCACCACCACGCTGCCGTTGGCGATGGTCGCAAACCAGTTTCCAAATATGCCTTCTTCTGAAACCTGGAG
>OX371004.1:0-2500 GCA_947308005.1 Yponomeuta malinellus
CTAACCTAACCTAACCTAACCTAACCTAACCTAACCTAACCTAACCTAACCTAACCTAACCTAACCTAACCTAACCTAACCTAACCTAACCTAACCTAACCTAACCTAACCTAACCTAACCTAACCTAACCTAACCTAACCTAACCTAACCTAACCTAACCTAACCTAACCTAACCTAACCTAACCTAACCTAACCTAACCTAACCTAACCTAACCTAACCTAACCTAACCTAACCTAACCTAACCTAACCTAACCTAACCTAACCTAACCTAACCTAACCTAACCTAACCTAACCTAACCTAACCTAACCTAACCTAACCTAACCTAACCTAACCTAACCTAACCTAACCTAACCTAACCTAACCTAACCTAACCTAACCTAACCTAACCTAACTCTAACCTAACCTAACCTAACCTAACCTAACCTAACCTAACCTAACCTAACCTAACCTAACCTAACCTAACCTAACCTAACCTAACCTAACCTAACCTAACCTAACCTAACCTAACCTAACCTAACCTAACCTAACCTAACCTAACCTAACCTAACCTAACCTAACCTAACCTAACCTAACCTAACCTAACCTAACCTAACCTAACCTAACCTAACCTAACCTAACCTAACCTAACCTAACCTAACCTAACCTAACCTAACCTAACCTAACCTAACCTAACCTAACCTAACCTAACCTAACCTAACCTAACCTAACCTAACCTAACCTAACCTAACCTAACCTAACCTAACCTAACCTAACCTAACCTAACCTAACCTAACCTAACCTAACCTAACCTAACCTAACCTAACCTAACCTAACCTAACCTAACCTAACCTAACCTAACCTAACCTAACCTAACCTAACCTAACCTAACCTAACCTAACCTAACCTAACCTAACCTAACCTAACCTAACCTAACCTAACCTAACCTAACCTAACCTAACCTAACCTAACCTAACCTAACCTAACCTAACCTAACCTAACCTAACCTAACCTAACCTAACCTAACCTAACCTAACCTAACCTAACCTAACCTAACCTAACCTAACCTAACCTAACCTAACCTAACCTAACCTAACCTAACCTAACCTAACCTAACCTAACCTAACCTAACCTAACCTAACCTAACCTAACCTAACCTAACCTAACCTAACCTAACCTAACCTAACCTAACCTAACCTAACCTAACCTAACCTAACCTAACCTAACCTAACCTAACCTAACCTAACCTAACCTAACCTAACCTAACCTAACCTAACCTAACCTAACCTAACCTAACCTAACCTAACCTAACCTAACCTAACCTAACCTAACCTAACCTAACCTAACCTAACCTAACCTAACCTAACCTAACCTAACCTAACCTAACCTAACCTAACCTAACCTAACCTAACCTAACCTAACCTAACCTAACCTAACCTAACCTAACCTAACCTAACCTAACCTAACCTAACCTAACCTAACCTAACCTAACCTAACCTAACCTAACCTAACCTAACCTAACCTAACCTAACCTAACCTAACCTAACCTAACCTAACCTAACCTAACCTAACCTAACCTAACCTAACCTAACCTAACCTAACCTAACCTAACCTAACCTAACCTAACCTAACCTAACCTAACCTAACCTAACCTAACCTAACCTAACCTAACCTAACCTAACCTAACCTAACCTAACCTAACCTAACCTAACCTAACCTAACCTAACCTAACCTAACCTAACCTAACCTAACCTAACCTAACCTAACCTAACCTAACCTAACCTAACCTAACCTAACCTAACCTAACCTAACCTAACCTAACCTAACCTAACCTAACCTAACCTAACCTAACCTAACCTAACCTAACCTAACCTAACCTAACCTAACCTAACCTAACCTAACCTAACCTAACCTAACCTAACCTAACCTAACCTAACCTAACCTAACCTAACCTAACCTAACCTAACCTAACCTAACCTAACCTAACCTAACCTAACCTAACCTAACCTAACCTAACCTAACCTAACCTAACCTAACCTAACCTAACCTAACCTAACCTAACCTAACCTAACCTAACCTAACCTAACCTAACCTAACCTAACCTAACCTAACCTAACCTAACCTAACCTAACCTAACCTAACCTAACCTAACCTAACCTAACCTAACCTAACCTAACCTAACCTAACCTAACCTAACCTAACCTAACCTAACCTAACCTAACCTAACCTAACCTAACCTAACCTAACCTAACCTAACCTAACCTAACCTAACCTAACCTAACCTAACCTAACCTAACCTAACCTAACCTAACCTAACCTAACCTAACCTAACCTAACCTAACCTAACCTAACCTAACCTAACCTAACCTAACCTAACCTAACCTAACCTAACCTAACCTAACCTAACCTAACCTAACCTAACCTAACCTAACCTAACCTAACCTAACCTAACCTAACCTAACCTAACCTAACCTAACCTAACCTAACCTAACCTAACCTAACCTAACCTAACCTAACCTAA
>OX371004.1:10000-20000 GCA_947308005.1 Yponomeuta malinellus
ACCTAACCTAACCTAACCTAACCTAACCTAACCTAACCTAACCTAACCTAACCTAACCTAACCTAACCTAACCTAACCTAACCTAACCTAACCTAACCTAACCTAACCTAACCTAACCTAACCTAACCTAACCTAACCTAACCTAACCTAACCTAACCTAACCTAACCTAACCTAACCTAACCTAACCTAACCTAACCTAACCTAACCTAACCTAACCTAACCTAACCTAACCTAACCTAACCTAACCTAACCTAACCTAACCTAACCTAACCTAACCTAACCTAACCTAACCTAACCTAACCTAACCTAACCTAACCTAACCTAACCTAACCTAACCTAACCTAACCTAACCTAACCTAACCTAACCTAACCTAACCTAACCTAACCTAACCTAACCTAACCTAACCTAACCTAACCTAACCTAACCTAACCTAACCTAACCTAACCTAACCTAACCTAACCTAACCTAACCTAACCTAACCTAACCTAACCTAACCTAACCTAACCTAACCTAACCTAACCTAACCTAACCTAACCTAACCTAACCTAACCTAACCTAACCTAACCTAACCTAACCTAACCTAACCTAACCTAACCTAACCTAACCTAACCTAACCTAACCTAACCTAACCTAACCTAACCTAACCTAACCTAACCTAACCTAACCTAACCTAACCTAACCTAACCTAACCTAACCTAACCTAACCTAACCTAACCTAACCTAACCTAACCTAACCTAACCTAACCTAACCTAACCTAACCTAACCTAACCTAACCTAACCTAACCTAACCTAACCTAACCTAACCTAACCTAACCTAACCTAACCTAACCTAACCTAACCTAACCTAACCTAACCTAACCTAACCTAACCTAACCTAACCTAACCTAACCTAACCTAACCTAACCTAACCTAACCTAACCTAACCTAACCTAACCTAACCTAACCTAACCTAACCTAACCTAACCTAACCTAACCTAACC
The DNA here is from genome assembly GCA_947308005.1 of Yponomeuta malinellus. Taxonomy (NCBI): domain Eukaryota; kingdom Metazoa; phylum Arthropoda; class Insecta; order Lepidoptera; family Yponomeutidae; genus Yponomeuta; species Yponomeuta malinellus. Next base: position 10,984 of record OX371004.1, read on the forward strand.
TAACCTAACCTAACCTAACCTAACCTAACCTAACCTAACCTAACCTAACCTAACCTAACCTAACCTAACCTAACCTAACCTAACCTAACCTAACCTAACCTAACCTAACCTAACCTAACCTAACCTAACCTAACCTAACCTAACCTAACCTAACCTAACCTAACCTAACCTAACCTAACCTAACCTAACCTAACCTAACCTAACCTAACCTAACCTAACCTAACCTAACCTAACCTAACCTAACCTAACCTAACCTAACCTAACCTAACCTAACCTAACCTAACCTAACCTAACCTAACCTAACCTAACCTAACCTAACCTAACCTAACCTAACCTAACCTAACCTAACCTAACCTAACCTAACCTAACCTAACCTAACCTAACCTAACCTAACCTAACCTAACCTAACCTAACCTAACCTAACCTAACCTAACCTAACCTAACCTAACCTAACCTAACCTAACCTAACCTAACCTAACCTAACCTAACCTAACCTAACCTAACCTAACCTAACCTAACCTAACCTAACCTAACCTAACCTAACCTAACCTAACCTAACCTAACCTAACCTAACCTAACCTAACCTAACCTAACCTAACCTAACCTAACCTAACCTAACCTAACCTAACCTAACCTAACCTAACCTAACCTAACCTAACCTAACCAGTACAAAGTCAACAGACGCAGAAAACCAAATCGCTCCGCGGAAAAAAAATCACAAGTCCCGCAAAAAAGGAGCTGCGCGCCTAAAAGTGTTAAAAAAGTGAACATCCAATTGCAAGGAACAAGTGACATTGGAGGTGGTTCCCTATCCCATCGGGTTCCCGGATCGCAGTGCAGTGAAACCGACCACCAGTTTTTCGCGCAGTGAACCGGTGAACGCGACGACCGCGAGTACCTAGTGTCGTCAAAGCGAGCCCCCATAACACGGAAGAGGAAACCCCATCCCGATCGGAGCACCCAGTCACCCCCCACAGCCAAAAAATCACCCCGTCCCAGTTTTCGGGGTGACCCGTTTGGAGCGCGCCGTCGAAATCAACACCACCACACGCAACGGACACCAACGAACCCAACGCCGAAAACCGCAGCCCAATCGGACCACCCTGAGCCAGGATACAGCCACCCAAAGTCCTGAGAAACGGCTGCCAAACAAAGGTCAGTGCTATTAACGGTCTACCCGATTTCCATAGTCATTGAGCGAAACGAGAGGTCACCAGACGCTCGACGGTCGACCGCAGCAGCTATAAATAGACTGACCTAGTTTCGAGAACGGCGAGCGAACGCGCGCGCTCAGCGGTTTCAGGTGCCTAAAGCGGTGCGCTCCACGATAAAGGCGAACGCTACGAAGCAGGGCTCACCAGAACTCCAACATCTGGTGCACTTCATACGGAAGCAAGTGTGACCTAGTGCGGACGTGCGCCGAGCAAACTAAGAGGCAGGCCAAGCCAGGCTTGTTTTGAAGTTATCTCACGTCCGAAGAGTCTCCGGAAACACAGCAGGCACGCTCCATCCAAAGTCCAAAACCTGAGGATCCGCATCAACACAAATCCGGGCCCCCTCCGTTCGACACCGTCCCCCTTCCCCTCACTTAACACTACCACCCAGGGCCTTTAACAGCAAAAGGCTCGAAGGCGCTTGTACTCCACTACAGCAACGCAGTCCACCAGCGAGCAGCTTACGTAACATCCAACACACGTATTAAATTAGTCTTAGTTTAAGTTAATATAAGTTAGTTAAGGATAGCTAAGTAGGTAGGTATACCGTAGAAAAAGTCAATTTTACGCCGTCTCTTGTTCCCCCCAAGTAGTAGAAATAGCCAACACAGCCCTAGCCCCCGTTCCCTCAGGATATCTCCCCACAGCCCGTTAGACGAGAAATCTGTCAATTGCGAAACGCCAGAACTGCAGTTCAGGTGAACCCCGCCGACTTAGTCGATCGCGCCAATAAGTCCGCCATTAAGTCCTATAAGAGTCCACACATTTCCACCATAACCAGCTGAGCCCAAGGCCACCATAAACAGGTCAACGTATCTTGCGGTCGGTGAAAACTCTGTAGCCACCAAACGCGGGTGGAGGTCACCAGTAACTCCACGCCCGATCGCAAGACAATAAAATCAGTTTGACCTAGTTATCGCTCGCTGGCCGTGCGCACGTGTGTCCCTGGTGTCGGTCGCGGTGAACTCGCATTCCAACGCGAACACTGCAAAGCGGGGTTCACCAGAACGGTAGGAAGCGGGCAAAAGACATCAACGCGTAGCCCGGGCTTTCAACAAACAACTTAGAATAATAATTTGCTGTAGAAAAAATTAGCATTAATAAACAAGTTAGGTAAATAAGATATAACAACAAAAAAAAAAAAAAAAAAATGTCTAGCTCAAGTGCTGAGAGCTCACACAAGTCTGCCTCGGAAACCGCCCCAAGACCAACGCGCTCACTGCGGGAAAAGGTCCTAACCAAGGCCGCAGTGGCAAGATCGTCCACCTCAGAAAAGCTGAGGCAGCCGCCCGCGCAAACGAAGATGCCGGAAGCGCCAAAACCGCCGCGGAGGAGGAAGCAAGCTGGCAAAGGCCAAACTCCGCCGCAGCCCGAAACCTCCCCCTCGGAGAGCTGCGCGGCCGAAGCTAACGCTCCGGCCTCGCGGATCGCCGCGGGGGAGAGTGGGGTGCCAGCCAGCGAAGGCTCTGCCCAAACACCGCTGACACCAGAACCTGCGTCAGCCGACGTCGCAATCGATAAGGTGATCGACTGGGAGCAATGCGGGATTTCTCCTCCTCGTCCCGTAGTATCGGACGAAGAAATCTCGGTCGCCTCATCGATTGAGTCATCGGCTACAACAGCGGCGGCCAACAAACGCGTCAGCATCCTCTACTCGACGCCGAGGAGAGGAACCGGGGTGCTAATGGACACGGCGACAAGGGTGGCGAACGACCTGCTGCAAAAAGGGAAGGACGCACTGGAAGCTGCGGGCAATATGAAGCGGGAGTGCAAAGCTACCGCTCTCGACTGCCTGCAGGGCCTGTACGAGACAGTGCTGTCCCTGTCAGACTCTAGGGCTAGACACAAATACAACCTCGAGAAAGAGAACTCCAGCCACGCCAAGGAACTAGTATACGTTCAAAGAAGTCATATAAAGGAGTTAGCCGAAATGCGTCAAAGCCTGACAAAAGAAATGTGCCAAGCTCGAAAGGACATCTCGGAGACCTTGGTCGAGGCAAAGGCCATAAGAAACTGGCTTGGGCACGAGATGGACGAGCCATTCCGCCAAATCGCCGAAATACAAAAAGAAGTGACGTCGCTGGGAAAAAAGATCCACCAGGAGGGAGACAAGAAAACTGATGACATAAAACCCGCCTCAGGGGAGCCAAAATGGCACACCATCGAGGCGAGTGTCACGAAACTCGGCAATAACATCGGCTGCGTGTCTAATCAACTCGACACCCTCCGGCGAACGGTGGAAAGTCTCGCAGCGGCACCGGCTACTCCCAAAACACCGCCCTCACAACCCGAAACTCCCGAACTGCAAAGCACCATCACCAAATTCACGTCAGAGATAGAGACGCTGAAGGAATCCGTCCAACACCTTCTGAACAGACCCGCAAACTCTCCCGCCCCACCTGAGCCCACCCTGGACTTGGCTGCACACCTTGAGCCACTGACGGAGCGGCTCCAAATGGTCTCTTCAGACCTCCGCGAACTGCGAGACAAAAAACCCGAGGTCCCCGCGCCCCCAGCGCCAAACCTAGAGGCAGAACTCGCGATGGCGGAGGTCAAGCAAACTTTGGCCACGATAAAGAAAGGAGTTTCCGAGCTTCATACGTCAGAAAAGCCGCCGTTGGGACCAATGACGTTTGCCCAGGCGGCGGCGAAACCACAACCGCCAAAACATCCGAACCACACGTTAATCGTGTCATCGAAGGACCCAAAACATACGGGCCAAAACGTGATAGACAAAATTACGGCAGCCCTGGACTTAAAAAACACCGGGGCTAAGGTCGACAGGGTTCGGAAAGCTCGGAACCAAAAGGTGGTCCTAAGTTGCGCGAGCAAGGAGGACTTGCAAATCGTCAGAGAAAAAGTCCAGGGAAACGGAAGCCTGAAAATTTCCGAGGCAAAGCCGGCAAACCCCTTAGCCTGCATCAAAGGAGTGCTCTCCAACAACACCGACGAGGAGATTGTAGATCTCCTAAAAGCGCAGAACCGACATCTTCTGCGCGACGTCGGTGTCGAGGAACCAACCATAAAGATGCGGTATAGGAAACGCGCGCGGAACCCACACGAGTGCCACCCGGTCGTAGAGCTCTCTCCAGAAGTCTGGAAGCGATTTATTGAGGCGGAAAAAGTACACATCGGAATCCAGCGATGCCGAGTCGAGGATCAGTCTCCACTGGTGCAGTGCACAAAATGCTTGGCGTACGGCCACTCCAAGTCCATGTGCAAGGCCGAGCATGCAGCTTGCTGCTTTTGCAGCGACGCACACGGGAGTGGGAACTGCCCCTCGAGAGCGGCTGGCAAACCTCCGGTGTGCACAAACTGCACAAAAGCTCAAAGAGAGGACAGCGACCGGGCGCACACCGCTTTCAGTGACGTGTGTCAAGAACGCCAAAAATGGGACCACATAGCGAGGTCTCGTGTTTCCTATTGCTAAGGGCGACCAGGCAGAAAACGGGTCGGTCAACTCGCAGAGCCCAGGAACATCAGACGGATCAAAAAGGAAGCTCAAGATCATCCAGGCAAACCTGCAGCGCTCCAAGCTCGCAACAGCTGAACTCTTCCAGGCGGCCCAGGAAAAGGGAGTTTCAATAGCGCTAGTTCAGGAGCCCTACGTTGGAAGAACTGGCACTATGAAACAAAGCCCCGGCACGCAAGTCATTCAGTGCACCCTGGATCGCCAAAAGCCAGTGAAAGCGGCAATCGTCGTGTTCGGGGGCAGCCTGGAGGTCATCCACGACCCCCAACTGGTAACCGAGAACGTCGCCGCCGTTCTCATAAAAGCTGGCCAGCTAAAGCTTGGAGTGATATCCGTCTATTACGAGGGCGACCAAGACATAGACCCGTACATCTCGGAAACAAAAAGGCTCTCCGGAAAGTTGGGCACGGAAAACATCATAGTGGCGGGAGACGTAAACGCCTGGAGCCACTGGTGGGGAAGCAACTCGGAGGACCACCGCGGGGCGGCGTACAACACCTTCCTAAACGAGATGGACTTCCAAATCCTCAACACAGGTCAAGTTCCCACTTTTGAGACCTACAGGGGAGACAGGCTCTGCACAAGCATAGTAGATGTAACTGCTTGCAGCCTGTCCTTGCTGGGCAAAATCGGGGAGTGGAGTGTGAATAGAAGTCTCACAACATCAGACCACAACGCAATTACCTTCAGTCTGGGACTAGAGAAGGGCCTGGAACCCCTAAGGCCAATCTCTACACGCATCTACAACACCAAGAAGGCAAAATGGTCCGACTTCAATACACACTTCACCTCTGGATTAGCCGAAAACAGCATCACCGTGACCAGGGTGTCGGAAGTGCGAGACCTGGAGGGTCTGGAAGAAATACTAACATCCTACACAGAGACCATCCGTAAAGCTTGCGAAAAAGCAATACCCAAGCTAGGCGCATGGAAAGGTGACGCGGGACCCCCGTGGTGGTCGCCTGCCCTGGACAACTTAAAAAAGGACGTTCTGAGGAAAAAACGAAGAATTCGTAACGCAGCCCCATGCCGCAGGCAACAAACCGTGGGCGAATACCTGCTGGTAAAAGAGGAGTACGTACGGAGAGCCACAGAAGCCGCCACACAAAGTTGGAAGGAGTTTTGCTCGACCCAGGACCGTGAGAGCATGTGGGACGGTATCTACAGAGTCATAAGGAAGACCGCCAGGAGATCAGACGACATGCTTCTGAGAAGCGCGGCCGGGGAAACGCTGAGCCCGGAACAGTCTGCGGAACTCCTGGCGAGAACGTTTTATCCCGATGACTCTGTGGAAACCGACACCGAATACCACACCATGCTCAGAGGACAAACAGTCGAGTGCAACCCGGCGAAAATACAAGGACTGTCGGCAGACGATCCCCCCTTCACACCCGCGGAGCTGGACATGGTCCTCAGGGGCGCGAACCCGAAAAAAGCTCCCGGGCCGGATGGACTGACTGCCGACATATGCACAGCCGCCATCCGCTGCAATGCAGAAGTGTTCCTGGCACTGGCAAATAAATGCCTATCGCTGTCGCACTTCCCAAGGCAGTGGAAAATCGCTCACGTGTGCATCCTGCGTAAGCCGGGTAAGGAGGATTACACGCACCCCAAGTCCTACAGGCCAATTGGCCTTCTATCGGTCCTTGGTAAAATCGTCGAGAAACTTCTCGTGTGCCGACTTCAGTGGCACTTCCTCCCGACTCTGAACGCGACCCAGTACGGTTTCATGCCACAACGCGGAACCGAGGACGCCCTCTATGACCTATTAGCCCACATACGGACAGAAGTGAAATCTAAAAAGGTTGTGCTTCTGGTATCGCTGGACATTGAGGGAGCCTTCGACAACGCATGGTGGCCCGCGCTAAAACAACGAATGATCACGAAGAACTGTCCAAAGAACCTCTACGCCTTGGTGGTATCATACTTAAGGGACCGCAAGATCAGGGTCAACTACGCCAGAGCGTCTAGTGAAAAGGAAACCACAAAAGGTTGTGTCCAGGGTAGCATTGCGGGACCGACATTCTGGAACCTAATCCTAGACCCACTCCTACAAAAAATGGCTAGTAAAGGGGTACACTGCCAAGCTTTCGCAGACGATGTGGTCCTGGTTTTCTCCGCTCACTCAGTCAGTACCCTTCAGCAAGCAGCCGACAAGACTCTTAAGGCCGTAGCGGAATGGGGTGTTGAAAACAAGTTGAAATTCGCCGCGCACAAGACAAACGCGATGGTGATCACAAAGAAACTTAAATACGACACCCCCATCATCCACATGTCAGGCAGCAGGATAGAGCTTGTCAAGGAGATCAAGCTGCTGGGTCTTATAATCGACTGCAAGCTCACTTTTAACGCGCACGTAACCGCCATTTGCAAAAAAGCCGCGGACATCTATAAACAGCTTGCGTGCGCGGCAAAGGTGACCTGGGGACTGAACGGAGAAATCATAAGGACTATATACGTGTCGGTGATAGAGCCAATCGTGCTGTATGCTGCAGGCGCATGGCATTCAGCTGCAGAGAAACTGATGGTAAGGAATCAGTTGGACTCGCTGCAGAGAGGCTTCGCGCAGAAGATCACCAAAGCATACCGCACGGTGTCTCTGACATCGGCATTAGTCTTGTCAGGCCAACTACCCCTAGACCTCAGGATCCTTGAAGCGGGAAAAATGTACGAAATAAAAAAGGGACACTCCGAGGACTTTATACCACCAGGCAGAGAGGTAGAACGCAGGGTAGGACCGACGCAAAATCCCCACCCGGCTCTACTCACAACAACCGAGTATGAGCGCCTCGACGACATGGACCCCGAAACCCTGAACAACCTAAATGTGGTAGGTGCACAAGTGTACACCGACGGCAGCAAAATAGAAGGGAAAGTCGGTGCTGCCCTTACAATGTGGGTTAACGGCAGGGAATCCAAGTACTCCACCTTTCGTCTAGAGCCTCACAACACTGTCTTCCAATCGGAAATGTATGCTCTCTACAGAGCCGTAAAAATGGTTAGAGACTCCAAGATGGGCACGGTTAACATCCTCAGCGACTCGAGATCTTCGCTGGACTTACTCAGGTGCCCATCGGTAACTCACCCTCTGGCTCTCGAGATAAAGAGATACATCCGAGAAATCCGGGAACAAGACAGAACAGTGAGGCTCTTCTGGCTGAGAGCCCACGTGGGAACGCCGGGGAACGAAAGAGCGGATGAACTGGCCAAAAAAGCTGCACTCACCAAGAAGACAGCTCCAGACTATGACAAGGTTCCCATATCCTTCGTCAGGAAACAGATACGAGAGGAAACAGTGAAAAAGTGGCAGATGCGCTACGAATCTTCCAGCACGGGCTCGGTCACAAAGGTATTTCTACCCACCGTCCAAATGGCAAGACGAGCACTGAAGGACATGGAACTAACACCCATGCATGTCCAGATCCTGACCGGCCACGGAGGATTCGCGGCGTATCTCCACCGCTTCCACGTCAAAGACAGTCCCTCTTGTATCTGCGATCCCGAACGCGACGAAACGATATGGCACGTGCTTCTGGAGTGTCCAAGATTTGGCCGGGAAAGGATGGAGCTGGAACTACAAATCCAGACCAAACTGGACCAGTCCACTCTGCCCACCATCATGGAGGACCCGGCCATCAGAACACCTTTCTTGGAGTTTGCGAGCAAAGCCGCCAGAATAGCCGCAAAGAGAAACAGCACATCTGCTGCCGCCGGTGACACAATCCCCCCCACCACAAGTGCCCCCACCGTCATCACAAACACCTCCACTACCGGAAATACAACCTTTAGCATAAGAACAACAACCGTTACAAATCAGGCCACGGACATCACGCAGAGTCGCGCTCGAAATCTCTTGGAGTGCGGAGAGCGCGGCGTGCCGAAAATAAGGGTAAGAAGCGTGGCTCTCTTCATGGACAACGACACCGAAACACTCGGTATAAGCTTTTGTCGTCTTGGCAGAAAGAGTGTTGCAATACCACCCGGCCTGGCTACCCTGCTGAAAGGGAGCACGTCCAAGACCAGCATGAAACTCCAAGTTTTCAACGCGCTACCCCAGTCGCAAGTAGCCGACCACCGGTTCCGCCTAGTGCAACACAAAAACAAAACAATAGCACTATTCGACTGGGGAGAGGAAACACCATTCGCGCAGGCATGCTCCGTGCTAACGAAACTTGGACGCAACACATGCTACGGCTCCCGAAAAATAAGCGTAGACGCAATGGTGCTTCAAATCGAAAAAGGAGAAGTCGCAGACCTTATGGGTTGTCTGAAAGCCTCAGAAAATCACGAGGTGGTAGTGTACGAGGACAGAGGAGAAAACTTAAGTTTTC
>OX371004.1:32500-72500 GCA_947308005.1 Yponomeuta malinellus
GACTGTACTTCAGAGTCTGACTGGACTTAATGAAGTCGTTCTGCGACTGAATGAGTCCCGAATGACTCTGCACATGATGCTCCAGAAGGCTCAAACACGTCTTAAGGAGGAGCAGTTAAGTCGCGAAAGAGAAGTCACCTCGCGCCTAGAGAAGTTCCTGGAAAGAAACGAGACGTCTCTGCTGCGGGCACCAGTGGAGGAGCTGTTGAAGGAAGTAAAGGCCATGCGCAGTATCCTGGTCTTTGAGGTGGCTGAGGTCATCGACAAGATTCCACGTGGTGACCCCAGACCCGGCGAGGGACTTCGAAGTTACGCGGCCGCGGCCTCGGCGGCTGACACCAGGGCAAGCCTCACACCGCAGCCCACCCACTCCCTGATAGTGTCCTCTGATGACCAGAGGAACACGAGCGAGGACATCATCGTGAAGATAAGGAGCACCGTCGAGCCTAAGAAGTCCGGGATTAAGATCGACCGCGTAAGAAAGGCCCGAAATCAGAAAGTGATCCTCACCTGCGGCTCAAGGGACGAGAAGGATAAATTATTCAAAAAGATAAAGGAGCAGGAAAACGATTTGAAGGTGGAAGAAGCCAAGAACAGGGACCCACTGGTTATAGTGAAGGACGTACTGAAGATAAACACAGATGAAGACATACTATCCGCATTAACGGTACAAAATAAACATCTAACAGGATCAATACCGCAGGAGGAATACAGAGCAAGAATAATATACAGAAGGAAATCTAGGCACCCGCTGGAGAATCACATTGTGATGCAGGTATCGCCGAGACTATGGCGGGCTCTGACGGAGGCGGGCAAGGTGTATATAGATCTGCAACGCGTGACAGTAGAGGACCAGTCGCCACTCATACAGTGCACGAGGTGCCTAGGGTACGGCCACACCAGGAAGATTTGCAGGGAAACGGAGGATGGCTGCAGCTTCTGCGGGGGCCACCACCTACGTGCCTCGTGCCCTGCTTGGTTGGCGGGGGACGCTCCGTGTTGTAGAAACTGCCAATTGGCAAAGTATGAGCAGCTTGAACACAGCGCCTTCGACAGAGAATGCCCAATCAAAAAGAAATGGGAGGCTATAGCTAGGTCGTCGGTGGCCTACTGTTAGCCTCTGTTGATGCGGAGAAAACTGTTATCCGGATGATCCAATCAAACTTGCAGAGAAAAAAGTTGGCGTCCCAAGAACTCCACGTTGAGGCAATAAAAAGAAAGTGCGACATAGCACTGGCTCAGGAGCCATACGTGGGGGCCAGGGGCGAACTCAGACAGGAGGTGGGAACAAGAGTTGTGCAAAGACAAATAAATAGACTAAAACCCATAAAATCAGCAATAATAGTTTACAATACAGACATACAAATTATAGAAGACCCTTTATTAGTAACAGAGAACATAGTAGCAATCAAAATTAAAACAAAATACTTCGACTTAGGCATAATATCAGTTTACTTCGAGGATACAGAACAACTGGACCCATATTTAGATCAACTTAAAAATATAATAATTAAACTAGGAACCACACACATTTTAATCGGGGGGGACGTAAATTCCTGGAGCCCGTGGTGGGGCAGTAAAACCGAAGATGAAAGAGGTAAAATACTCGCGGGTGCTATAGACGAAATGGGCCTGGAAATCTTAAATGAAGGTACCACACCGACCTTTGAGGTCATGCGGCAGGGTAAGGCATGCACAAGTAGAGTGGACGTGACATTATGTACAGGTGATATGCTTAAATACGTTGAAGACTGGAAGGTCGAATCTGACATAACAAGCTCTGACCACAACGCACTAACGTATAAAGTACAAATTTCAAAGCACCAAAACAGTAACATAGATAAAACAACCAGGAAATACAACACGAAAAAAGCAAAATGGAATAAATTTAAAGTTGAACTAAATAAAGAACTAGAATCTAAACAAATAACAACAGAAAATATAAATAAGATAACCGAAACAAGACAGTTGGAAGATCTAACTAAACAATATATTGCAGCAATTACAGAAGCATGCGACAAATCAATCCCACTTATAAAAGTTAAAAAGGCAAACAAACCAGTGTGGTGGACAAATGATCTAGAAACGCTAAAAAAAGAAATGACAACAAAGAAAAGAAGAATAAGATGTGCAGCACAGATTAGAAGAAGATATGTAGTAGAAGACTACTTGGAAGCTAAAGGAAAGTACGAAAAAGCAGCTGAAAAGGCACAAGTGGACAGCTGGAAAGACTTCTGCAAACAGCAAGATAGGGAAAATATATGGGAAGGAGTTTATAGAATACTTAGGAAAGGTGCAACAAGAAAAGAAGATCAATTATTAATAAAAGATGGAAACACGTTAAACCCAAAAGAATCAGCCAAACTATTAGTAGAAACGTTCTTCCCGTGCGACGACCGAGAAGCAGACAGCGAAGAACATATACAGAGAAGAGAAAGCCTAGAAAAGAGCTGGGAAACAAGAGTAACAGACAAAATAGATCCCCCGTTTACACTGGAGGAAGTCTTACATACCGCAAAGAGCTTTAATCCCAAAAAGGCACCAGGACCTGACGGCTTCACAGCCGATATATGCGTCCAAGCAATAGTGAGCAACGCCGCGATATTCCAGGATGTAGCAAATAAATGTCTCCAACTCTCCTGGTTTCCTACACCATGGAAGATAGCGGTCATCTCGGTTCTCAGGAAGCCGGGAAAAGAGGATTACTCTGTGCCCAAATCATACCGACCGATTGGACTATTGTCGGTTTTGGGCAAAATTCTCGAGAAAATGCTGGTCACTCGAGTGAGATGGCATATTTTGCCAAAATTTAACACCAGGCAATATGGCTTCGTGCCTCAGCGCGGCACCGAGGACTCCCTCTATGACCTAGTGGCGCACATAAAAGACGCTATAAGCAAGAAGCAGATTGCGCTTGTAATATCACTGGACATAGAGGGGGCCTTCGATGGCGCCTGGTGGCCTGCCATACAAGACCAACTCCTGAGCCTTGAAACACCAATCAACTTACGACTATTGGTAAAAAATTATTTTGAAGAAAGACGGATAAAATTGAGATACGCCGGCAGCGAAATTGAATCAGAGACAACAAAAGGATGCGTTCAGGGCTCGGTAGCGGGTCCCACTTTTTGGAACGCACTTTTGGACCCATTGTTGGACGAAGTCGAGGAACAAAATATCTATGCTCAAGCATTCGCAGACGACATCGTGCTAGTATTCACTGGCCACAATGTCCACGAAATGCAAGAAAAAGCGAACAGCGCTCTCGATTTCGTCCAGCAATGGGGTAACAGAAATAAACTAAAATTTGCGCCTCACAAAACAGCGGCTATGATTTTGACTAAAAAATTAAAATACGAACGGTTGGAACTAAAAATGGGGGGGAGAGATATTAAATTGGTAGAAGAGATAAAAATACTGGGGTTAATTATAGATTCAAAATTAAATTTTAACAAACATATTGAGTACATAACTAGGAAGGCTATTGATATTTATAAGAGGTTAGCGAGGACAGCAAAAATTAGTTGGGGACTAAACTCAGAAGTGATAAGACATATATATATAGCAGTCATCGAGCCCATCATCCTGTATGCCGCCAGTGTCTGGGCACCGGCGGCAGACAGGATAGGTGTGAGGAAGAAACTCGATGTCGTACAGAGAGGGTTCGCGCAGAAAATATGCAAGTCATATAAAACGGTATCTCTGAATGCAGCGCTCGTGTTAAGTGGTCTTCTGCCACTTGACATGAGAGTCCACGAGGCTGCGTCAGTGTACAGGGCAAAGAGAGGTATGCCACTGCAGGAACTCCCAGAGGACAGAAAGATGGAGACAAGGGTAAGTTTCTTGCTGGCTCCACATCCTTCAGAGATCGTGGAGATTGACTTCGCATGTCTGGAGGATCTGGAGTCAGCCACGGCCAGGGATCATAAAATAGAGGGCGTAAACATCTTCACGGATGGAAGTAAAATAGAAGGGAAGGTCGGGGCTGCAGTAACATGGTGGCGAGACGGACAAGAAATAAAGGCCCAAAAATTTAAGTTGGAGAGTTACTGCACAGTGTTCCAGGCTGAAATGCTGGCGCTACATAAAGCAGTACACGCAATATTGCAAAGAAAAGAGGACCGCTTTAACATATTTAGCGACTCACGCTCTTCCCTTGAACTCCTACGCAGCAAAAGCATAAATCATCCCTTAGTTTATGAAATAAGAAAAAATTTCAGAAAAGCAAAATTACAAAATAAAACAATAAATTTTTTTTGGATAAAAGCACACGTAGGAGTTGAAGGGAACGAGCGGGCCGATCAACTAGCCAAGGAAGCCGCCCTCTATAAAAAGACTGCCCCAGAATACGATAAGTTCCCATTGTCATTCGTAAAAAGGTGTGTGAGACAAAGAACTCTAGTGAGGTGGCAAGCGAGGTATACGGAAGGCAAAACTGCGGAAATAACAAAAATTCTATTACCGAGTGTTACACAGGCCTACAAAGTTTCCCGAACAGGGAAACTCACTCCAAAGCTGGTCCAGGTGCTGAGCGGTCATGGGGGATTTTCACAGTACCTGTTCAGATTTAAATGTAAGGACAGTCCGGCATGCGTTTGTGACCCCGGAAAGGAAGAAGGTATCCTGCATCTGTTGTTGGAATGCCCGCTGCACGAATACGATAGACTTAAGTTAGAAATAGATACAAATAAAATAATAAATATAAATACTCTAAAAGATTTTTTAGAAGATAAGGACTGCTTCGAGGTGTTCAAGAATTTTTGTGAAAAAATTGTGAGTCAAGTAAACAATCGAAATAAAACTAGATAAGATAGATATATTAAGCATCCATTAAATTATGCATAAAGTATATTATGGAGTAATATACATCATATGCATAAAAAAAAACAAGAAAAAAAAAAAAAAAAAAAAAAAAAAAAAATTAATTAATAAATAAATAATATATATACTATAATGGTAAGTTGTACTACACACGATGTAAAATACTACACTGATGAAATCTTAGATAACATTGGCGTAGTATTATAATAAAAAAAAAAAAAAAAAAAAAAAGGGAAATTGTTAATATCTAATACTTACCAATAAGCTTAGAAACAAATTATACATCGAACTGATTCGGTAAGTATAATTTGAAAGGAAAAAGAAGAAAAAAAAAAAAAAAAAAAAAAAAAAAAAAAAAAACAAACAACCAATACTAGTTAAGGAATTGTTAAAAATAAAAAAAAAAAAAAAAAAAAAAAGAATTATTGCCCATTGCTACATGAGCTAACAAATGTGTAATAATTATAAAATAAAGGGAAAAAAAAAAAAAAAAAAAATAAGTAACAGAATAAGTAAGATAGTTAGTTAAGAGTAAATACATTCAGAATATAGATATAAGTTAGTATAACACGGCATCTGCACAATGTATGTGAGAACGAAAAAAGTAATAGAATAAGTTAAATATAGTTACTTAAGGGTAAATACAATAAGACAGATATAATTTGGTGTGGCACGGCATCTGCAAAAAAAAAAAAAAAAGAGACGATAATTAAACAGTGTTGGTCTAATAAGGTCTCTGCCTAATGGCAGAGGGTTTTCGGCGAAATATTTTTCATTAAAAAAAAAAAAAAAAAAAAAAAAAAAAACCTAACCTAACCTAACCTAACCTAACCTAACCTAACCTAACCTAACCTAACCTAACCTAACCTAACCTAACCTAACCTAACCTAACCTAACCTAACCTAACCTAACCTAACCTAACCTAACCTAACCTAACCTAACCTAACCTAACCTAACCTAACCTAACCTAACCTAACCTAACCTAACCTAACCTAACCTAACCTAACCTAACCTAACCTAACCTAACCTAACCTAACCTAACCTAACCTAACCTAACCTAACCTAACCTAACCTAACCTAACCTAACCTAACCTAACCTAACCTAACCTAACCTAACCTAACCTAACCTAACCTAACCTAACCTAACCTAACCTAACCTAACCTAACCTTTTTTTTTTTTTTTTTTTTTTTTTTTTGACGGAGTGGAGAATGCATTTACGCATCCCCCTGGGTAAAACTCCAGGGGGTATGTGGGACTCGCCGCTCTCAACCCTCTTCACTAGGAAGAGGGGGGAGAGACTGGCCCTACCCACTAAACTCCACTCCGGCGGTTCCCTCTGGGCCGGTTTGGTGTAGGGGCACCCTGGGATCGCTAGGCATTCTACCAGAGTGCCCCCCCGGCATCCCCGGCTTGCGCCGGGGTACCCGCCTGGAAGGGGGGGGGAGCTCACAACATTAGTGAGCTCCCCTCAGGCGGTGGGACCAACCGCAGGTCCCTTAGGGGCCGAGGCGGACAAAATGTCGACGCCTTCGACCCCTTCTCGTCTGGCGTTGAGGGAGCGCGTCGGCCGCAGCCTCCCGCTCCCTCTCCGCCGCCTCCTTCTGCGACATGACCTCTTCGCAGAAGGAGGCGACCGCCTTCCAGTGGCTCTCGCTGCTCAGCATCTTTGCGATGACGCTGTGCAGCGAGAGATCCACCAAACCCGTCTCCGCCACGAGTGCCGCTCTCTCCACGGCCCAGCGGCTGCACACCTCCAGTGTGTGCTGGGCCGTGTCATCGTCCGCGCCGCACTCGTGGCAACGGGTGTCCGGCTCCCGCCCTATCATGTGCAGGTAGTGTCCGAAGCAGCCATGCCCGGACACCACCTGCGCCAGCCGGAAGGTTGGAACCCCCCCTTCGCGGTCCAACCACTCTTCCATTACGGGGAGGATGGCCCCTATGGTCCTCGTGCCATAATGGCTGTTTTCCAGGGCCACCCTCCACCGCTCCCTCAGCCTATCGTCGGCCTCCCGGGCCGCCCTCCTCGCCTCCTCGGGGTCCGGAGGATGGTCTCCCGCCCTGGCCTCCGCCCTGCGCCGGTGTCTGTCCGCCAGGTGCTCGGCGTCCAGGTCCCAGGGCGGAGTCCCAGCAAGGAGACACGCCGCAGCGTGGGAGGTGGAGCGGTAGGTCCTCGCCATTCGCTGGGCCACCACTCTCTGCGGACGCCGCAGCAGAGCAGTGGTGCACCCATTCAGCCTCTCGGCCCAAATCGGTGCGCCGTAGAGGGCCATGCTCCGCACAACACCCGCGTACAGTTTCCTGCACGGAGCGTTTGGCCCTCCGATGTTCGGCAGCAACCGACTCAGTGCCGAGGCCGCTCCCACGAGGCGAGGACCCAGTCTGGTGAAGTGGTCCTTGAAGGACCACCACCTGTCCAGGACCAGACCCAGATATTTGATACTGGGCCTGACCTGGACACGCTCCCCCCCCACTCTGAGGGTAGTGCCTGCGCCCACCCTCCAGCCCCTCCCCCCGAGGACCATCGCCTCAGTCTTTTGGAGGGCGACCTTCAGCCCCAGGAGGCCCACACGGTGGACCGTGAGCTCGGTGGCCACCTCTGCCCTTCGGAGCACCTCCTCCAGCTGCTTACCCCGCACGGCCACCAGTGTGTCATCGGCGTAACACACGGTGACCATGCGCGGAAGCTGTGCTCCTCTGGTGAGCCAGTCGAACCCGAGGTTCCACAGGAGCGGACCCAACACGGATCCCTGCGGAACCCCGGACGACATGGCCCTGGCACACCGAGCTCCACCGTGGTCGTAGAGCACCACCCGCCCCGTCAGGTAGTGCCCCACGACCCTCCGGAGGTACCCCGGCACCTCATGGTACCGGAGCGCCTCCTCTATCACCTCGTAGGGGAGGGAGCCAAAGGCGTTAGCGATGTCCAGAGACACCGCCACGGCTCCCTCCCCCCTTTCTTCCGCCTGCAGCCCAAACCTCCTGAGGGCGCCCACAGCATCCATGGTTGACCGCCCCTTGCGGAACCCGAACTGATTGTCGCTCAAGTCCGGGCCCGTCTCCTCTAGGTGCTGCTGGATGCGGCTTTCCAGTATTCGCTCGAAGAGCTTACTGACCTCATCCAGCAGCACGATGGGGCGGTAACCTGATGGGGAATCTGCTGGGCGCTCCTCCTTCCTCAGCAGGCACAGTTTACCCTCTTTCCAGCAGCTCGGGAAGCGCCCCTCCCCCAGGCACTCCTCCATGAGGGATCTGAGGCGGTCCCCGAGCCGCTGGAGCGCCAGGAAGAGGACCCCTCCTGGCACCCCGTCCGGACCCGGAGCTTTCCCGGCGCGCCTGAGCCGTAAAATGGCCCAGGTGAGCTCGTCGTCCGTGACGGGGGGGACGACGAGCGGCCGCTCCGGGGCCACTGACGGTGGCGCCATTCTGGGCGGGGTGAAGTCGTGGGCCGCCGGAAAGAGGCCCTCGACCACCCCGCGGAGGAGCTCTGGCTCCATGGAATCCATGGGGGGGGCGCCCCCTATCTTGTTCCGAACCATCTTGTAGGGGCGTCCCCACGGGTCCCTGTTGAGGGTGGCCAGAGTCTCCTCCCAGCCCTCATCCCTGGCCTTGCCGATGGCGGCCCGGAGTGCCGCCTTCCTCCGGGCCCACGCGGTGTGGAGAAGGTCCTCCTCCTCGGCGGTGTGCCCCCTCCTGCGACAGCGGACGTATGCCCGTCGGGCCCCGTTGCACTCTTCGCGGAGGGCGGCGATTTCGGAGTTCCACCAGTACACCTGTCGCCGCCCTCGGAACGGTCTAGCCCTGGGCATAGCCGCATCGCACACCGCCGTGAGGGAAGCCCTAAGGTGGGCTGCCTTTTCATCGACCCCCCGCAGGGCGGTCGGGGGGTCGCACCACGCCTCTATAATGGCGGCCTCTTTAGCCAGGTCGCGGTCGAGCCGGGTGACCGCCCATCTGGGGAAGCCCCTCCCAGCCCTCTGGCCGTGGGGGGCCGATGGCACGGCATCCCGCAGCGGGGAGACCCTCATTCGGATATACAAATGATCCGAGAGGGTCTCTTCGTCATCCAACACCCTCCACCCGGCGACGCGCGCAGCCAGGGCAGGGGTCGCGAAAGAGAGGTCGATGATCGACCCCCCCTGCCGGCGTACGCACGTCTGCGCGCCACCCTGGTTGAGGATGACGAGGCCCGCCGCGGTCGCCCATTCCATCACTTCGGCCCCCCTGAGGTCCGTGTTAGGGCTCCCCCATGCCCGGCTCTTGGCGTTAAAGTCGCCAAGGACTAGGACGGGCGCCCCACCGGCTCTCCCGATGACCCTCTCGAGCCTCCTCAGGAACTCCTGGAAGGCGTCCAGCGGCCGATTGGGGGAGAAGTACACCCCCACCACGAGTGTGTCTCCCCACTTTGCGGCCGCATAGCCCGCCCCCCTTTCGGTGCTCGAGAGGGCCGCCCCGATGGTCGGGACCACCAGAGCCACCTGGCCGTCGGCGGAGCCCACCCAGTTGGGGCGCTGAGGGACTGCGTATGGCTCCGCCACAGCTGCCAGGGCAATGCTCCACTCCGCCATATTCTGCATCAGGAGATCCTGAGCACGGGCGGAGTGGTTGAGGTTTCCCTGCAGCACCTCACGGGGACCAGTGAGCTGTGGGTGTGCAGGCATCACTGGTCCATGGGTTGTCCCTCAGTCGCCCCGTTCATTGGGGGTCCGGCGGCTGCGGCGGCCTCCGGAGGAGCCCTGCGATTGGGGGATGCCGCGCCCCTGGTTTTGGGCGGCTTGCATCTCAAGCCGCCCATCCTGTGCCCCGCTGGCAGCCCGGCGTGGTGGCAGACTGCGCAGAAGACTTCCTCTTTGCAGCCCGCCGCCTTGTGGCCCGGCTTGCTGCAGCGGTAGCATAGGCTCCCCCGCTCCACCGGTGATGGGCACGTGGCCCTGGTGTGCCCCACTCCCAAGCACTTATAGCACCGGAGCGGTGGCTGCTCCAGGGCCACGACTCTGGCGGCCGACCAACCCACCGCGATGCGTCCCGCCTCGATCGCGGCGTTGGCCGCTTCGACGGGGCACTGCACGAGCGCCGAGCCCGCGCCGCCAAAGCCGTAACTAATTTGGCCGACTCTTACGTCCGCAGGCCCGCAGCGCCCCAGGGCCGCCACCGCCCCAGCCAGTGCCTCCGGTGTGGCCGCCTCGTCGAGACCAGTCACCCGGAGGCTCGCCATCATAACGGGCCTGTATACCCGCGCGGTGTCCCCGATGGCTGCCTCCAGGCGTCCCCTCAACTCGTCAGCCGCTCTGCCCATATTGGCGCCCGGGATTTCCAGGATGCGGGCCCCGTCCGCAGTCCTGCGGATCTTGACGCTTTCCAGGCCCACATCCTGGAGTCGGAAGGCTTGGGTGGCCCTCTTCATGACGTCGGCGTAGGACGCTTCGGCCTCCGGTTTGAGGGCCACCACTACGGCCGCCGTTTTGGGCACCGTCAGCTTTCTCGGGGGTGCAGGGGCACGACCCGAAGGTTGGCTCGCCCGGGGAGCAGGCGGAGCGGGCCTCCTCCCTCCACCCCGCCTGACCACTTCCGTCCACGCCGGCTCCGGCGCCTGCGCCGGCGGCTCAGGAGCGGGGGCAGGGGCCACCGAGGCTCGCGCGGGAGCCCTACCACCAAACCGCGGCGCCGGCGCCGGGTTAGCCGGCGGCATCAAGGTCGCCCCTGCTGCCACCAGGCCGGCGCCCCCAGGCGGAGCTTTTGGCCCCCGCTGTTGTTGCAGTTGGGAGCCGCTGCTCTCCCGCGCCCCCTCCACCCCCTGCTGTTGCTGCTCTACCCTCCTCCTGTCCGCAGCAAGCGGTGGGCGGGCGACAGGCTCCGGGGGGAGGCGACGACAGATTGCCTCCAACCTGGCGTTCACCATCCCCCCCAGAGAGGTGAAGAGCTCGCGGGAGAGCTCCTCCTTAAACTCCGCTAGGAGCGCCATCACGTCGCCAGCTTCCGGCGCACTCGGGCCCGGAGCAGGCGGCTCCTTTCCTCTCTCCGAAAAGGCCCTACGGACGGCCTTCAGTTCGGAGCGCATGAGGGCGAGTTCCTCCCTCATGCGCTTGTTGTCCGCCCGCAGGGTGCGGACAACCTCCCCTTCGTCCTGCGGTTGGAGGCTAGCCACCGCCGCCACAATTTCGCGGCAGGCGGAGTTGATGTTGCCCCGGATGCCCCCCTTCAAATTGAGGGACTTGGCCGTCTCTGCAAGTACCACCTCCGCGGCCCGGCGCACAACGTCCACCGGATCCGCGTCGGCCGGTACGGCTCGCACGCTGCCGCACTCCTCCGGGTCGCTCTCCTCCTCTTCCTCTTCGGAGTCCTGGCGATCGGCCTCGCGCAGACTCCTCCGGGCGGCCGACATGCCGGTGCAATGGCCGGCAGTAGCCCTCGTGGTAACTCCCTTCGCCCCTCGTCCACGCCCCGCCGGGGTGATCTTTGGCGCGGGGATCTCAAGCCTAAAGTAGGGGTTCGCCCTCTTGGCCCCCACCTTGGGCCCCTCCGGCACTTCCCCCCCCTTGGCTGTCCCACTGGGCAAAAGGTCACCCGCGGCGGATCTCCTACCGCTCATCTCTCCCCCGTAATCCGCGTGAAGGGATTCCCCTTCCATCACCTATCTCCAAAACTACCCAAATTTTGTCACCCAAATATCCAAAACCAATCCCCAGAACAAACAAAACCCTCAAAATAATCCAAAAGCCAACGATACGTCAAAAACATCCAAAACCCAAAGATCAACCTAACCTAACCTAACCTAACCTAACCTAACCTAACCTAACCTAACCTAACCTAACCTAACCTAACCTAACCTAACCTAACCTAACCTAACCTAACCTAACCTAACCTAACCTAACCTAACCTAACCTAACCTAACCTAACCTAACCTAACCTAACCTAACCTAACCTAACCTAACCTAACCTAACCTAACCTAACCTAACCTAACCTAACCTTTTTTTTTTTTTTTTTTTTTTTTTGACCCAGGAGGAACCCTATTACGGGTACCACCGGCTCGGGGGAGCACGGTGGTTATGTCGGACTCCCCGCCCTGAAAAGGGCGGTATACCGACTAAAACTCCTGGGGTGTTCCTCCGCACTCGCAAGGGACGGGGCCACGGGAACGCTTGCGCACACTACCGCGACCCCGTCAGCGGGCGCCCTTGCGGGCACTCCTTCGGGGGGAAACGTTGCCTCCCCCCTCACTCCGCTGAAGGCACTCCGGAACACATGGAGCGCCTTCCAGCACGGGACCTCTCAATCGAGCGGCGGGTCCCCCGACCCACCGCCCGAAGGCCCCCGTTACGGTGGCAGACGGTTGGCATACGCCCGCCGTCTGCGACCGGGTCTCCGACGGCGAAGAGGGAGCGAAAGAGGATCGTCCTCTCGCGCCCTCTCCGCCGCCTCCTTCTCCTCCATGACGGCCTCGCTGAAGGCGAGGACCGCCGCCCAGGCCTCTTCGCTGCCGACCATCGCACTGACGATGGCCGGCAGCGAGAGGTCCGCTCCAATAGCCGCGGCCAATTCGGCACGCGGCTCCGCCCACGCAGGGCACACGGCGCGCGTGTGGTGCGCCGTGTCCTCTGTTGCATCGCAGTGGTGGCACGCCGTCGACGGCTCGCGACCCACCACCCGACACAGGTACACACCGAAGCAGCCGTGCCCGGTGAGGACCTGCGCCAGGCGGTAGGTCACTGTGCCGTGCTTGCGTTCGGCCCAATCCCGAAGGATGGGTCGAACGGCGGCCACCACCTCGAGGCCGGCGGTAGGCTGCGCCAGTCTCTCCCACCACTCCCGGAAGAGATCGTCACGGGCTCCCTCTCTCCACCGCACGATCTCCTCCGGAAGCGGCATCCCACCATTGGCGCGAACCTCCGCGCCGCGCCAATAGACCGCCGCGAGTACCTCGGCTTCGAGGTCCCACGGCGGGCTACCGGCCAGCACCGTCGCCGCCTCGTACGAGACGGTGCGGTACGCTCGAGCCACCCTGGTCGCCATGACCCGCTGCGGGCGCCGCAGTAGGGTCCGGTTCGTGGCAGTGCCCAGGGCGTCCACCCATATTGGCGCTCCGTAGAGCGCCATAGAGCGCACCACACCCGTGTACAGGCGGCGACAGCTCCCCCCGGGCCCCCCAATATTGGGGAGCAACCCAGCGAGTGCCCCGGCCGAGGTCACCAGTCTGGCGGCCAGGCGCCGGAAGTGCTCCGTGAACCTCCATCGGCCGTCGAGCACGATGCCCAGGTACCGCATATGCGGCGCGACGGCGATGGAGGCCCCACCCACCACGATTCTCATTCCTGGAGGCGGCGCGTTTCGAGGCCCGTGAAAGACCAGGGCCTCGGACTTGTTAAGGGCCACCTCCAGGCCCAGGCTTCGGATCCTCCGGACGACCTGGGCTACGCCTGCAGTGCCAAGGAGGGCCGCCTCCCTGTGAGTGCCGCCTCGGGCCGTCACGAGGGTATCGTCGGCGTAACATGTCACGCCGACCCCCCGCAGATTGGCCCCGCGTAGCACCCAGTCGTAGCCGATGTTCCACAGGAGCGGTCCGAGGACCGACCCCTGTGGGACGCCGCACGACATTTCTGAGGCGGACCACTCGTCCCGGGCCGGATACACAATGGCCCGGTCGACGAAGTAATCCGCCATCACCCTCCTCAAGTACCGAGGCACGCCGTGGTACCTCAGGGCCTCTCTCACGGTCTCCCAGGGCAGGGTGTTGAAGGCGTTCGCTATATCCAGCGAAACCGCCAACACCACCCCGCCCCGTGAGACCGCCTCCTCAGCGATGTCTCGCACCCGCGCGATTGCGTCGATTGTCGATCGCCCGCGACGGAAGCCGAACTGCGCGTCGTTCAAATCGGGACCCACCGATGTCATATGCCCGACGAGACGTGCAGCGAGCACGCGCTCGAAGAGCTTGCCCATCTCGTCGAGCAGCACGATGGGCCGATAGCCCGACGGCGATTCGGCCGGGCGGCCGTCCTTCCGCAGAAGGACGAGCCTTCCCGTTTTCCAGGGTCGCGGGAATCGACCCTCGACGAGGCACGCGGAAAACAAGGACACCGCCAGATCCTCCAGCTCCCTCATCGCCAGCACCACGGCACGCCCCGGCACACCGTCCGGACCGGGGGCGGTGTTCTTCAACCGGAGTTTTAGAATCGCCGCCCCGAGCTCTGCCGCTGAGACTGGCGGCACGTCCTCCGGCTCCGTCTCCGCAGAGAGAGGCAGAGGCGCCATTTGTGGAGGGCGAAACTCCGCCCTCTGCGGAAACAGAGTCGAGACGACCCTCTTGACAAATTCCGGCTCGAGACTCCTGGTCAGTGGGGGGGCCCAGGGGCGAAGTTTTTGCCTCACCACTTTATAGGGGCGCCCCCACGGATCTGCGTTCAGAGTCTCGAGCCACTCCTCCCAGGCCGCTGCCTTCGCCTGGGCAATGGCGGCCTGCAGCTCCTTGCAGGCGGCCCTGTACGTGGCGTAAAGGTTGTCCTGCACGGCCTGGTCCCGGACTCTCCTCCTTCTGTACCGGGTGTACTGCCGGCGCGCCGCCACGCACGTTCGGCGTAGGTTGCCGATCTCGTCGCGCCACCAGTACACCCGGCGACTCGGTGAAGCCGCCGGCTTCGCCCTCGGCATGGCCGCATCACAGATGCGGCTAAGGGCACCGATGAGCCGCTCCGCTCCGCCGTCCACATCCGACCCGGACCCAGGATCAGGCCCAGCCACCCAGGCCTCCACCAGGGCCGCCTCCCTGGCGACCTCACGGTCCAGCCGCCTCAGCTGCCAACGCGGGCCCCCAGCAACAGGGGACCGGCGATCTCCGGCCGGTGCGTCAGGCAGTGCGGCGACATCGAACCGAATGTATCGATGGTCCGATAATGTCTCCACATCTTCCCTGACGCACCAGCCTGTCACTCGGCGTGCAAGGGCGGGGCTCGCGAACGTGATGTCCACAATTGACCCGCCCTGTTGCCGCACGCAGGTGTCCACCGATCCCACATTGAGGAGGACCAGCCCCATGGACACCGCCCAATCTTCTAGCTCCTCCCCCCGCGCATCTGTCGCCGGAGATCCCCACGCCGTTGACTTGGCGTTGAAATCCCCCGCGACTAGCACGGGGTTGGGGTGTGCTTGTCCCACAAGAGCCCCGACTTCCACGAGCATTTGCTCGAAGTCGGCGAGGCCCCTGCTGGGCGGAAAGTACACCCCAATAACTGCAACACCGCCCGTGACGGCCAACACGCATCCGTTGCCCTTCGCAGTGACGTCGAAGGGACGGGAGCCCGCGGCCGGACGGGCGATGATGGCCACCGAGTCCTCCCGGTCCGACACCCAGTTATCCCGGGTGGGGACAAAGTAGGGCTCAGAGACCACGGCTACTTGAATCAACCACTCTGCCATGCTCTGGAGCAACAGGTCCTGAGCTCTGGCACAGTGGTTGATATTCGCCTGCAGATATGGAGCAGCCATCTACGCGGCGGTGTCCATGGGATCCTCTCGCAGCGGCGTCGGCCGCTGAGAAGGCTGCGAGGGGACCCTGGGGCCATCGCTGCGCGTCTTCCTCTTCCGTTTTGACTTCCTCCCCTTTTTGGGGGGTGAGGCTGGGCACGCCTTGCTCCCCAAGCGGTGGTTGACCGGTGCGCCGCCGGACGCGGCACATAATGCGCAGTGCGGCTCAACGGCGGCGCAACGGGCCGCTTTGTGCCCCGGCTCTCCGCAGCGGAAACATAACCCGCTGCGGTCTGTGCCGGAGCACTTCGCCCCAACGTGCCCATGCTCGAGGCATCGGTAGCACCTCATGGGTCGGGCCTCCAGCAGTTTCACCTGCACTGAGGTCCAACCCACGAGGAGGCGACCCCCGCCCAGAACCTTTTTGGCGGCCGCGACGGGGCACCTCAGCCACATGGAGCCCATCCCAGATGGGCCCCGACTTATCTCGCCGGGCCTTATCGAGTCCGGGGTGCAGCCTCCCGCCTTCGCCACCGCCGCGACGGCCTCCACCTCGGACGTCGAGTCGTCCAAACCGGCAATGCGCATCTCCACGCACTTCACCGGTCTGGAGACCCGAACGTCCTCCTCCTTCAGGGATTCCCTGAGCCTTGCGGCCAGGGAGTCTGCCTTTTCCGCACTGGTGGCGCCCGGGACCTCCAAGATGCGGGCGCCAGTGGCCCCAGTGCGGAACCTGAGACCCTCGATCCCGAGGGTCGCCAAGTCCACCCGCGCCCTGGCCTCGGCCAGCACCGAGGCATACGTCACCCCCCGCTCCCCGGCGCCCGGCTGCAACGTCAGCACTACCGCCGACGAGCGAGGGGCGCGCAGCCTGGGTGTCGTAGGCACTTTTGGCGGTGCCGGTGCCGACACTGCGGTTGGCTTCTTCTTTTTTGAGCCGCGCCGAGCCACCACATTCCATGGCTCGTCCATGGACTGCGGTGGCGGTATTGGGCGCGGCTCTCCAGCGGGGGAGGCCCTCGCGGCCGGCTTCGGCGCAGCCTTTGCTGCGGGTTTTGGGGCCATCTGTGGCACCCGCTGTGAGGCCCCGGCCTTTTGGGCCTTTGCCCGCTTCTCCTTCGGGGCTGAGGGCTCCACAACAGGGGCCGACACCGGTGTCGCAGTCTCCACAGAGGAACGGCCCACCCTCCTGTCCGCGGCCAGGGGCGGCCGCAGACGAGGTTCTGGCAGGAGCCGATCCTCTATCGAGGCAAAGCGAGCGTTCAGCATCGCCCCGAACCGCGACACCAGGTCGCGTCCAAACGCCGCATCTCTCGAGGCGGACCCCTCCTCCGCTTCCGGGCCTCGATTGGCAGGGGCCACATTGGTCTGCCGGGGCCTCGCGAGCTCCGCCCGTACTTCAGCGAGCTCCTTGCGGAGCTCCTCCACCTCTTTCTGGAGGCGAGCGTTGCTTGCCTGCAGGATCTTCGATTCTTCGGAGGTGGTGCGGCTGTAAAATGCCTCCGCCACCTCTCGAATCGAAGCCGCTGCTTCATTCAGGCGCTTCTGGAAGGTGCCCTTCAGGTTCTTCGAACCTTTGGACACCAATTCCACCATGTCCGCGCCTTTATTGATCTGGAGCCTCAGATCTGCTGCGGTCTTATCAGCTGCAGGCGGCGACGCTCCCGACACCGAGAGTTGCTGGGTCCCAAAATTCCGGGTCCGGACCTCCTGGAGCTCGGCGTCCAGTTCCTCCAGCTCTCGCTCCGCTCTGAGCTCAGCCTCGGCTCTCTGACTTTTTGCAAAGTCACTTTTGGCCTTGGCCAGACCGACGTACTTCCCTGTAGTGGGTGGCCGGCCCAGGGATCTTCGTGGCTCTTTAGCAGCCACTTTAGGGGGGTGCTCCTCCCCCTCAGAGTCCGGCTCAGAGCTTAGAGCTAAGCTCTCAGTCCTCCTCTTTCTCCATACTCGACCGTCGAGCACGGAGACGGCGGCGGAATCCACCGCCATCTCCAAGCTCGCCGTCGAGCCCTTGCTGAAGCCAGCTTGGCTCCCCTCCGCGTGCAGATCGGTATCCGTTGAGCGTGCCAGGTCTGCCATCGATCGAGAGCGGGTGCAGCGGTAAACGCCTCCCCCTCCCGATACGATTGGGCTTCGCGCTGAATCCGTGTTCGCAGCCAGGTCGTCGGGTTGGTGTTCCACACCATTTCTTCCAGCGAGCGGAGAAGTAGGACACTTCTCCGAGTCGCTTGCCACGACCTCACTGCTTCCAGCACGACCCATTGGGGTGCTGGAAGCAGTGAAACTACCCGTGGCAGTAATACCTACATTGAGCGCGCTCGCGCGGCCCAATGGGAGTCCGTGATTGCCCCCCCCAGAATACGAGGGGCAGCCCGACGCCAGAGTGGCGCCGGGGAGGGATTCTCCTGCCCTTTTGGGGCCGGTACCCTCCTGGGGTAGTATATTTTTATCAGCAGACATCATATTTTGTGGGAGAATACACACGTTGCTTTCCCAACACAACGTGGGGAGTTTGGTCGCTAATGACTGGTGTACCCTCCAGCCGCTCTTGCGAGCACCTCTACGCCACGTGCCACAACGCAGAGGATTAGGGATTTTTATAGAGGTTGTCTCCTCGCAGCCCGAAAGCCCCCCGGTCCCACTCAGTGTGGGATTCCGGGTCTGCCGACGGTGGCCGAAGCCTGCCCGGTAGCTGCGCAAGCGCATCGTACCGAGCCCGTCGCCAAGTGCAGAGCCCGAGATGGACCCCGCTGGGCTTCCAGCAGCAGGCTGCCACTGGAAATCCCCTCTCCTGGTTTTGGTCCGCGCCGGCCGAGGCCGGTACCCCCCATATCTGGGGGGCGTTCCCCTATCCGCCACCCGGGGACGCGTCCGATGGGAGACCAGAAACTCCACACGGAAACCTAACCTAACCTAACCTAACCTAACCTAACCTAACCTAACCTAACCTAACCTAACCTAACCTAACCTAACCTAACCTAACCTAACCTAACCTAACCTAACCTAACCTAACCTAACCTAACCTAACCTAACCTAACCTAACCTAACCTAACCTAACCTAACCTAACCTAAGTACTAGTACTAAACCAAAAGACCCAAGAAAAACATATAGCTCCGCGAATAAAAATTCATTAAGTTGGATTTTTACGAGCTACGCGCCCAAAAAGTGTTTTAAAGTGAAAGACAAAGTGCCAACAACAAGTGACATTGGAGGTAGCACCCTATCCCGTCGGGTTCCCGGTTCATAGTGCAAAGAAAACCGAACACCTGTTTTCACGCAGTGAACCAGTGAACGCGTCGACGGCGAGTGCCTGTTCTTGTGAAAGTGAGCCCCCCCAATACGGCGAAGAAAACCCCATCCCGATCGGAGCACCCCCGTACCCCCTACAGCCAGAAACCGCTGCGCCGCATTTTTCGAGGCGACCCACCTGGAGCGCGCCGTCGAAATCTACACCAAAACACGCAGGAGACGACAAGGAACACAGCGCCGAAAACCGCAGCCTGATCCGACCACCCTGAGCCAGGATATAGCCACCTAAAGTCCGGCGGAACGGCAGCCACACTAAGGTCAGTGATATTAATGGTCGTTCCACCTCCCACAGCCACCGAGTGAAACGAGAGGTCACCAGACACTCGACGGCCGACCAACAAATCTATAAATAAACTGACCTAGTTCCGAGAACGGCGAGCGATCGCGCGCTCTCAGCGGTTTTGGGTGACTAAAGCGGTGCGCTCCACGGTTAAGGCAAACGCTGCGAGGTAGGGCTCACCAGTAAACCAATAACAAGTGAGTTTCATGCGGAAGCACCTGTGACCGCGTTCCGACGTGCACTGGGCGAGCACAGAGGCAGGCCAAGCCAGGCTTGTTTTTAAGGCTATCCCACGCCAGCAGAAGTCTCCGGAGCCATATCACACAGGCACCCGCCACTCAAGAACAAGCCGCGAGGACCCGCACAAACACAAATCCGGGCCCCCTCAAATCGTCGCCGGTTCCCCCCTCCAATCGTCACCACCCCCTCCCCCCACTTAACACCACCACCCAGAGCCCTCAACAGCAACGGGCTCGAAGGCGCAGGTACTCCACATTCACCCGCAGTCCATCAGCGAGGCCACATTAACCCCTTAAATACACACGCCCCATTCCCCTAGTTTATAAGTAGCAATAAGTTAGTCTTAGACATAACCAACTCCCTATCATAGCCGCAAAACATCTCGTTTACAAAAATCCACCGTAAACGAACTGTTAAGACTTGCAACAGCCGCGCTCACAGCACAACGCCTGCGAAATCAGAAAGAGCAACAATTCGCAAGCGAATCCAAAGTAACGCACAAGTAGGGACTTGGTTATATAGGTTAAGATAGTCAATCTCACCAGCAACTCCAGAACCGCCACAATCAGTCTTCGCGACAGTCGCCAACGTCGCACAGAAAACCTTCTGAAAACACGCCTGCAGAAGACCGCAGAGCAAAATCACAAATCGTGTCTCAGAGACCGAAGCGGATCGTCACCGAGATACGGGATCTTGGGGGAGAGATTGGCTATTAGTCAATAAGTTAGCTAATAAGTAAAAAGAAAGAGCTGAAAATAATGTCAAGCCAAGGAAAATCGGCCGCGGAAACGTCCGTTAAGGGAACTCGATCGCTAAGAGAAAAGGTGTTAACAAAAGCAGCAGTTGCTAGGTCCGTTAAATCGGAGAGGTCGGCGAAGCCGTCAATGCAAACGCGACGGCCGGCAGCGTCCGGAGCTGCACCGGAGGTGCCTAAAAGGAAGAGCAAAGCGAAAAGCCCCGAAGTCGTCGAGATCACATCGGATCCAACTGAGATCTCCGCGGTGACCCGCGAGGCCGAGACAATAGCTACGGCCTCGCGGGCCACCGAGAGGGAGGACGGCACACCCGAAACACCAGCAGCACCGCCCGCGGAACCGGAGCTCGCGGGCATCACCGGATTTGCCATCGACCGGATATCAAACTGGGAGCAATGCGGCGTATCGCCCCCTAAGCAAATCCCAACGGATGATGAGAGCTCGATGGCATCATCGGTGGCGTCGTCGGCGGGCGGTCGATCGCGGCCTAGCATACTCTACTCTACGCCGAGGAGAGGCACAGGCGTCGAGATGGACTGCGCAACCAGGGAGGCCAACCAGATGCTCCAAAAGGGCAAGGACGCGCTCGAGGCCTCAGGCAACATGAAGAAGGAGTACAAGATGATCGCCCACGACTGCCTGCAGGCCTTGTACGAGATCTGCCTCTCTCTGTCGGACTCAAGGGCCAGGCATAAGTTCAACCTGGAGAAGGAACGCTCCCGCCACGCACAAGAGCTAGTGCGGGTTGAGAGGGCGCATGCAAAAGAAACATCACTCATGCGCCAAAACCTCACAGCGGAACTTCTCCAGGCAAATAGGAACATAGCCGAAACGCTAAAGGAGGCGAAGTCCGTAAGAGATTGGCTGGGCCACGAAACGGCGGCCTCTTTCCGGGAGGTGGGGGAGGCCAGGAAGGCAATAGAGGCCCTGGGAGCAAAGCTCGACAGCGGCATAACACCAGTCGGCGGAGATAGCCCGACAGAGAGCCCGAAACTCGGCAGCATAGAGGCGGGCCTTTCGAAAGTCAACTCAAACATCGCGAGCCTCTCCAACCAGCTGGACGCCCTGAGGAGAATAACAGAGGCCGCCCAACAACAGCGAGATCTGGCCTCGTCCAGCGAGAAAGTGCCCGAAGCCAACTGGCACAACGATACTCCCGCAATCGCGAGGATACTCGAAGAGATGACCTCCGTCAAGGAGGTCACCTTGAAAATCCTTGCGAAGCCCCCTTGTTCCCCTCCCCTCCCCCCGCCGCCTCAACAAGACCTGGCAAAACAACTGGAGCCAATCTCCGAACGCTTGCAAATTGTGTCATCTGACATTCGCGATTTGCGTAACGCGAAGCCGCAGGCAGCCGCGCCTCCCGCTCCAAACCTAGAGGCGGAATTTGCCATGGCGGAGGTGAAGGAAAAACTTGAAACGATTGAGAGAGGCATCCTAAAGACAGCTGAGAAACCGACACAAGGGCCGAAAACCTTTGCTCAGGCACTGGCAAGGCCGGCGCCGCCCAAGCAACCTAACCATACGCTGATTATAGCGTCTAAAAACCCCGACCACACGGGGCAAAACGTCATAGACAGTGTTACGAAGGCCCTAGAACTGAAAAAGACTGGGGCCAAAGTCAACAGGGTTAGGAAGGCCCGGAACAGGAAAATAGTCGTCAGCTGCGCCAGCAAGGACGACTTGAAGCTTGTCCGGGACAAAGTCCAAGCGAGCGGCGGCCTGACGGTGCAAGAGCCAAAGCCAGCCAATCCTCTGGCGTGTATCCGGGGCGTGTTGTCCGTCAACACCGATGACGAGATCGTCGAGCTTCTAAAGGCGCAGAACCAACACCTTCTGCAAAACATTGGTGCTGACGAGCAAACGATCCGGATGCGCTATAGGAAACGCGCAAGAAACCCGCACGAATGCCACCCCGTGCTCGAACTATCGCCGGGCGTGTGGAGGCGCTTCTTGGAGGCTGAGAAGGTGCACATCGGGATGCAGAGGTGTCGCATCGAGGACCAGTCCCCCCTGGTGCAGTGCATGAAGTGCTTGGCCTACGGACACAGCAAATCAGTGTGTAAGGCCGAGCTCGACACATGCAGTTACTGCGCGGAAACGCACACTGGGCGGGACTGCCCCTTGAAAAACGACGGCAAACCCCCGATATGTGTCAACTGCAGGCTGGCGAAAAAAGATGGGAACGACTTGTCACACGTCGCCTTCAGCGACGAGTGCCAAGAGAGGCAAAAATGGGACAACATAGCCAGATCGAGAGTGTCATACTGCTAAAGGCGCCACCGACATAAACGAGACCACCAAAACCAACGACACCCAAGTAGACGGATCAATGGGTAAACTGCTCTTCATCCAGGCAAACCTTCAGCGCTCCAAGCTGGCAACGGCTGAGTTAATGGCACTGGCACAGGAAAAGGGAGTCTCCATTGCACTTGTCCAGGAGCCCTACGTGGGCAGTGCAGGTGTGATGAAGCAAAGCCCTGGTACACGCGTCATCCAGTGCACATTAAACCGCGAGAGGCCGGTAAGGGCGGCAATTGTCGTGTTCGGGGACAGCCTGGAGGTCATCCATGACCCCCAGCTTGTGACCGAGGATGTCGCAGCCGTCCTTATAAAGGCAGACCAGCTAAAGCTTGGAGTTGTTTCTGTCTACTATGGGAACCACAAGGGCACAGAAAACATTGAACCGTACCTGTCAAAAACAAAAACGGTATGTGACAGGCTCGGAACAAATAAAATCCTGGTGGGCGGGGATATCAACGCATGGAGCATTTGGTGGGGAAGCGACTCCGAGGACCACCGCGGAGCGGCTTGCAACGCCTTCTTCAACGAGATGGATTTCCAGATCCTAAACACGGGTCAAACACCAACCTACGAGGACTACAGGGGAGGCAGGGAGTACAAAAGCATCGTTGATGTAACCGTATGCAGCCTCCCCTTGCTGGGCAAAATCTCGGAGTGGAGAGTGAACAGAAGTCTGACCACATCCGACCATAATGCTATCACGTTTTGTCTGCGACTGGAAAAGGCCTTGGAACCCTTAAGGCCAATCACAACTCGCAGATACAACACCAAAAAAGCAAAGTGGTCTGACTTCAAAGCACGCTTCGCTACCAGACTAACCGAAAACAGCATAACACCTTACACAATCTCGGACGTCCTGACCCCGGAGGATCTGGAAAAACAAATAACATCCTACACAGACGCCATCCACGACGCGTGCGAGGAATCAATTCCGAAACTTGGTGCACGAAAAGGCGACGCGAGGCCCCCGTGGTGGTCCCCCGCTCTTGACGCGCTAAAAAAAGAGGCACTCAAGAGAAAAAGGAGGATAAGAAACGCGGCCCCCATCCGAAGACAATTCACGATCGAGCAGTACCTTGCAGCCAAAGAAGAGTATAGACTCCGCGCAACCGACGCCGCCACGCAAAGCTGGAAGGAATTCTGCTCGACCCAGGACCGAGAGAGTATGTGGGACGGAATATACAGAGTCTTGAGGAGAACGTCCAGGAGACACGACGACATGCTCCTAAGAAGCACTGCGGGTGAAACACTCAGCCCAGAGCAGTCGGCGGAACTTCTGGCAAAAACGTTTTATCCTGATGACTCTGCAGATACCGACACTACATACCACACCAACATAAGGAAACTCACAGAAGAGAGTACCCAAACAGTGTCGCAACCGCTATCAAGCGACGACCCGCCCTTTACGGCCGCGGAACTGGAAATGGTACTCAGAGACACAAACCCAAAGAAAGCTCCTGGCCCGGACGGACTAACGGCCGACATCTGCGCAGTGGCCATCCGTTGCAACAGTGAAGTGTTCCTGGCAATAGCGAATAAATGTCTAGAGCTGCCGCACTTCCCAAAGCAATGGAAGATAGCCCATGTGTGCATCCTCCGGAAGCCAGGAAAAGACGACTATACGCACCCCAAATCGTACAGACCAATCGGGTTACTCTCGGTCCTCGGAAAAATCGTGGAAAAGCTCCTAGTGTACAGACTACAGTGGCACTTCCTCCCCACCCAGAGCCTCAGCCAATATGGGTTCATGCCTCAACGCGGAACCGAGGACGCCCTCTATGACCTGCTGGAACACATACGAGCCGAAGTTAAAGCGAAAAAACTCGTGCTCGTGATCTCGCTGGACATAGAGGGGGCTTTCGACAACGCATGGTGGCCCGCCCTAAAGCTTCAAATGAGGCAAAAGAAGTGCCCGAGAAATCTGTACTCATTGGTGGTCTCCTACCTGCAGGACAGAAAAGTCATGGTAAATTACGCCAGAGAAAAAAGCGGAAAAGAAACCACAAAGGGTTGCGTGCAGGGAAGCATCGCCGGACCAACCTTTTGGAATCTCATCCTAGACCCGCTGCTCCGAAAAATGGCCAGTAAAAAGATCTTCTGCCAGGCCTACGCTGATGACGTGGTCCTAGTGTTCTCGGACCACAGTGTCGGTGCCCTCCAGCAAAGAGCCAACGAGACTCTAAAAGCGGTATCGGACTGGGGAGGCGAAAATAAGCTCAATTTCGCCCCGCATAAGACCAACGCGATGGTCGTAACAAAAAAACTAAAATACGACACCCCAGAAATCCAAATGGCCGGTACCCAGGTGAAACTCGTTACGGAGATCAAGCTGCTGGGCCTCATCATCGACCACAAGCTCACCTTTAACGCACACGTGGCCGCGACTTGTAAAAAGGCTGCGGACATATACAAACAGCTAGCGTGCGCGGCGAAGGTGAGCTGGGGTCTAAATGCCGACATCATCAAGACAATATATGTGTCGGTGATAGAGCCAATCGTGCTTTACGCGGCCAGCGCCTGGTACCCGGCAGCAGAGAAGCTGACGACACGCAAACAGCTAGACTCGCTGCAAAGGGGCTTCGCACAAAAGGCCATAAAAGCGTATCGCACGGTGTCTCTGACATCGGCACTTATCTTGTCGGGCCAACTACCTTTGGACCTCCGTATCATGGAGGCCGCCGCGCTCTTCAGAGTGAAGAAAGGGCACTCCAAAGAGTTCATGCCACCGGGCAGAGAGCTAGAGTGTAAGGTGGGGTACCTCGACCACCCCCACCCATCCCAACTCACAACAACGGAGTACGAGCGCCTCGAAGATATGGAGCCAAAAACACTGAGGGATCTCCACGTGGTCGGCCCACAGATCTACACAGACGGCAGCAAGATCGATGGCAAGGTAGGAGCAGCCCTAACATGGTGGTCAAACGATAGAGAGTCCAAATACTCCACTTTCCGTCTAGAGTCCCACAATACAGTCTTCCAATCGGAAATGTACGCCCTCTATAGAGCAGTAAAGATGGTGAGAGACAAAAAGACGGACACAGCTAACATACTGAGCGACTCACGATCCTCGCTCGACCTCTTAAGCTGTCCGTCGGTAACTCACCCTCTGGCTCTTGAAATTAAGAGGCTCGTACGAGAAATCCGAGAGGAGGACAGGAACGTGAGGCTCTTTTGGTTAAGAGCGCACGTTGGCACCCCCGGGAACGAAAGAGCAGACGAACTTGCCAAAAAAGCGGCCTTAACGAAAAAAACGGCCCCGGATTATGACAAAGTTCCCCTGTCGTTTGTCAGGAGGCAAATACGGGAGGATACTGTGAGAAAGTGGCAGGCGCGATACGAGTCCTCCGAGACAGGTTCGGTAACGAAGGCGTTCCTACCCACCGTCGAAATCGCAAGACGAGTGCTGAAGGACACAGCCCTAACACCTGTGCATGTGCAAATTTTGACCGGACACGGAGGATTCGCCGCGTATCTCCACCGCTTCCACGTAAAGGACAGTCCCTCCTGTGCCTGCGACCCAACCTGCGAGGAAACGATATGGCACGTGCTGTTCGACTGCCCAAGATTCGGCCGGGAGAGGATGGAACTGGAGCAGAAACTCCAGATAAAACTGGACCAGTCAGCGCTCCCCAACATAATGTCAAATCAGGATACGAGAACACCGTTCCTTGATTTCGCGAGCAAGGCCGCCCGGATCGCCGCCAAAGGAAACAGCACGACCGCCAACGCATCCGCAGTCACCGTCACGCATGCCTCCTCGAACGACACCGACGCCGACGCCGTTCCGGACGCCGGGCCCTCATCAGCGACCCCGGCCACAGACACTCAAAACGCACCCATAAATAACATCTTGGAGAGCGGGGAGTGCGGAGAGCCGGGAATAAAAGTGAGAGGAGTGGCCCTCTTCATGGACGGCGATGGCGAGACCCGGGGAATAAGCTTTTGCCGAATAACACAGAAATACGTCGTGATCTCGCCCGGCCTGGCCTCCATCCTGAATGGAAGCACTGATAAGAGAAAAATAAAACGCAGAATATTTGACGCGTTACCTGAGACACAAGCAGAAGGTCACCCTTGCCGACTGGTGCAATTACGGAACAAAACGGTTGCATTATTCGGCTGGGGCGCAGTGTCACCCTTCACTCAGGTTTGCTCAGTGCTTTCAAGAATGGGGGAGGCGGGGCGGGGCGAGCCCACAGGCGCCAAAAGAATCAGTGTGGACGCAATGTGCATCGAGGCCGACGCGGGTGAAGTCGCAGACTACGTGGGCTGCCTAAAAGCCTCTAAAATCCACGAGGTGGTGGTGTACGAGGACCGAGGGCAAAACCTCGACTTCCTCAGACACCACAAGGCAAAAGAGACTAAACCCGCCGACTCGAATGCACAGAGCGGATCGGAAAAGCTAGAGCAAAAACGGAAAGTGGAGAAGGAGGCAGAAAAGGGACGCAACACCAGTCCTGCGGGAGATGCCGGGGCGAGAGGCATAGTAAGGTTGTTCATGGGCGCGCTTGGAGCCGCCATTCACAGAAACGCGCCAAGCACATCAAAGGCCGCGGACAGACAGGCGGCCGCCGTGTACAGCTTCTTCAAACCGCCACCAGGACACGCCACGCAGCCACACACCAACCGCACGAGAGCCGACAAGGGGCAGGTCAGCCCGCCAAGTCTCGTCACGGTGAGGGGGCCGCAAGACCACCTGACGAACGCGTTCCTCGAGTTTCAAGCTATGATAAAAGCAAACAAGATGGTACATCTAGCTACTTGCAGTAAGATACTGCAGTCCTTCCAGCTCGGAAATGAGCAGCTGTTGAAGGTGAGACTCGAGGAGGCCGAGGCTGCCATCTATGACAACGACACGAGTCAGATCCTTAGAGGAACAATGTCGGGTCAATACATGGCAGCATACAGTGAGTCGGAGGGTTTCGTGCCCCTGAATGAGGTGGAGACAGGACGGACTGGCAAGCTCAATTTCCGGAATGCCGGAAAAGACTCGGTGCTGGTTGTGGCCCGTTGCACAAAGATCATGCTGGAGGACAAGATGTTGGACAAGGCCAAAGAAATCGACATAACCAACGTGCGGGTGATGCCAAGATTCCAGTGGATAAACGGGGTCCCGGGATGCGGAAAGACGACGTGGTTGGTGCGCATCTTCGGTGAGGGGGACATGGCGATAACCACGACAGCCGAAGCGGTCAAAGACCTGAGGGAAAAGCTTTCGCTTCAATTAGGAGTGGAAGCCGACTCTAAGGTCCGAACTATGGCCTCAGTATTGGCAAACGGGTTCAAAGAGCCGGCAAAGATCAACCGCCTACTGGTTGACGAGGCTCTCATGAACCATTTTGGGGCTATAGTAATGGCCGCTCGACTGTCGGAGGCGAGCGAAGTCGTTCTCATCGGAGATGTCAACCAGCTACCATACATCGACCGGCAAAACCTCTTTGAGCTGCGCTACAGTCGCCCGAACCTGGTGGCAACCATCGGCCAGGAGCTGCTCTGCACGCACCGCAACCCGATGGATGTAGCGTACGCCCTCAGAGAAGTTTACCCAGGAATGTACTCGTCAAGCAGACGGATACATTCCATCGAGCTGAAAAAGTTTACAGGCGCGCAAATACCCAAAGGCCGACCGAAAACCCTCTTCCTCACGCACACGCAGGAAGAAAAAAAATCCCTCACCAACCAGGGATACGGCATAGGCTATGGGTCACGCGTCCTAACCATCCACGAAGCTCAGGGTCTAACTTGGGAGTCGGTGATAATCGTCCGAACGCAAACCGCATCGCTTAAACTCTTCGACAGCGTCCCGCACGCGGTAGTAGCAGTGTCGCGGCACACCGTCAGCTGCGTATACTACTCCGATGCAGGCATGGACGCTATCAGCAGTTTCGCAAAGCAAGCGATGGACGCCACCTCAAAGAAAATAACTGACTATATCCTAAAAATGGCAATCAAATCCCGCGACATGAACATCATACTAGAACTGACGGCAAAGACGACCAGCGAATCCGCGGCCGACCGACCGGCGTGAGGCAAGTAGGCAGATGGAGTTAATGTAAACGTATAACAGGCACCACCGTGTAAATAAAATCTGTAAATAAAATCTGAGGGAAAAATAAAAACATAAGAACATAAAAAAATT
This sequence comes from Yponomeuta malinellus, assembly GCA_947308005.1. Taxonomy (NCBI): domain Eukaryota; kingdom Metazoa; phylum Arthropoda; class Insecta; order Lepidoptera; family Yponomeutidae; genus Yponomeuta; species Yponomeuta malinellus. The sequence goes on from OX371004.1 coordinate 60,807, forward strand.
ATTGTACATAAAAAAAAAAAAAAAAAAAAAAAAAAAAAAAAAAAAAAAAAAAAATATATATATATATCTGCATGAAAAAACATTATTAAAAAAAAAAAAAAAAAAAAAAAAAAAAAAAAAAAAAAAATAGTATAAGTTAACTGTAAATAGAGTGTGTGTGTACCCTACCATCTTGGGTTAATGTAGAATAAGAATGTGGAGTAAAGGAGAATACAAGGGAAAAAGGAATAAAATTTTAAGGAAAACAAATGGCACGGACCCCGCGTCTGTGAAAAGTTGAAGTATTTAAAAAAAAAAAAAAAAAAAAAAAAAAAAAACCTAACCTAACCTAACCTAACCTAACCTAACCTAACCTAACCTAACCTAACCTAACCTAACCTAACCTAACCTAACCTAACCTAACCGCTACCGCTCTCGACTGCCTGCAGGGCCTGTACGAGACAGTGCTGTCCCTGTCGGACTCTAGGGCTAGACACAAATACAACCTCGAGAAAGAGAACTCCAGCCACGCCAAGGAACTAGTATATGTTCAAAGAAGTCATATAAAGGAGTTAGCCGAAATGCGTCAAAGCCTGACAAAAGAAATGTGCCAAGCTCGAAAGGACATCTCGGAGACCTTGGTCGAGGCAAAGGCCATAAGAAACTGGCTTGGGCACGAGATGGACGAGCCATTCCGCCAAATCGCCGAAATACAAAAAGAAGTGACGTCGCTGGGAAAAAAGATCCACCAGGAGGGAGACAAGAAAACTGATGACATAAAACCCGCCTCAGGGGAGCCAAAATGGCACACCATCGAGGCGAGTGTCACGAAACTCGGCAATAACATCGGCTGCGTGTCTAATCAACTCGACACCCTCCGGCGAACGGTGGAAAGTCTCGCAGCGGCACCGGCTACTCCCAAAACACCGCCCTCACAACCCGAAACTTCCGAACTGCAAAGCACCATCACCAAATTCACGTCAGAGATAGAGACGCTGAAGGAATCCGTCCAACACCTTCTGAACAGACCCGCAAACTCTCCCGCCCCACCTGAGCCCACCCTGGACTTGGCTGCACACCTTGAGCCACTGACGGAGCGGCTCCAAATGGTCTCTTCAGACCTCCGCGAACTGCGAGACAAAAAACCCGAGGTCCCCGCGCCCCCAGCGCCAAACCTAGAGGCAGAACTCGCGATGGCGGAGGTCAAGCAAACTTTGGCCACGATAAAGAAAGGAGTTTCCGAGCTTCATACGTCAGAAAAGCCGCCGTTGGGACCAATGACGTTTGCCCAGGCGGCGGCGAAACCACAACCGCCAAAACATCCGAACCACACGTTAATCGTGTCATCGAAGGACCCAAAACATACGGGCCAAAACGTGATAGACAAAATTACGGCAGCCCTGGACTTAAAAAACACCGGGGCTAAGGTCGACAAGGTTCGGAAAGCTCGGAACCAAAAGGTGGTCCTAAGTTGCGCGAGCAAGGAGGACTTGCAAATCGTCAGAGAAAAAGTCCAGGGAAACGGAAGCCTGAAAATTTCCGAGGCAAAGCCGGCAAACCCCTTAGCCTGCATCAAAGGAGTGCTCTCCAACAACACCGACGAGGAGATTGTAGATCTCCTAAAAGCGCAGAACCGACATCTTCTGCGCGACGTCGGTGTCGAGGAACCAACCATAAAGATGCGGTATAGGAAACGCGCGCGGAACCCACACGAGTGCCACCCGGTCGTAGAGCTCTCTCCAGAAGTCTGGAAGCGATTTATTGAGGCGGAAAAAGTACACATCGGAATCCAGCGATGCCGAGTCGAGGATCAGTCTCCACTGGTGCAGTGCACAAAATGCTTGGCGTACGGCCACTCCAAGTCCATGTGCAAGGCCGAGCATGCAGCTTGCTGCTTTTGCAGCGACGCACACGGGAGTGGGAACTGCCCCTCGAGAGCGGCTGGCAAACCTCCGGTGTGCACAAACTGCACAAAAGCTCAAAGAGAGGACAGCGACCGGGCGCACACCGCTTTCAGTGACGTGTGTCAAGAACGCCAAAAATGGGACCACATAGCGAGGTCTCGTGTTTCCTATTGCTAAGGGCGACCAGGCAGAAAACGGGTCGGTCAACTCGCAGAGCCCAGGAACATCAGACGGATCAAAAAGGAAGCTCAAGATCATCCAGGCAAACCTGCAGCGCTCCAAGCTCGCAACAGCTGAACTCTTCCAGGCGGCCCAGGAAAAGGGAGTTTCAATAGCGCTAGTTCAGGAGCCCTACGTTGGAAGAACTGGCACTATGAAACAAAGCCCCGGCACGCAAGTCATTCAGTGCACCCTGGATCGCCAAAAGCCAGTGAAAGCGGCAATCGTCGTGTTCGGGGGCAGCCTGGAGGTCATCCACGACCCCCAACTGGTAACCGAAAACGTCGCCGCCGTTCTCATAAAAGCTGGCCAGCTAAAGCTTGGAGTGATATCCGTCTATTACGAGGGCGACCAAGACATAGACCCGTACATCTCGGAAACAAAAAGGCTCTCCGGAAAGTTGGGCACGGAAAACATCATAGTGGCGGGAGACGTAAACGCCTGGAGCCACTGGTGGGGAAGCAACTCGGAGGACCACCGCGGGGCGGCGTACAACACCTTCCTAAACGAGATGGACTTCCAAATCCTCAACACAGGTCAAGTTCCCACTTTTGAGACCTACAGGGGAGACAGGCTCTGCACAAGCATAGTAGATGTAACTGCTTGCAGCCTGTCCTTGCTGGGCAAAATCGAGGAGTGGAGTGTGAATAGAAGTCTCACAACATCAGACCACAACGCAATTACCTTCAGTCTGGGACTAGAGAAGGGCCTGGAACCCCTAAGGCCAATCTCTACACGCATCTACAACACCAAGAAGGCAAAATGGTCCGACTTCAATACACACTTCACCTCTGGATTAGCCGAAAACAGCATCACCGTGACCAGGGTGTCGGAAGTGCGAGACCTGGAGGGTCTGGAAGAAATACTAACATCCTACACAGAGACCATCCGTAAAGCTTGCGAAAAAGCAATACCCAAGCTAGGCGCATGGAAAGGTGACGCGGGACCCCCGTGGTGGTCGCCTGCCCTGGACAACTTAAAAAAGGACGTTCTGAGGAAAAAACGAAGAATTCGTAACGCAGCCCCATGCCGCAGGCAACAAACCGTGGACGAATACCTGCTGGTAAAAGAGGAGTACGTACGGAGAGCCACAGAAGCCGCCACACAAAGTTGGAAGGAGTTTTGCTCGACCCAGGACCGTGAGAGCATGTGGGACGGTATCTACAGAGTCATAAGGAAGACCGCCAGGAGATCAGACGACATGCTTCTGAGAAGCGCGGCCGGGGAAACGCTGAGCCCGGAACAGTCTGCGGAACTCCTGGCGAGAACGTTTTATCCCGATGACTCTGTGGAAACCGACACCGAATACCACACCATGCTCAGAGGACAAACAGTCGAGTGCAACCCGGCGAAAATACAAGGACTGTCGGCAGACGATCCCCCCTTCACACCCGCGGAGCTGGACATGGTCCTCAGGGGCGCGAACCCGAAAAAAGCTCCCGGGCCGGATGGACTGACTGCCGACATATGCACAGCCGCCATCCGCTGCAATGCAGAAGTGTTCCTGGCACTGGCAAATAAATGCCTATCGCTGTCGCACTTCCCAAGGCAGTGGAAAATCGCTCACGTGTGCATCCTGCGTAAGCCGGGTAAGGAGGACTACACGCACCCCAAGTCCTACAGGCCAATTGGCCTTCTATCGGTCCTTGGTAAAATCGTCGAGAAACTTCTCGTGTGCCGACTTCAGTGGCACTTCCTCCCGACTCTGAACGCGACCCAGTACGGTTTCATGCCACAACGCGGAACCGAGGACGCCCTCTATGACCTATTAGCCCACATACGGACAGAAGTGAAATCTAAAAAGGTTGTGCTTCTGGTATCGCTGGACATAGAGGGAGCCTTCGACAACGCATGGTGGCCCGCGCTAAAACAACGAATGATCACGAAGAACTGTCCAAAGAACCTCTACGCCTTGGTGGTATCATACTTAAGGGACCGCAAGATCAGGGTCAACTACGCCAGAGCGTCTAGTGAAAAGGAAACCACAAAAGGTTGTGTCCAGGGTAGCATTGCGGGACCGACATTCTGGAACCTAATCCTAGACCCACTCCTACAAAAAATGGCTAGTAAAGGGGTACACTGCCAAGCTTTCGCAGACGATGTGGTCCTGGTTTTCTCCGCTCACTCAGTCAGTACCCTTCAGCAAGCAGCCGACAAGACTCTTAAGGCCGTAGCGGAATGGGGTGTTGAAAACAAGTTGAAATTCGCCGCGCACAAGACAAACGCGATGGTGATCACAAAGAAACTTAAATACGACACCCCCATCATCCACATGTCAGGCAGCAGGATAGAGCTTGTCAAGGAGATCAAGCTGCTGGGTCTTATAATCGACTGCAAGCTCACTTTTAACGCGCACGTAACCGCCATTTGCAAAAAAGCCGCGGACATCTATAAACAGCTTGCGTGCGCGGCAAAGGTGACCTGGGGACTGAACGGAGAAATCATAAGGACTATATACGTGTCGGTGATAGAGCCAATCGTGCTGTATGCTGCAGGCGCATGGCATTCAGCTGCAGAGAAACTGATGGTAAGGAATCAGTTGGACTCGCTGCAGAGAGGCTTCGCGCAGAAGATCACCAAAGCATACCGCACGGTGTCTCTGACATCGGCATTAGTCTTGTCAGGCCAACTACCCCTAGACCTCAGGATCCTTGAAGCGGGAAAAATGTACGAAATAAAAAAGGGACACTCCGAGGACTTTATACCACCAGGCAGAGAGGTAGAACGCAGGGTAGGACCGACGCAAAATCCCCACCCGGCTCTACTCACAACAACCGAGTATGAGCGCCTCGACGACATGGACCCCGAAACCCTGAACAACCTAAATGTGGTAGGTGCACAAGTGTACACCGACGGCAGCAAAATAGAAGGGAAAGTCGGTGCTGCCCTTACAATGTGGGTTAACGGCAGGGAATCCAAGTACTCCACCTTTCGTCTAGAGCCTCACAACACTGTCTTCCAATCGGAAATGTATGCTCTCTACAGAGCCGTAAAAATGGTTAGAGACTCCAAGATGGGCACGGTTAACATCCTCAGCGACTCGAGATCTTCGCTGGACTTACTCAGGTGCCCATCGGTAACTCACCCTCTGGCTCTCGAGATAAAGAGATACATCCGAGAAATCCGGGAACAAGACAGAACAGTGAGGCTCTTTTGGCTGAGAGCCCACGTGGGAACGCCGGGGAACGAAAGAGCGGATGAACTGGCCAAAAAAGCTGCACTCACCAAGAAGACAGCTCCAGACTATGACAAGGTTCCCATATCCTTCGTCAGGAAACAGATACGAGAGGAAACAGTGAAAAAGTGGCAGATGCGCTACGAATCTTCCAGCACGGGCTCGGTCACAAAGGTATTTCTACCCACCGTCCAAATGGCAAGACGAGCACTGAAGGACATGGAACTAACACCCATGCATGTCCAGATCCTGACCGGCCACGGAGGATTCGCGGCGTATCTCCACCGCTTCCACGTCAAAGACAGTCCCTCTTGTATCTGCGATCCCGAATGCGACGAAACGATATGGCACGTGCTTCTGGAGTGTCCAAGATTTGGCCGGGAAAGGATGGAGCTGGAACTACAAATCCAGACCAAACTGGACCAGTCCACTCTGCCCACCATCATGGAGGACCCGGCCATCAGAACACCTTTCTTGGAGTTTGCGAGCAAAGCCGCCAGAATAGCCGTAAAGAGAAACAGCACATCTGCTGCCGCCGGTGACACAATCCCCCCCACCACAAGTGCCCCCACCGTCATCACAAACACCTCCACTACCGGAAATACAACCTTTAGCATAAGAACAACAACCGTTACAAATCAGGCCACGGACATCACGCAGAGTCGCGCTCGAAATCTCTTGGAGTGCGGAGAGCGCGGCGTGCCGAAAATAAGGGTAAGAAGCGTGGCTCTCTTCATGGACAACGACACCGAAACACTCGGTATAAGCTTTTGTCGTCTTGGCAGAAAGAGTGTTGCAATACCACCCGGCCTGGCTACCCTGCTGAAAGGGAGCACGTCCAAGACCAGCATGAAACTCCAAGTTTTCAACGCGCTACCCCAGTCGCAAGTAGCCGACCACCGGTTCCGCCTAGTGCAACACAAAAACAAAACAATAGCACTATTCGACTGGGGAGAGGAAACACCATTCGCGCAGGCATGCTCCGTGCTAACGAAACTTGGACGCAACACATGCTACGGCTCCCGAAAAATAAGCGTAGACGCAATGGTGCTTCAAATCGAAAAAGGAGAAGTCGCAGACCTTATGGGTTGTCTGAAAGCCTCAGAAAATCACGAGGTGGTAGTGTACGAGGACAGAGGAGAAAACTTAAGTTTTCTCAAAGAGCCGAAACACGACCAAGCGACTACATCCGCCGACAGTTGGGGGAACCCCATTCCCAACCCAAGCACCCAAAGCGGATCGGACCGCTTACAGCAAAGGGTGGCCGCCGAAAATGCAGCAGCCAAGGAACGTGGAAGTCCAGAGGAGACAGCTGGGGCGAGGGGGTTGATAAAAGCATTTATGAACGCCCTCGGCTCAGCTACGCGAGCCACGCAACCAAGAACCTCCAAAGCCGCGGAGCGCCAAGAAGAGGCGGTGAAGGAGTTCTTGAAGGAAAACACAGACCCAAAGCCGCCGTATGAACACAGAACGAGAGCCGACAAGGGACAAGTCAGCCCGCCTAGTCTCAAACCAGCAGAGAAGCCCGTAGACCACGCAACGAACGCTTTCCTCGAGTTTCAGGCAGTAATAAGAGCTTCCAGAGAAGTCAATCTAGCCACATGCGATGAGATCTTGCAGACCTTCCAGCGGGGGAACGAAGGGCTGTTGAAGGTGAGACTCGAGGAGGCTGACGCAGCCATATACAATAACGACACCTCCCAGGTCATAAGGGGAACCATGTCAGGTCGGTATATGGCAGCATACAGTGCAACAAGTGGCTTCGTGGCTCTTGACGACGGGGAGACGCGGCGGACTGGCAAAGCAAAGTACGCTACACCACAAAACGATCCCATAGTGGTTACCGCCCGATGTACAAGGATAATGCTGGACGATAAGATCCTGAACATGGCCGACATAGTTACAGAAACGCTCGGTCCCAGAACAGCATCGGACACATGGTCGGCACCAAAGTTGCGATGGATCAACGGAGTTCCGGGATGTGGAAAAACGACATGGGTGGTGAGCAACTTCGATGGGGAGAACGACGTAGTAGTCACCAGCACAACCGAAGCCGCCAACGACCTGAAAGAAAGGCTAGGTCGTCGCATAGGGAACGCATCGAAAATCAAGGTGCGCACTATGGCCTCAATTCTAGCAAATGGTTCAAAAGAGCCCGGAGGTTGTAACCGTTTATTGGTTGACGAAGCTCTAATGAACCATTTTGGGGCCATAGTGATGGCGACTCAGTTGCTAGGTGCCAGCGAAATTGTCCTCATCGGAGATGTAAACCAGCTGCCGTTTATTGACCGACAGAACCTCTTCCAGCTGAGGTACAGCCGCCCGAACCTGCTAGCGAACATCAGCGAGCAGTGGTCATGCACACACCGGAACCCGATGGATGTAGCGTACGCCCTAAGAGAGGTTTACCCTGGAATGTACTCGTCAGTACGTCGAGTACGTTCGCTCGAGCTTAAGAGGTTCGTTGGCGCGCAAATACCCCACAACCTGCCGAACACTCTATTCCTGGTACACACCCAGGAGGAGAAAAAATCCCTCATCAACCAGGGATTCGGGTCGGGCACGGGTTCGCGCGCCCTTACCATACACGAGGCACAGGGTTTAACCTACGAGTCGGTCATCGTCATACGGGCAAACGAAAGGGCACTGAAAATATATGACAGCGTCCCACACGCGGTGGTGGCCGTATCGCGACACACGACCAGTTGCATATACTACTCGGACGGCGGCGACGACGCGATCGGCAGATTCGTGAGAAGGGCAACGGCTGTCACAAGCAAAGCAATCGCGGAGCACAACCTAAGGATGGCAATGCGAAAACGCGATTCTGAGGTGGCAGCCCAAACCGTGGCTTTCACGAAAGAAAGGTAAAGCGCGGAATCCGAGGCTGACAAACAGTACCAATAACAGAAACTAGGCAATAAAACCATAAATAAGGGATAAAAACAGCAACTACGCAAAAAAAAAAAAAAAAAAAAAAAAAAAAAAAAAAAAAAAAAAAAAAAAAAAAAAAAAAAAAAAAAAAAAAAAAAACATATTGTAAATAACAAACAGCGTATTATTATAAGACTAAAATTACGGAAAAAAAAAAAAAAAAAAAAAAAAAAAAAAAAAAAAAAAAAAAAAAAAAAAAAAAAAAAAAAAAAAAAAAAAAAAAAACAACTACATTTAAGTATTTAGCTGTAAGAACTAGATAAGAAACGTGTGTGGTACACAACACCTGTACCAAATTATATTATAAGTAAGCTTTATATGTGGAGCATAAGGAGAATAAAAAAAAAGGGACAACAAAGAGAAAAACGTAAAACAAAGGCACGGACCCCGCGTCTGTGGAAAAATGGTGTATTATTAAAAAAAAAAAAAAAAAAAAAAAAACCTAACCTAACCTAACCTAACCTAACCTAACCTAACCTAACCTAACCTAACCTAACCTAACCTAACCTAACCTAACCTAACCTAACCTAACCTAACCTAACCTAACCTAACCTAACCTAACCTAACCTAACCTAACCTAACCTAACATCATCCACATGTCAGGCAGCAGGATAGAGCTTGTCAAGGAGATCAAGCTGCTGGGTCTTATAATCGACTGCAAGCTCACTTTTAACGCGCACGTAACCGCCATTTGCAAAAAAGCCGCGGACATCTATAAACAGCTTGCGTGCGCGGCAAAGGTGACCTGGGGACTGAACGGAGAAATCATAAGGACTATATACGTGTCGGTGATAGAGCCAATCGTGCTGTATGCTGCAGGCGCATGGCATTCAGCTGCAGAGAAACTGATGGTAAGGAATCAGTTGGACTCGCTGCAGAGAGGCTTCGCGCAGAAGATCACCAAAGCATACCGCACGGTGTCTCTGACATCGGCATTAGTCTTGTCAGGCCAACTACCCCTAGACCTCAGGATCCTTGAAGCGGGAAAAATGTACGAAATAAAAAAGGGACACTCCGAGGACTTTATACCACCAGGCAGAGAGGTAGAACGCAGGGTAGGACCGACGCAAAATCCCCACCCGGCTCTACTCACAACAACCGAGTATGAGCGCCTCGACGACATGGACCCCGAAACCCTGAACAACCTAAATGTGGTAGGTGCACAAGTGTACACCGACGGCAGCAAAATAGAAGGGAAAGTCGGTGCTGCCCTTACAATGTGGGTTAACGGCAGGGAATCCAAGTACTCCACCTTTCGTCTAGAGCCTCACAACACTGTCTTCCAATCGGAAATGTATGCTCTCTACAGAGCCGTAAAAATGGTTAGAGACTCCAAGATGGGCACGGTTAACATCCTCAGCGACTCGAGATCTTCGCTGGACTTACTCAGGTGCCCATCGGTAACTCACCCTCTGGCTCTCGAGATAAAGAGATACATCCGAGAAATCCGGGAACAAGACAGAACAGTGAGGCTCTTCTGGCTGAGAGCCCACGTGGGAACGCCGGGGAACGAAAGAGCGGATGAACTGGCCAAAAAAGCTGCACTCACCAAGAAGACAGCTCCAGACAATGACAAGGTTCCCATATCCTTCGTCAGGAAACAGATACGAGAGGAAACAGTGAAAAAGTGGCAGATGCGCTACGAATCTTCCAGCACGGGCTCGGTCACAAAGGTATTTCTACCCACCGTCCAAATGGCAAGACGAGCACTGAAGGACATGGAACTAACACCCATGCATGTCCAGATCCTGACCGGCCACGGAGGATTCGCGGCGTATCTCCACCGCTTCCACGTCAAAGACAGTCCCTCTTGTATCTGCGATCCCGAACGCGACGAAACGATATGGCACGTGCTTCTGGAGTGTCCAAGATTTGGCCGGGAAAGGATGGAGCTGGAACTACAAATCCAGACCAAACTGGACCAGTCCACTCTGCCCACCATCATGGAGGACCCGGCCATCAGAACACCTTTCTTGGAGTTTGCGAGCAAAGCCGCCAGAATAGCCGCAAAGAGAAACAGCACATCTGCTGCCGCCGGTGACACAATCCCCCCCACCACAAGTGCCCCCACCGTCATCACAAACACCTCCACTACCGGAAATACAACCTTTAGCATAAGAACAACAACCGTTACAAATCAGGCCACGGACATCACGCAGAGTCGCGCTCGAAATCTCTTGGAGTGCGGAGAGCGCGGCGTGCCGAAAATAAGGGTAAGAAGCGTGGCTCTCTTCATGGACAACGACACCGAAACACTCGGTATAAGCTTTTGTCGTCTTGGCAGAAAGAGTGTTGCAATACCACCCGGCCTGGCTACCCTGCTGAAAGGGAGCACGTCCAAGACCAGCATGAAACTCCAAGTTTTCAACGCGCTACCCCAGTCGCAAGTAGCCGACCACCGGTTCCGCCTAGTGCAACACAAAAACAAAACAATAGCACTATTCGACTGGGGAGAGGAAACACCATTCGCGCAGGCATGCTCCGTGCTAACGAAACTTGGACGCAACACATGCTACGGCTCCCGAAAAATAAGCGTAGACGCAATGGTGCTTCAAATCGAAAAAGGAGAAGTCGCAGACCTTATGGGTTGTCTGAAAGCCTCAGAAAATCACGAGGTGGTAGTGTACGAGGACAGAGGAGAAAACTTAAGTTTTCTCAAAGAGCCGAAACACGACCAAGCAGCGACTACATCCGCCGACAGTTGGGGGAACCCCATTCCCAACCCAAGCACCCAAAGCGGATCGGACCGCTTACAGCAAAGGGTGGCCGCCGAAAATGCAGCAGCCAAGGAACGTGGAAGTCCAGAGGAGACAGCTGGGGCGAGGGGGTTGATAAAAGCATTTATGAACGCCCTCGGCTCAGCTACGCGAGCCACGCAACCAAGAACCTCCAAAGCCGCGGAGCGCCAAGAAGAGGCGGTGAAGGAGTTCTTGAAGGAAAACACAGACCCAAAGCCGCCGTATGAACACAGAACGAGAGCCGACAAGGGACAAGTCAGCCCGCCTAGTCTCAAACCAGCAGAGAAGCCCGTAGACCACGCAACGAACGCTTTCCTCGAGTTTCAGGCAGTAATAAGAGCTTCCAGAGAAGTCAATCTAGCCACATGCGATGAGATCTTGCAGACCTTCCAGCGGGGGAACGAAGGGCTGTTGAAGGTGAGACTCGAGGAGGCTGACGCAGCCATATACAATAACGACACCTCCCAGGTCATAAGGGGAACCATGTCAGGTCGGTATATGGCAGCATACAGTGCAACAAGTGGCTTCGTGGCTCTTGACGACGGGGAGACGCGGCGGACTGGCAAAGCAAAGTACGCTACACCACAAAACGATCCCATAGTGGTTACCGCCCGATGTACAAGGATAATGCTGGACGATAAGATCCTGAACATGGCCGACATAGTTACAGAAACGCTCGGTCCCAGAACAGCATCGGACACATGGTCGGCACCAAAGTTGCGATGGATCAACGGAGTTCCGGGAT